>JASEVX010000001.1:43749248-44093970 GCA_031761405.1 Serripes groenlandicus | reverse complement strand
ACGAAATGTATTTTCACGTTTAACAGTACAGTGTATAGCTTACAAATCGCAATCCTAGACCGTATTATTTAACAGTAATGTATAGCTTACAGAACGCAATCCTGAACCGTATTAATTAGCAATATGTATAGCTTACAGATCGAAATCCTTGACAGTATTATTTAACAGTAAAGTTTATAAATTACAGAACGCAATCCTGAACCGTATTATTTAATAGAAAAGTTTATAGCTTACATAATGAAATCCTGAACCGTATTATTTAACAGTAAAGTTTATAGCTAACATAACGCAATCCTGAACCGTATTATCTAACAGTAAAGTTTATAGCTTATAGAACGTAATCATGAAAAGTATTATTTAACAATATGTATAGCTTACAGATCGCAATCCTTGACAGTATTATTTAACAGTAAAGTTTATAAATTATAGAACGCAATCATGAACTGTATTATTTAACAGTAAAGTTTATAACTTACAGAATGCAATCCTTAACCGTATTATGTAATAGAAAAGTTTATAGCTTACATAATGAAATCCTGAACCGTATTATTTAACAGTAAAGTTTATAGCTAACATAACGCAATCCTGAACCGTATTATCTTACAGTAAAGTTTATAGCTTATAGAACGCAATCCTGAAACGTATTATTTAACAATATGTATAGCTTACAGATCGCAATCCTTGACAGTATTATTTAACAGTAAAGTTTATAAATTACAGAACGCAACCATGAACTGCATTATTTAACAGTAAAGTTTATAACTTACAGAACGCAATCCTGAACCGTATTATTTAAAAGAAAAGTTTATAGCTTACATAATGAAATCCTGAACCGTATTATTTAACAGTAAAGTTTATAGCTAACAGAACGCAATCCTGAACCGTATTATCTAACAGTAAAGTTTATAGCTTATAGAACGCAATCCTGAAACGTATTATTTAACAATATGTATAGCTTACAGATCGCAATCCTTGACAGTATTATTTAACAGTAAAGTTTATAAATTACAGAACGCAATCATGAACTGTATTATTTAATAGAAAAGTTTATAGCTTTCATAATGAAATCCTGAACCGTATTATTTAACAGTAAAGTTTATAGCTAACATAACACAATCCTGAACCGTATTATCTTACAGTAAAGTTTATAGCTTATAGAACGCAATCCTGAAACGTATTATTTAACAGTAAAGTTGATAACTTTCAGAACGTAATCGTGAACCATATTTGTTAACAGTTATGTATAGCTTACAGAACGCAATCATGGACCGTTTTATTTAACAATAATGTATAGCTTACAGATCGCACTCCTGGACTGTATTATTTAACAGTAAAAATTACGCAATCGTGAACCGTATTATTTAACAGTAAAGTTACGCAATCATGAACCGTATTAGTTATCAGTAGAGTTTATAGATTACAGAACGCAATCATGAACTGTATTATTTAACAGTAAAGTTAATAGCTTACATAATGCAATCCTGGACCGTATTATTTAACAATAATGTATAGCTTACACATCGCAATCCTGGACCGTATCATTTAACAATAATGTATAGCTTACATATCCCAATCCTGGACCGTATTAGTTAACAGTAAAGTTTATAAATTACAGAACGCAATCCTGAACCGTATTATTTAACAATAATGTATGATAGCTTACACATCGAAATCCTGGACCGTATTATTTAACAATATTGTATAGCTTATAGATCGCAATCCTGGACCGTATTAGATAACAGTAAAGTTTATAAAATTACAGAAAGCAATCCTGAACCGAATTATTTAATAATAATGTATAGCTTACACATCGAAATCCTGGACCGTATTATTTAACAATAATGTATAGCTTACAGATTGCAATTCTGGACCGTATTATTTAAGAGTAAAGTTTATAGATTATAGAACGCAATCCTGGACCGTATTATTTAACAGTAAAGTTTATAGTTTACAGAACGCTATCCTGGACCGTATTATTTAACAATAAATTGTATAGATTGCATAGAGGATAATTGTTTGTTTCAGTGTATTATCGATGAAACACTGAAACAAACAGTTATCCTATTTCTTTAATGTACATGATTTTACGAGCTCACGTAAAATCAGTTAATAAGCGGGGAATGAGGGATACATATTAATTGATTACCTTCTTTACCCTCATAACAAGATTCTCATTGGTCGATAGATCTTGTATTCCTACACATGCATATAAATTCTTTTTCCCGTAAAATCAGTTAATAAGCGGGGAATGAGGGATACATATTAATTGATTACCTTCTTTACCCTCATAACAAGATTCTCATTGGTCGATATATCTTGTATTCCTACACATGCATATAAATTCTTTTTCCCGTGTTGTTACTGCACAGTTTGGTTTCAACAGTCAGTCGACGTTTGTGTTTAAAAAATTATATATATAATTATTATATATTTTGGTTTCTTTTTATCGATAAAGGGTTAACTGTGCCTTTATCTTTTTAACAATATTATTTATCGTTCTGGAAAGGATTATTGGACCAAGTTATCAGTGGACTATTTTATACGTTTCTGTAGGGAACAGAAAACCTACGGGTTTTTGTGTATTGAGAATTAATTGTTATTATCCTGAAATTTCTTGTTATCTATGTTCGAAAATGACGGAAAGAAAATCTACGCGAGGAAAACCGATTATGGACTATAAAACCCTCAATGCTACCGGATTTGATTCTCCTGTCTCTTAGGCCTAACCTATCATGCATAAAATATCATATCTGAACTCTGTGTTTTGTTATCCCCCGCTTTTTCGAAGAAAAAAAGGGGGGTTATTAATTTCGGGTTGTCCGTCCGTCCGTCTGTCCGTCCGTCTGTCTGTCTGTCCGTCTGTCCGTCCGTCACACTTCGTTTCCGTGCAATAACTGCCGCAAATGTGAACCGTTTCTTTTCAAACTTGGTAACAAGGTTAAATGCCTTAACGGCTAGGCCAAGTTCGAATATCACTTTCGGCGGACTTTATTTGGTGGAGTTATGGCCCCTTATTTAACAAAATATGTTGTTTCTTGCCGTTTCCGTGCAATAACTGCCACAAATGTGAACCTTTTTTTTTCAAACTTGGTAACAACGTTAAATGCCTTAAGGGCTAGGCCAAGTTCGAATATCACTTTCGGCGGACTTTATTTGGTGGAGTTATGGCCCCTTATTTAACAAAATATGTTGTTTCTTGCCGTTTCCGTGCAATAACTGCCACAAATGTGAACCTTTTTTTTTCAAACTTGGTAACAACGTTAAATGCCTTAAGGGCTAGGCCAAGTTCGATCGTCACTTTCGGCGGACTTTATTTGGTGGAGTTATGGCCCCTTATTTAACAAAAAATGTCGTTTCTTGCTGTTTCCGTGCAATAACTGCCACAAATGTGAACCTTTTTTTTTCAAACTTGGTAACCACGTTAAATGCCTTAAGGGCTAGGCCAAGTTTGAATATCACTTTCGGCGGACTTTATTCGGTGGAGTTATGGCCCCTTATTTAACAAAAAATGTCGTTTCTTGCTGTTTCCGTGCAATAACTGCCACAAATGTGAACCTTTTTTTTTCAAACTTGGTAACAACGTTAAATGCCTTAAGGGTTAGGCCAAGTTCGAATATCACTTTCGGCGGACTTTATTCGGTGGAGTTATGGCCCCTTATTTAACAAAAAATGTCGTTTCTTGCTGTTTCCGTGCAATAACTGCCACATATGTGAACCTTTTTTTTTCAAACTTGGTAACAAGGTTAAATGCCTTAAGGGCTAGGCCAACTTCGATCGTCACTTTCGGCAGACTTTATTTGGTGGAGTTATGGCCCCTTATTTAACAAAATATGTCGTTTCTTGCTGTTTCCGTGCAATAACTGCCACAGATGTGAACCTTTTTTTTTCAAACTTGGTAACAAGGTTAAATGCCTTAAGGGCTAGGCCAACTTCGATCGTCACTTTCGGCAGACTTTATTTGGTGGAGTTATGGCCCCTTATTTAACAAAATATGTCGTTTCTTGCTGTTTCCGTGCAATAACTGCCACAGATGTGAACCTTTTTTTTTCAAACTTGGTAACAAGGTTAAATGCCTTAAGGGCTAGGCCAACTTCGATCGTCACTTTCGGCAGACTTTATTTGGTGGAGTTATGGCCCCTTATTTAACAAAAAATGTCGTTTCTTGCCGTTTCCGTGCAATAACTGCCACAAATGTGAACCTTTTTTTATACAACCGTTTTATTATGGTATGGTCATGTCCCTTCCTCCCTCCGTCCGTCCCTCCCTCCGTCCGTCCGTTCGGGTTTTCCGCACTTTTTTCCTACATACTTTGAGCTATTGAGGTGAAATTTTGTATAACGCTTTCTAGTGATGTGTCACAGATCAAGTTCATATTTCCTGGGATTTCGTCAATTTTTGAATGAGTTATGCCCCTTTTTGGACTTAGAATATTTGTTTTCTGCATTTTTTTCTACATGCTTTCATGTATTACGCTGAAATTTTGTATATGGCTTTGTGGTCATGTGCCATAGATCAAATTCACGTTTCTTCAGATTTCGTCAATTTCTGCATGAGTTATGCCCCTTTTTGGGGTTGGAATAATGTTTTTTCACATTTTTTTCCTACATGCTTTGAGGTATTCAGCTGTATTTTTGTATACTGCTTTGTTGTCAATTCATTCCTGAACAACTTTATTAACTTTTTACAAACAAACAATATATCAAAACAAGAGGAAACTTACAAAGATGTTCCTGACGGGCGTATTATGTACCGTTTGCTGTACTCTTGTTTTCAAACTTGGTAACAAGATTAAATGCCTTAACAGCTAGGTTGTTTAAACCTAACCTCAACATTTTCCTACAATATTTCCTCCAAGCGGGGGATAGAAATTTCATGAATTTGCTTGTTCTTCTTGTTTCATCGCTGATTCTTTTATTTAGTTTTTTTGAAAGTGCTGAGGTGTAAAAAGTCACATAACTTATGCCGACTTAGTAATTAATTCCCCCGTATTGAGCCCCAGTCGTCATTCATTCCACGTATGTAGCCCCAGTCGAATTACAAGATGTTGGCGTAATGCGGTCGATATATCAGGAGATTTTTTAAAGTTGACATTTTGGTTTAATATTAAACGGATAATATTGATGAAAACTCATTTTACTTTTTAAAAGAAATATTTTGAGTAACAAACTATAATTTGAATTGTATTCCGGACGAGCAATTATTTACGGAACTCTTTCATCGGTTATTTATGCGGATGAAATTCATCCGCCCCTTGATGAATTATTTGGAAGGTCTGGCTTAAAAAAATAAACTGTGTATTTCAATCATTTCTTTTAAATGTAAAGGATTATAATTATTTCATTTGTCAATATATCGCGGGGATTTATTTGATGGAAGCCATTTGCAAAGGAAATTATGTTTGATATCGCTTATAGGCGAAGAGAAATTTTCAGTCAAAACAGATCGACTTGATCGACAACTTGTATTCTTACAAGATGGCTGGATATATATTGAGCATGAAAATAGGCGACGTACATCTACTCTAAAACTCTATTCTTATGATAACATTACATCTGATTTATTCGATGCCTGTTACTCGTAATATTCTTATAGTTGTGTATACTATGCCTGCAAACATAACGCAAAAAGAACAATGTGTAAATATGAAAATCTAGCTGTATTCCCGTGTTCCTCCCTTGTAAACCTTATTTGAACACTCCTCATTATAGCTATTCAAGTACGATTATCATAATAGTTATTAATATCAAAATCATTCTAGCTAGAGAAAGATATTGCATATACTATCTAAAAAACTATAGATCTACAGTAAAGTACAGGTTCTTGCATACGTGAAGAGAAATATGTCGATTTGTGTATTCATTCAATGACGTCACTGTAAAAGGGAAGTAAAGCTCGCCAATTTACGTACTTTCAATCATATGTTGTTTCCCTTGTATTATTTGTAACTCTTTTAGATCTGACATTTACTAATGGGTTTCCTTGGGGTCAGATAATCATTATAATACCCAGTGACACAATACTATTTTAAAATCACTTCAATTATCATTTTAATATAAACAGTGACTTGTAATTATTCACGTCATTAAATGTAGGCCTAATGGGCCTATTTAATATGTTATTACAGATTTAGATGCACAGATCATCTTTATTGTATCGCTAAGTTAATTGTTTCTCGTTTTGAGACTCCTTTTTTTCATAAATTCTGTAAATAACATGGAGAAAAAAGTAGTTCCGTCATAATCTCACTGCAAAAGTCATACTCTCACCGGTGAGATTATAGGATTATTATTCACTGAGAAATTTATATCATTCATGGGTAAGCATGAAAGAAAAAGTCATAATCACACTGCAAAAGTCATAATCTCACCGGTCTCACCAGTGATATTATAGGATTATTATTCACTGAGAAATTTCTATAATTTATGGGTAAGTATTAAAGAAAGAACGCTATCCTGGACCGTATTATTTAACAGTAAAGTTTAAAGATTACAGAACGCAATCCTGGGCCGTATTATTTAAAAGTAAAGTTTATAGTTTACATAACGAAATCACGAACCGTATTATTTAACAGTAAGGTTACGCAATCATGAACCGTATTATTTAACAGTAAAGTTACGCAATCATGAACCGTATTATTTAACAGTAAAGTTACGCAATCATGAACCGTATTATTTAACAGTAAAGTTACGCAATCATGAACCGTATTATTTAACAGTAAAGTTACGCAATCATGAACCGTATTATTTAACAGTAAAGTTTATAGCTTACAGAACGCAATCCTGAGCCGTATTATTCAAATGAAGGGTGAACTAGTGATAACGCTTTCAATTATGATTGTAACATCAATAGGTGTATTTAAAATATTTTCGTTGGTATTGTAAAAGATAGAACGATATTAGTCGCATAACAGTGTAGGTCACTGGTTGTATTGTTAGTTATTGAGATTTAGACAAATTGTATGTTTTAACAAGATCCTAGTGGGAAATCAGGACAATGTATGTGTAAATTCTTCGGAGATAAGCTAGTTGTTCGTTATTTTGACCTGAAATTCATATTTTCTACAAGTGTAATGCTTATGCGTAGGTTGCTTTCCTAGAGCACCGCTCGAATCTACACAAAGGTTATCTAATGGCGCGATTCATACCAATTTAATTCGTTGGTTTATTTTGATAAGTTGTAGCCTCTAGGTAGTTAAATTAAGTTACACAAATATACACTATAAGGGACACTAAACACAACTATGATTCTTTTTTTATATAGTAAATGGTCTGAAGCACATTGCTAATATCGGCCTATCGACTTAATCAGACAGTATTCCAACGATATCGGTATCTGAACATCAGTGGTATATATCTACGGATTCAATTTGGATTATTAGTAAAATAAATATGGCCGGTTTAATAAAATCGATAAGACAAAGTGTTTACTTAAAGTGCATGTTACTGGCATATGTCCTCACACTTAGTGTCCTTGGATTTCATCTGCTGATGGAGATCGGGCTTGACAAATCAAATATTACATTTAACAAAACATTTGCCCAAGCAACACAAACACATGCCGTTTCTATCAGTTTTACCGACGAAAAGACGACATCTGGTAGATCGATTCTGGATATTCTAGGCGAAGGACGGGTTACTAGTCAATGTCCAAAAACTGTATTTCCGGAAAAAAGATTCCGCGTCCAGACCTGGAAAAAAGTAGGTCCAACCAATTCGACGCTAGTGTTTTCAGCGTACCATGATGAAAGAAATAAACGATCGGTAAAAATTGTAGGACTAAGTGTGAAAATGCAGGAACAACACTTCTGTCAATTCTGGTATATAGAGAACGAATCTACAACATCTGAGATGAAGACATCGAAAGCAAGCATAAGAAAGCTACACGCAAGTCCGCCTAAGTATGTACATGTATTTTCTAAGATATTTTTAAAAAAGTCCTACATAATTCTTTGACTATAACCCCATTTAAAAATCCTGATTATTTTCACCACGTTAAATGACCTTTACGACTTGAGCACGTATACGCCCATACACACGTGTGTGCTATTTTTAAAATTTACAAATATTTTGAAGTCGACAAATAGAGAAAGAGCTCCTTGATGTCAAATTACGCTAAATACATCCGCTGACTTGCTGATCTATAGTCCCTAAAAAAAGCTTTGTTTGCGTAGAAATGAGTGTATACCATCACCAGAATGTATTGAATATATGACATTGAGTTTAAACGCATTGTGAATGTGTATAGGATGCACTGGAAATGATTGATTTGATCACTTTTAGTGTTTTGACTTTTTTGAAATTGAAAGTAGAGAATAATATAAACCGGTTTTGTCCGGGCCAGATTTAGTCCAAAATGACGGTAACCATTTTCGCCTGGCGAGTTCTTTCTTGTATAATGCATGACCCCACATTTTCTTTGGATTTTTTTAAAGCTAGGAGGTAACTCTTTTCAATGTCAGATATAGGTGTTCTACATGAGAAACGCTTAGAAAGTGTGACAATTGAGGAATGAAACTGGACGATTAAAATGGAAACAAAGAAGGATTTTTGTTGGTGTATTGTAACCTTGACTTACCTGCCCGCCATTAGAAAACTATCATGCATGATCCAGAGGTCCAGATAAGGAGTGGTTTACTTCCCTAAATATCTCTTTCATTATCCAACCAAACCCTATGTTGTTGGTTTTCAAAACAATCGTCTCATTGAGACGATTATTTTGAGTACCTACAACAATGGGTTAACGGATCAAATAAGGATTTAAAAACAAGCAAAACGCTCCTTATCTAGAACTCTGAAATTATTGCATCCATACCACACTGCGTCTTGTGCAAGCAAACAAATGATTATTACGACAGTATTTTAGCGGTGTTATGCGAAAACCAATCCTACGTCTGCTGCGACCAGTGTAGAACCAGACCAGTCTGTGCATCCATGCAGTCTATTCTGGCTCTGAACAGTCCGCCAAAAAGTCATTTTAGGGTTGAAAAAAAAAAGTTAAGGGAAAAAACAAGAATATATTTGGATCCGATATTTCGGATGCACATGCAGATTTTTGTATTTCGCTGAAGTAAGTTTTCCTGAATTATTCATACCAACAGTTTTCGATAATCGTTACCAGGGACGTAGAAAGGATTTTACAACACATCTTTAGCAAAACGACTTCAAAAACACATTGGTAAAATATCTTAAATCTCTAAATGATAATGAGATAGAGTTGAATACATTGTCTCAAAAGGAGAAATTGCTCATCATGAGCAATTTCTCCTTCTGCCACTTCCACCAAATAATGTGTGTCTTCCCCGCTTGAAAAATATCAATTTCAAAAAATCAGTGGTGCCCTCTGGTATCAAAGCTTAATTCTCGTGTTATCAATTACTATCATGATCGATGTAATTGCTATATTTGGTTCTCGTTTCAGATACACGTCCTGTTTTATTACGTGTACTTTACCCGACAATCGGATACCAAATGCGGTATCACTAGTATCCGGAGACGGTTGTAAAGTAGCAGATAATGTTCTTCTAGTCAGAAATATCCCGATACAAAATTACACCAGAAATTTCACAGTGTGTCTCTGTCCTTTAAACTTCCGATACGGACGAGCCTACGAACTTGTGGAATGGATCGAGCTTAACAGGATTCTGGGTGCTGATCATTTCGTCGTGTATAATTACTCGTCAGCGGCCAATGTAGTTTCTGTGCTACAACACTATAGTAAACTAGGTGTTGTTGAGGTTGTACAATGGCCGCTCCCTATTGGTGTGAATAGGTGGCCTCACACAAAGGATCCAGTCGACGTGCATTATTTTGCTCAAATGGCTTCGTTAAATGATTGTTTATTACGTAGTAAGAGTGCATCCAAATATGTTGTTAATTTGGATGTTGACGAATTCATAATACCTCATGCTAACAGTTCATTTTCATGGCAAGATATCATTGGACGCTTACCACAGTCAGGAGCGTATTTGTTCCGAAATTCGTTTTTCCGAAAGGAATGGTCGATCCGAGATTTAGATTTCACGGGAAAACCAATGGCTGAAAAGTACAATCTGGTCACGTTGCTCAAAGCAGAAAGAGAATCAGAGATCCTTAAACCGCGGCAACGTTCAAAATACATAGCAAAAACATCTGCAGTGGATTTAATTGTGACACATGATATAACAAGTATGAATGGAGGTCAAAAGATTCTGACAGTATCCCCAGACGTCGGCTTGCTTCATCATTACAGAAATTGGGAGAAATATAACGCACTGGATAAACGTGTAACAGACAAAACAGTGATTGAAAAGTTCTCGAAAATATTAATAAAAAGAGTGATGTCAATTTGGTCCGATTTACAGAATGTTGAAATGGATATACCGATTTAATAAAGATTGACATTTGAATCTCTTATTGACAAACTTATTTTCTACAATGGGACAAATCCACAATACCAATGTGAACAACACTTTATTCTGGTCAGAATGGGAGTATACACGAGCTGACAAAGATCTACGCTGGTCACTATTGTACGAAGGCTTTTTAAAATGATAAATTCAAGCTTCGTAGTCCATATGATTTTAGCAGCGTCTTGCTTTTAGGGGTTTTGTTTCTTCCGCCAATTATGATGAGCCTGAAAAGTCGGCATGTCTGCATTGTCCACCTTTATGACGAATAGACCTACGTCCCCTGACAAAAATAGCACGAAGGTTTAGTCCCACAGCCCGAACGTTTATATAACTTTGAATGATGCTAAAAAACCCGGAGAATCAATAAGACACCGAATCACTAGACGCTGCTGTTCTTTTATAGATGGACATACGATTCCAGTCAAGCCCCAGTCACATTCATGATCGTCTAGAAGTTAGTACTGAAACCAGTCGTAGTTATACCGCGGTCATGGCGAATTGTTTATCAAGTTGATTCTGCGGTCACATTATAAGATACAATAGCACGAAGCTCTTAGAATATTTCTGAAGATTATATAATACGATCATCATACGATCATCAATGACTAACTACGATTTGTTGCAATTTGTGATTTAACCCTTTCCCTCATACGACAATTCTGCAGCAGACGACTTTGAACGTATTTTGTCAAAACATAGGTTATCCATTCAATTATGGAGATTTTCTATGACAAAAAGGGGAAAACATTGTGGCAAAAGGAGAAATTGCACGTTTTGTGCAATTTCTTCTTTTGTAACTATGTTTTCAAAAAGCCGTCTGCTGCAGAGGCAGTTTTCAATGACATAAAACAATGAACAACGTTTGAAAGTTGGCGGTCCTAGTGCAGGTGGCCTAAGACGGCATATGACCTACACTGTTCAGATGATCTCACAGAGGGGTGTTGGTGTTCACTTAATTAACCCTTTCCCGCATACAACACATCTGCAGCAGACGACTTTAAAGTTAAAGTTTATTTATTGAATAGAGTTGAAATTATTGTTGCTAAAGGAAAAATTGCTCGTTATGAGCAATTTCTTCTTTTGCCACAATGATTTCAAAAGTTGTCTGCTGCAGATGTATCAGAAAGCGTATATATATGTGGTAAGGTGTTAATGCAAAGTTTATACCAATCGAGTTTTAGAAGATGTCCATATTATCGGCGATAACTGTTAAGCCTTTCTTACTTGAAGGCGCATTTTGACGCATATGCAGCAGACGGCTTTTGAAAACATTATGGCAAAAGAGAAATTGCTCATACTAAGCAATCGTTGCAGGGTATTTTAATCCTTTAACACTTGCAAACGCATTTTGACACATCATTTTCAGACGATTTTTCAAAACATTGTGGCAAAAAAGCAATTACTCACGATGAGCAAGTTCTCCCTTTGTCACGCTGTTTTCAACTCTATCAAATAATAATACTTTCATTCAAAAGGATTTTCGATCCTTTTGTCACGTAGTTACAACACCTCAACTTATTCGTATCACAGTTTAAACAAAGACTCAGATGTTCAAATTTCAGATGTTCAGGGCATAACTTTAATGATTGAAAAGGGTCGGTATTTACAAATTGACAGAAACCTACGGCATTGCCAATATTGTCTGAGAAATAATAGCTATGCTATTGAAGACGAAAAACACTCTGCTTTGGTGTCCGTTATATGAAGAATTGAGAAATGCTCTTTTCTTACAATAATGTTTGAATTACAATACATGTGATACTTTATTTGTGATTATTATGTCGGACACTCGTTATCAGGGCATCAATGCACTTGCAAAGTACTTGAACCTGGCATTCGACAAAAGGAAACATATCTAAGCACTTAACTGTTTATTTAGTCTCATATGTATTTAGTAAATGGATCTTGTGTATCACATTGATCCACAAAATAAAGGGATTTGTTCAAGATATTCCACCAACAACCGCCATGGTAAAATTGTTTTTGTAATGTTAACTATAATCATTTTCACAACTACTTTCATGTTTTTTGGTAAATTCATAGTGTATTTTGGGCCGGAGGCCTTGTATTACTGAATAAACTACTTGATTATAGTAGCTTCTTTAAGCCATGCAAGACTAGTTGGCGAACAGTGTCGAACCAGATCAGACTGCGGGGGATGCGCCATCTTATCTGGCTCAAAACTGGTCGCAGATGCATTATGAGGGTTTTTCGCCGAGCATCGCTCAGATGCAACTGTTTCAGTCTGTATCTATTATATTGATTTATAAAAATACATTTGCCGAGTTCCTGTAGTTCAGTGGGTAGCGACGTGGACTGTTAATCCAGGGGTCGAACCCTAGATCGACAAACACTCTTATCGACGTTTGACAAAAGTCAATGCGACAAGCGTCACTCGTCTACCAACAAAGGCCCAACAATCTATCTGAAAAACTACCAGCTGCTTGGAACAGAACAGACTGTTGTGGTGAGTACTGGTGTGACGAAGCCATGAATTACATAGCTTGTTGAATTGCCCGTCCTGATATGACTTAATAGGTTAAAAAGGCGTTAGACCCCAAACGAAGCCATTAATAAATCAATATCATATGCATTTAACCAATCATTTGATATGTCGTTTTCAAACTTTATCAAATTGAAAGCATTTGGAGAAAATAAGAGATAATCTGAAATTATAGAGTTTGTGGGTATTGGAAAGTGCGAATACTTTGAGAAGTTCTCCTTTTACAATAATCTAATGAATGTCCCTTACGTGAGACGTTTCCAAATAATATTCTAACTTACAAGATAATACATTATTTTTTCCACTGCAGTCACAATTAGATGGACTCGGCATCTTTCTAAATGTTTGTCTGACCCAGTTTCTCTGTATAACCCAACATTCACGAACCTACCGTATAGCTCGAGTGCGGTGGGCCGAATGATGTATCCATAGCCCTCGGCCAAATTATTTTCACAATAGCTTGTGATAAAACAGGAATAGTAATATTTATTTGCCCAAAGGGAAAAACCCATGCTCTCTCATATAATACATACTTAAATCACGAACTTAAGTAAATACAATCGACCTCGGTGATTCGCCGATTATATCGGTTATTTGAAAGCTAACCTAAAGAAATTTGTTTAATCTTCCAATTACATGCATGTTCTATATCAATCCCCATTGATATATACCTTACATTCTCTGTCAACTCCAACATATTAGCTGTTCCACACACAAAAAACATTATGGTCTTTGCGTAATGTATCGACCCAGATCAGCCTGCGCATTCCGCGCAGGCTAATCCGGGCCGAAACATACCATCTCAGGGGGATCGAGGTATAGAGTAATAATTTCTGAAACAGGAAATCTACAGGAGAGGAAACTAGTTTGTCAGGGTTAGCCTGCGCGGCATGCTTAGGCTGATCCGGATCGAAACTTTACGCAGAGATCACAATGTTGGTTTACTTGTGGAACGACTCATATAATGTCTTAAATAATATAAACCGTCTCTATGTTCTGTAACTCTGATGAAATAAATCTATTGTATTATATGTATTGTTATTTCTTATATTTTTTCATTATTATTATTTTTATTGTGATAACTTTGCGACCTTTAATTGACCGCGGACGCATGCCTTCATCATTACGACCACTGAGCTAAATAATTGTTCAGTCATATACGTGACAATGGCCAGTTCACATACCCATGTATGTCAGGGATTTTTCTCACCAGTACTCCACACAACAGTCTGTACAAGTAAACTGGCTGCTTTTCCACATTCCACGTAAGCCCATTGTCGGAGGACGAATGACGCGGTTCACAATTACTTTTGTCAAACGTCGGAACGAATGTTTTCCGAACTGTGGTTTGAATTCAAAACACCTGGATTGACAGCCCATGTCGTTTCAAACTAAGCTACCGGACTCAGCAAATACATATTCCGTTGTCCACGTTCAATTACAATTTTCACAATCACAATATATAATGGTTATAAGTTGATTGATTGATTGTTTGGTGTTTCACGCCTCTTTTCAACACATTTTCAGTTATATCACGGCGTTTCCTGACTAAGTTACCAGTTCTACTGATCCATTTATTTACATGCGTTGACATACTCTTCCAGCAACCCTGAACGCCAAGGTGAGAAACCACTACTAATGTGTTAGTCATTGTCATTAACCCTTTCAGCGCCGAATTGTTTAAAGTAGACTCTTCCATGTTCAAAATCGGGCGTCTTCATTCCTCATGTAATAAAAGTTTTGGACTATTTTGATAACGAAAAGGCAAACAATGCTGATTTCAGGTGAGACAGCTCGTTACGAGCTAGGAATCCGCTGTGGTCGAGTGGTTAGCGTCGGGGATTTCGAAACCGGGTGTCCCGGGTTCGACCCCCAGTCGCGGCACTACGGTCTTGGTGGAGTGCCCTTGGGCAAGGCGCATTTTCTAGCCTAGTACTGGTTTGTTTACCCAGGGATCATGAATAATTAAATTTAATTGCGCGCTAAATGACCTTGGCTGTCTATGCGCCATAAAACAATATACATTCATTCATTCATTCGTTACGAGCTGACTCACCTGAATCAGCATTGTTTGCAAAAACATCAATATTGCCTTTGGCGCTGAAAGAGTTAAAGTCATTGGTATGGCACGACCCGGCATCACACCCGGGCCTCCCTATCTCGACGCGGACACTCCAACCATTATACTACCGCGGCGGTCATAAACATACTATTATTATTATAGATAAGTAAGTAATTATGCTTCCTTGATCCTAGATCTAAGCAAATGTATTAAGTCAGTATTTATTAAAATACAAAAGGCGTTTTTATAATTGAAAAGAGAAATTACTGAAAAAGAAAATAATGTTAAACGTTTTCAGTCTCAATTTTAATCAAGAATAAACTGTTAAAAAATCGATTTGTTTAATTGATTTATGTGTAAGAGATCAGATTTAATTCAGCAATTTTACAGATAATGCACACTTATCTCGGCATACCAACATATACGGGTTTTCAACGGTTACCATATTACACATCTACAAAGGACTCGAGATAACTGACTGGTACACATATCGTTTACTTCAACCATTACCTGGAATCAGGGACACTATATTATATAGTACTATGTAATATAGTGTCCCTGCTGGAATGGATCTGTCTTTAAAAACTGTGGATGCAGCAGTTCTGATTTACATTAGAACTACTGCTGCTTAATATGGTTTTATGTTTGGCTTGAATAAAATAATAAACACGTTTAAGTTTAAATTAATTACTAAGCTAACAATACATGCATTGATTTAGTATAATTGAGCGATCACTCGAATTCGTCGATAACTCGAAGTAATGTATGTGTTCCATTCGACTTCGATTTATCTCGAGTCAACTGTATTTGTAGACCGTAGCAGGGACCTTAACCTTGATCAGACCAACTACATTTAAGATCACCAGCAAGCCTTTCCCTCATATAGACGCTTTCCGACACCTCTGCAGCAGACGTGTTTTTTTAAAACATAGCGACAAAAGATATTGTACTTTCATTTAAAGGGAGTTTCCATTTTCTTTCGGGTATGTTTTCAAAGTCTTCTGCTGCAGATACGTTGTAATTGGGAAAGGGTTAAGCAAAATACAAGAAAGTTATAAAGCGGTAACGTTAATTTGACTAGCCCGAACAACAGCACAACCATTATAAAAACTTTGGTAAACTCTGCTCATTTTGTTTGTTTATTTTTCTGAGGGTACACCGACGGAGACACAGTTCCTACCGCCATCTATGTACAGTATCTGTCCAGTAATGAAGCTTGAGGAATCAGAGGCGAGGAATGCAATCGCTTCTGCACAGTCCTGGGGAACGCCAACTCGACCTAGTGGATGACCCTTAGCCTGTGTTTCTAAAAACTGTAAAACAAAGAGACAGAGAGAGAGCTAAATCATAGGAAAGTTAACATTCAACTGTTGGAACCTGCAAAAACCAGGCCAGCACAGCCCACCATGCACATATGTGAAGTCCGATCATGGTCTTCCCTATTCGCCAGCGAGTAGTTCAAGCATCTTACTAGCCCATGGTGCGCGATGGACACAAAATACTTACTTTTTGTAAATTGCAAACTGATGAGCAATTTCTCCTTTGGCCACAATGTTTTCAACTTTATTTAACAATTAAGCTATCTTTTATGGAGATTTTAAGGCTTCGGTCACCATGATTCCAAAGTCGTCTGCTGAAGATGTGTTGTATATTTGAAAGGGTTAATTTCAAAACACCTGAAGGTGTATGACGTGGCTAAAATAATACATTTGGATTTTATCATTTAATTAATCGATAGCCCTGAAATGAATATCACATCTGCTTGTATTCTCGTGTGCTATATTGTTTATATTCCCCTCCCTTCCATTATCGCTATCATTATATCGGTAAATATTTAGGAATCCGCCGTGGCCGAGTGGTAACTATGGTGGATATAAAATCGAGTGTCCAATATTCGATCCCCTCTCGCGTCGTCCATGAGGGATAGCCATTTGGCAAGGCATATTTCTAAGACAAGTAATGGTTTGTCTGCAACATAATAAGCGAGGAAGTGTTCTGTCGTCGTGGTATATCTGCACTTATATGATATATAAATTTAATGTGCAACGCGGAACAAGTAGAGACACAAACGGTCAGTTTGAAATCGAGTTTAGTGCATTTTCTTTTATCATATAATTTAATTCGTACTTGAGTTTTCAACCGTATAACGGTTGATATTTCACCATGTGTGTCCTTTCTCGCACCATTTTTCCACACTAAATATTTGAAGCAAATGGCTGCATTCCCACATACATATTTAACCCAGTGCACGACACATGGCGAGAGACACAATATCCTTGGCAACCACCATAAGGAAAGAATGACCGAGCCGGATTCTGAAATCATGACCCATGGATAAACACTCCTAGTCTTTACAGACAAAGCTGTGTCGCGGTGGTGTAGTGATAGCGTGTACGCCTCAAGTGCGGGAGATCGCGGGTTCGATCCCCGGCCAGGTTATACCAAAGACTTTAAACATGGTAGTAATGGCTGCCCTCCTTGGCGCTCAGAGTTGCGGGGTTAGCATTACTACTGACTGGCTGGTGTCATGATATATGGACCAGTAATACTGGTATATTTCCAAGAAAACACCAACACAATCAATCAATCGTATATACGCACTTGTATACTAGTTGTGTACCGTTTACTTAATTAATTTTTACAATTGTTTAAACTTTATCGATCCTGAACTGTGAAATCATCGTTGGGCCGAGTTATTTGGTTGACATTGCCGAGCTTGCGGGGCTTTCATATTGTTAATATGTTTAATATATTGTTTAACACAATTGGTAGTTTAAAATAAACTAGAAATATCACTGAAGGTGATAAATACCCCCAAAACAGCACCTTGACTCAAAATATGGCTTCCGACTGACCAACAAAAGGGCCATAACTCTGTAAAGTAACATGCAATTGTAAAATCTTTATGATATGCACATCTCCTCTTGGTATAGAAGCTTCATGTAAAATGTTATTGAATTCCACCCAGTGGTTTGTAAGAAATAGGCCGGACAAAATATGGCTTCGGACAAAATATGACCAACAACTTAATAAGTAAAAGGGCCATAACTCTGTAAAATAACATGCAATTGTAAGACCTTTAGGGTATGCACATCTCCCCTTGGTATAGAAGCTTCATGTAAATTTTTATTGAATTCCACCCAGTGGTTTGTAAGAAATAGGCCGGACAAAATATGACCAACAACTTAATAAGTAAAAGGGCCATAACTAAGTAAAATATCATGCAATTGTAACCCCTTTAGGATATGCACATCTCCTCTTGGTATAGAAGCTTCATGTAAAATTTTATTGAATTCCACCCAGTGGTTTATAAGAAATAAGCCGGACAAAATATGGCTTCCGACCGACCGACCGACCAACCGACCGACCGACCGACCGACACAGTGACTCCTATATATATCCCCCCAAAACTTTGTTTTTTGGGGGTATAAATATACGCTTATTTTATTTTTTCTAAAAGATAAAGCTTACAGTGAATGTTTTTATGTTTGCAAAGTAATATCAGGCTCTTGAATGTTAATCAAGAAAATCAGCCATGGCAAAAAACAAACGTGTAATAATGCTCTTAAAGACAAGCATTCCAGACAAAGAGTCAATCGGCGTAAAACAATGTATAACATATATTAACACTAATTATGAAAGGTTTCAAGTTCGGTAACGTTAGCCATATAATCGGTCCAAGGGATCAAATAAACGGATCTGACATTTTCAAATATCTAAGGAACATTCGCGTATCCACTGTACCATGAGCAATTGCTATTTTCGGATCATCACCTTGCGAAGCAATTTTGCAAATGAAATATGAATTTTGACAATAGCAAGGATTTTTTTTCCATTTTGTACAACAAATGTTGTTATAACTTAAATTCTTTAATGTTTCCCCGTGTATTACCTTTGCATAGGCCGCATCATCTTGAAATGGTCCTGACGGTCGTCGTGCTATGTTGCTCACGATTGTTCCCGGACTGAAATAAACATATAACTGTATAGTTCAGTATTACCCTAATGAATTATCAGTTTATTGGAAACACGGTTCCCGAACAATTTGCACATTTATCCCTTATTTGTTTTAACCCTTTCCCTCATACGACAATTCTGCAGTAGACAACTTTGAATGTATTTTGTCAAAACATAGAAAATCTCCATAATTGAATGGATAACTTATGACTAAAAGTGGAAAACATTGTGGCAAAAGGAGAAATTGCACGTTTTGTGCAATTTCTTCTTTTGTCACTATGTTTTCAAAAAGCCGTCTGCTGCAGAGGCGTCGGAAAGCGTTTATATGAGGGAAAGGGTTAATTGATTTGAGTTTAACGGCGTGTTTGTTTTTTTGCAATGATATTTTGTTTGTTTTATCATAGACATAGGCATAGTTTTATTTACGTAAATATATACATGCATCTTGTTAAACAAAAGAAATAAAGAAACTAATTCATATTCGTTTTAACAAGAACTACTATGATTCAAAATATATCGCGATGTTCTGTTCACCTAACACGTGTAACCTGGCTTTCTCCACCAGAACGCATCATTCTCCCCCAGGCAACATTTTATTCCCCCTAGGCAATATGGTCAACTCCATTTGCAATGATAACTATATATTTATGAAGTTAAATTCTCTAGGCAATACAGTAAATCTATTTTCAATGAAAACTTTGTTAAATACCCTAGGCCATTTGCAGTGAAACCCATAGTTTGTATACCATAAGCAACATGGTAAAATAAAGTTGCAATGAAAATCATAATTATATTATGCCCTCTAGACCATACGATAACATCCATTTGCTTTGATTGATTGATTGTTTGGTGTTGTACACCACTTTCAACAAGTGTTCAGTTACATCACGGTGTTTCCTGGGTAATTTACCCTGACACCAGCAGTCAGTCGAAATGCTAACCCGAAACGCTGAGCGCCAGGGAGGGCAACCATAACTTCCACTTTTTAAGTGCTTGCAGAAATCCATTTGCAGTGGAAACCATATTTTGTAAATCATAAGCAACATCTTATTACGAAATCCATATAATAATATTGTACCATAACAGATATATAGACTAAGCAATATGGTTATGATTGATTAACTATAAGTACATACCTAATTGCATTTACCCTCACACCATGGGGTGCCATTTCTAAAACATAAAACATCACAGCCATACACAAAAAAATCAATTTACAGTTTTAAATATTCATGTTTTATTGGGGTGTCCCTACCCTTTTAGATTAGCAACAATTATACACATTGGTTTCCAGTGGAATTATGACTGTTTTGGAGATGCGTCTAACGATTGGTCATACTGACTCTCAATAAAAGGCTTCTATAAATGTAAAGTCTTTTTTCAACAGATGAACCTAAGACTAAACTACATGTGGACGGAAGTTGAACGCGTTGGTGAGACTTAATGATAAACAATCCCGCCTGATTCTTTGTTGTAAATAAGTTAAGACCCCAAATTACTAGACACGCCTCATTTTATTCCGAGAGTAGTTTTCAATAACCATTCCCTCCGCCCAGCCCGAATCACTAGTTATATATATTAACAACCTTTGCATAAGTTTTATTCTCCTGTATTTGGACAATTGTATTCGTGATTCCATAATACAACTCAACTATTTACAATTCAAATAGCGAATAATAACCCAAAAGGGAATAATAATTCGTCAATATTTCATTGCTTTCGCAAACACAATGGCTTTGGAACTGAAGGCACGTAAATGCCAGACCAAATAGGGAATACTAATCTTGTGAACTCGGATTTAATGATTAATGATTTACAGTTCGGACGTCCTTCATAATAGATCAACAAAAATTAGTAGTGTTCAGTGCTTCCGGTTTGCGTAATGCGGTAAAAAAAAGTTCCTCATTTACGTTTGATAATAACTGAAGGATTTTGCAAGAGTAAACGGGATTACGTCACTAAAATAGCAATATATTATTCAGGAAGTCACGACTAAGTGTAATCCTCTGCAGACTTGACAGCGACTCGGAAACCAATTCATATTACGAAAAGCTAAAGCCAAATGAGCGCTTCTCCCGGAAAACCAACCGTAATGTAATTATTATACGTATGCTGATGATCCAAATGAAAACTGCTCTACAGAAGTTTCTTGAAACCTCCTATGTCTAATTGACGAAAAGTGTAGAGCCAGATCAGACATCGCCGATTCGCTGACTGATATGAATCTACAATGGCCGTAATTGCCTAACGGTTGGTTTTCGCAGACTGTCGCTTATGATTTAGTTTAATATGTATACATTTTTGATGTTCGAGAATACAAATGAAATCATGAATAAAGCTATTTCAGGAGTTCTTATTCTTACCTAAGGCAAGACACTGTGTGAACATATCCAAAGATGCTTTACTCATACAGTATACCCCGATCATTGGCATCTAGAATACAAAAACATGGGTATATAACAAAGGAAACGTCGTCATTTAACTAACACATTGTTGAAAATGGCGTTAAACAACATACAAACAAAGTTTGTGATTGTGACTTTTTTTCTTATCATCACAGTAGCTTGTAACATGTTAAATGTCTTCTTTTACCTTCCTCCACATACAGCATGACGACTTTGAAAAATATATTAAAAATCGCTAAAACATAAAGTAGTTGAAAGCTTTGTGCCAGAAGGATAAATAGCAGACATAATGACAACCTCACACATCTATCAAGAAATGGCAGGAATTTCCACGCCAACAACGTCAATGCAAATTCAATAATCACAAATATTGCTTGATATAGAAACCAATTAACTCTTTAAGCGAAGAATTCATTAAGTAGGCCATTCCATGTCCAAAATCGGATGACTCCATGTTTCTGTTATAAAGAATTTTAGACTATTTATAAAAGTAAAATGCAAACAATGCTGATTTCAGGTGAGACAGCTCGTTATTTGCAGAAACCTCAATATTTACATTGGTTCCGAAAGAATTAAGTGAACTTCTCTCCCATGGATGGTCTGGTTCCCGGTGTACTGTTTAGTAAATTAGTTACTCTGCCAGGCAAGTCATCACGGGTTATCTCCCTTCATTAATGTAATATTTGAGCGGCGCTCTGCGAAAACCAACCGTAATACACTCGCGACTATTAGATCGAGGTCGGTTTTCACAGTATATGGTTTAAATACTCCATGATGAAACACTATTTGAAAAAAAAGAATTACTAACACTTTTAGATCCGCAGATACTTGAAGTGTTAACGATGTTGCCTGAAAGATATGAATGATTTACAAAGGAATTTAACAAATTATATTGTTGAGCTTTATCGTTCATAATAATTTCCCGATGTTGCCCAAATGATATGAATGATTTACAAAGGGATTTAACAAATGATCTGGTTGAGCTAACGTTCTTAATACTTTCCCTTATAATATTTTCAGAATTGTATAAATTTGCTGAATAGAAAAGTAAGCTTAAAATACAAATGTTTTGCATGGTTCGCCGGACAATTTAAAACAAACGTTTATTTGGAAAACCTAGATATTTAAAACGTTTTATGAACACTCATATGAATATACTATTTGATATCATGAAGTGTTTTTGAAATGTAATTTCTTTGCAATAGAAATATATTAATAAGATCGCTGTGTTATGTCTGCATCACCTTATAACATTGTCATTAACTGGGTAACGAGACGTTCGAGATAAGATTAGAACAAGGGCATAACACGGCCCCTATCATACATATCTAGACTATCTTGATTCTGCAGATGATTTGACTCTTCTATCTCGATCTCACACTCACATTACAGAGTTAAACAACTAGTTTAGGTCACTTTGAGCTCAGAGTTGCTTTAAAGATCAGTCGCAGGAAAAGAGACATTATTAAGTTAAATATGAACGATCCAAAAGTTGTCAAAGTTGAAAAGATCTTCCAACGAATACAGAGATATTTATGAAGCACTTCAAAATATGAAGGAGGAACTGGAAATGCCATAAAGCCTTTCCCTGTCAGACGACATATGACGCCTTTTCAGAAGACGACGTTTGAAAACACTGTTGCAAATATGAGAACATTTCTCCTTCGACCAAAATGTTTCAACTCAATGCAATAATACAATACAATAATTATACTTTCATTTATGAAGATATAAAAATGCTTTCGAATTTGTCTGCTGCAGATTTGCAATAAATAGGAAATGTTTTAAAAACACTTTCCAACCAGACACGATGTGCCTCCGTTATTTAACACAATATGATAATGAAAGAAATACATTGATCTACAAGACGAAATTAAAGTTGTTTCAAAACTGTTCGGCCTCCTAAATGGATGGCTCAATATACTGCAGATTGTTATAAAATGACCCTTAGTTACTGCCAGCAAAAAGCCATCGAATAGGTTGGCCTGCCACATTATCAAATCAAGATATTCTTATTAGAAGAAAATTTGAAAAAAATGGAGGAAATTGAAAGGCAAAACAAATGTGATAGATTGTGCATGTGCTTAAAAAAGAGCTACACAGTAAACCACGAACACACTTACATTGTACACAAGAGTGTAAAAGACACAAAGGAACGACCAAAACAACTGAGCGAACTAAAGCAAATCAATCTGAATTGGGGGACACATTAGAAGATGAAGTATATCAGATAGTAGTGGACATCATGTGTTTTTTTACTACATGTCAACCAGGCACAATGGACAGTAAGTTAGAAAGTCGATTCGTGCATAGATTCAACGTAACAGCGTCTTCCCAAGTCAGAAGCTCTTACCTTTAACTTTAATGATATGGGGTAACGCTAGCTGTGTCAAAAACAGAAGAGACCGACTATTTGTATTCATCAATTCGTCGTATTCCTTTTCGGTGATTTGACCTACAGACTTGTATTTTATAACTCCTGCATTGTTAACCTGGAAGTGTCGAGATTCATGATATGTTTGAATAGTGTGTACCACTGTTTTCAGCATTATTTCAGTCATATAAAGTCGTTCCTGGATATAGTTCCTGTACTACAGGTGTATTACCCTGACAAAGCTGCATGAGTCGTTAACGCGATACCCACTACCCCGAGTGATAAGAAGGGATGCCATTACCACCATTTTTAAAGTATTTGGTAGGACCGACCGGGGATCAAACCATGGTCTCCCGCTCTACACCACGGAGACGATCGGTATCAAAGTATTCTTGGAAGTCGGAAAACAAAATAAACGTTGGTAGATTGATCGAATTCAAAAGCAGATTATCATCCAATTCTTTAAAAAGGAAAACGTTCCCGTTTAACAAAGAGAATGACCGGTCTCATTTCATTACAGTTGGGAATGTCCAATTGCTTTTATGACACTACACTTCCACAGGTCATCGTCTGTATGTAATTATTCCATTGATAAAGGCAGCCGCAGCTTGACCACGATTTATCCGCAGTACAAAAACAAACCTTAACGTAAGTAGTGTTCGAGTTGACAAACATCTGCATGCCTTCAGACTTAGGATCCAATACTGCTACTGCTACTGTCTATGGCTATTTGTCGAACATTGAAGAGCCAGATCAGACTGCGTGGATGCGCTAGCTGATCTGGATCTATACTGGTTGCACAAATCGTTGCACAATTATACTATCAGAATGTTATAGGATATGGTGTATGTGACACAAACGCACCGCTTTTGCCACACACAAGGCAGCCATTCACAATACAGATATACGTATCTTCAAATTGAATAACGGCATAAACACTTCTGTTTTCAAAGATACAAATTGATTTTTGTCAGTACTTTCTATTTATTGAAATAATAACATAGCAAGTAAAAAATATATAAATCGTGAAATAGTGTAAGAAAAGTAGACGTGGTGATTATCTGTTGACACCTATAGTATATTTTATTATATATATACATTAAAGAAGATTCTTACCAAAATGTCTAGCCTGCCGAACTTGGCGATTGTTTTTTCAATGAGGGATTTTCTATCTTCTTCACTGTTGATATCCCCAGCGAACGTGAGAATCTACAATCCCAAATGAACAAATTAGAGGCACAATAAAACATATGAGCCGCGTCTGGCGATTTAGGACCTTAATATTGATCGTCCGGTTTTGGCATCATTTAAAGTTATTTTGGTATAACTTATAGACGGACAGATAGGACCCTGGTGCGTATGTATTGACTGTACGAATCTGTATCAAGACTCCAAATCAGCAGAAGCGGAAAAAATCTTTTGGCATTGGCAAATACAATGATTAAACTATTTTACAGGTTAGTAAAACGATTTTTTGGCCAAATTTATATGATGGCTAAATATTTTTGTCAAACGACGGAAGAAATATAGGCCGAGCTGGGGTTCGAACTTATGAGATAATCATTTACATATAATGCAGTGTAATGAAATCTGTTATACATTGCAATGCATATAAAACACGGATCACGTTTACAGTGGACACATCTTATTGATTTTTTACCAGAAACAAGACAGACCACAATAACTGGACACTGAAAGTTAAACACATGGGGACAAAGGAACATTTTACTCATCTTGAGCTATTTCAACTTGTCCTTTAATGTCAAAAAAGTCGTCTACTGTTGTGTCGTTAAATATTGTATTAGGGACAGGGTAATGATATAGGTGACTTCAGTCTACCCTACGTGTCAGTTACCCTACGTGTCAGTCAATTGAAACTTAGCGTTTGAATATCACGATCCGTTTGAACAAAATAGACTCTGATCGAACACCGTGTTAGAAATTCAACGTCTTGTCTGAATCGATACTATTTAAATGTCACAAAGAAGTGCTGTCTGTGAGCAGATTTACTTTTTTTTAAATAATCAGCGCTTGTTTTTCAACAGTATTTCAGTTAGATCCCGGAAGTCGGTAGTGACGCTGGATGTCAACCCAGGGGTTGTGAGTTCGAACCCTAGCCAACATTCTTTCTGTGGTTTGACAAAAGTCACTGTGACCACTCAAGCGTAATTCGTCTTCCACCAATGGGCTAACAGTCTATATGAAAAAGCAGCCAGTTGCTTCGAAAATATGTTATGTGGTGCACTGGTGTGAGAAAGCCTGGTAACACATTAATAGGTGAACTGGTCGACGTGATATGACTGGAAAATTGTTGAAAACGATATCCGCACAGTCTCACCAGAACCTTCATTGTTCATTGTCCGCCTTAGCTTAGAGGAACAATTACTAGAGCTACTTTTTCCAAACATGTTTTAAACATCGTCTGCTGCAGATGCGTCAAAATACACCAGCATGTGAGAAAGGACTAGGTATTGATCTTACTTTGACACTTTTAACCTTTCCCACATTAGTCAAAGCAAATATATGGAAAATGTCTATAAATTAAAGTTTAATAATTGAATATAGTTTAAAAGATTGTGGCAACATTATAAGCACTTTCTCCACTTGCCCCCAATGTTTTCAAAAGTCGACTGCTGCAGGGAGAACAAAATAATAGATATCAAATAAGGCGAAGGGTTAAAATAGAATGCATATTATTTTGATTAAAACACTGCTCATATAGTTATGCATGATCATCTCCACAAAAAAGGTTGTCTGCTGCAGAACGTGTTAGATGCATGATTATATACAAATTATCTTTATAAATATTCGACCGGTGCTCTGCGAAACGCAACCTTTATATAATTATTACACACACTGAAAGAGACTTCCATTGGCATGTATGCGGGCATGCAAGAGTTTCGCGCCTTTTTTCAACAACATGCCAGTTAGACAGGATAACGCGTTTAATGGACATAATGCCAAGTCAACTAGACATTATACCATGTCAACTGGACATAATAACATGTTAATTGGACAAACTAGCATGTCAATAAGACATAACAACATATTAGAAAGACATACTAGCATGTAAGACAGACATAATATCATACCAGTTAGACATAATATAATGACATTTACACATAATAACATAATGACATGTCAGTCAGTCAGACATGAGTATATATCCGTTACACAAAATGGCATTTATATATATAAGTTAGACATAATAGCATGTACGTTGGACATGATAACATGTCAGTTACACATAACAACATGAAACATCACAACATAAGACAGCTGTGGCGTTCAATAGATACAAATCGAGGGCTTGGCGTGAAACAGTTGTATCTAAAATTTGTATTTTTTTACCAAGGTTAATCACCTCGCCATAAAGTCTTTATAAGCGTTAAATCACTTTTCTTGGTAAACAATGTAAATTTAGGTGCCATTGCTCGTTCTGAGCAATGGCACCTAAATTTGCATTGTTTACAAAAGGGTCAAAATTGCCCCTAAACCAGGGTTTTTCAAAATAGGTTATAAGTTACAACCGTTTCACGCCAAGCCCTCGAAATATAAATGTGTTGTCATGGCTACACTCCTTGTCACTCGGTGTATGTCGGCAATAGCAGTCCGATTTGAGAGCTGGTATCAGGGTTTACTAAACACCAGAACTGGGAATAACCCAGTATATACACCAGAAAATGCCGCGGTATAACTAAAATACTGTTCAAAGTGGTGTTCAATGCCAAAGGAGAAGAAAACTGTTACAGTTTTTTACAATGCAAATGTAGGCTGCGCTATAATGGAATATTTAAGACTATTTTTACTTCATCCTGCTTTAAGCCCATATCCCGACATTGTTTGGAGACATTGTCTAGATTCTCAGTATTCCTGCCCATAAGAGATAGTTGGGCTTTCAGTTTGGCAAAATGGATGGCTGTTCCCTCGCCTATTCCACTGCTGGCTCCTAGAAAAAAAACAGCAAAAGGGAAGTGGTTTAATCGTTTACATGATCGATTACTTTAGAATGTCATCTACTTTGAAGATATCTGGGGGAAAACTGCGTTTATTGTTTCTCGAAAAGCAGAGATACCATTTTGATACAGACAAATCATGGAAAATTATGTGTTTCCCATTATGTTTTCATAACGCCAAATATCGTCTGTATCACGTCAAACGGTTAAAGTGTTATATCAGCCGTTCCACGAGAAACCCAACATTGTGGACTCTGCGGATCAACCTAAGCATATCGTACAGACATACCCGGACAGACACATTTCGCTCCCTGTGGATTTTCTGTTTAAGGAATCATTACTCTATACCTCTTTCCCTCTGAGACGGAATGTGTCGGCCCGGATTCTCCTGCGCGGACTGCGTAGGCTGATCTGGGTCGATACATTACGCAAAGTCCACGATGTTGGTTTTCTTGTGGAACGGCTCATATGTGTTCGTCAGACACGTCGCTTCGTAATAAAATGATATTTACTTAGAACCGCGTCTGGCGATTTGGGGTCTTTTCGACTCATCGATATGGCATCACTTTATGTTACATTAACGTTTAAGTAATGGGGGTATATACTTAGAGTATATGTCAGAAGATTGATTAGAGTACACTCAAACATGTGCTAAATACCGCCTTGGAATAGCGATTCCCTGTCTATAGCAACCAAACTGTTAGTTTCTTAATAAGTAATTTTCTGCATTCATGACCTTGCAATTAAAAACCATCTGTCCTGTGAACAAAGTCCATATTGTGGTGTTCCCATGGGTGGTCTTTATGCAAAGGTTCCACTGTATTTTTTAAATATGAGCGTACAGTGAAGACTCGGTTGAGACAGTGCGTACATCAGCCTCATCTGGATATTCACTGTATGCAGTGACAATATGACGCCAAAACGCGTCTACGTGGCGACTATAACTCGTTTGCTTACTTGTACAGTAAGTTTATAGTTATACTAGTCATGAAAACAGGTAAAACCCAAATGTACGAAGGACTTAATCGACTTCTAGTCTGCCCGTTATACATGGCAACAATGTGCGAAGGACTTAATCTCCTTCTAGTCTGCCCATTATACATGGCAACAATGTGCGAAGGACTTAATCTCCTTCTAGTCTGCCCATTATACATGGCAACAATGTGCGAAAGACTTAATCTCCTTCTTATCTGCCCATTATACATGGCAACAATGAGCGAAGGACTTAAATAGAAAACGAGTTTCATTTCTTTCTAGTCTGCCCATTATACATGACCTCACCAATCGTTTCAGTGGCGTCGTAAACGAGTTCTATAGAAATATAAAAAGTATACCATACAATCTATACGTCCCGACGGTTGATGCAATATAAAGTTTGGCATGAAAACGGCGATAACGCCCTATTATCCTTACCTGCAAAGGTCCGTGAAGTTAAAATTGTTTGTGAAGTTAGGTTGACGAGTGACGAATTGATGAGTAACAAACTGCTACTGATATATTTTCATAATAAATGTACGTATAAAACCACTTTTCCGAGAAAGGCTGCCATAATGTAAAATCCTTGAGAAGGTAACACTGTTTGCCCCTATACTTTATACACACGTATGTGAGTAGAGCAACGTATCTAACTCGAACTAGTCCACTGAATATGTATACAGAGATAACTTGATTAGTTTGACATAACAGTATCATGGTCTACACTGTACCTTCCTTACTCTTGGGACCGGGACCGTATGACGACACCACCCAAGGTCAACTGGTAACCA
This sequence comes from Serripes groenlandicus, assembly GCA_031761405.1. NCBI lineage: Eukaryota > Metazoa > Mollusca > Bivalvia > Cardiida > Cardiidae > Serripes > Serripes groenlandicus. The sequence goes on along the minus strand of JASEVX010000001.1, from coordinate 44,064,560 downwards.
GTACTGCCATTTTCAAAGTATTTGGATATGAAACAGCGATGTTATTACAGGTGAAATTGTGGTTTTATATGGTATCAAGAAATAGTGAAAGGGTTGTTATCCGAGATACACAAGATGTATAGAGCGTTAAATAATAACCCTTTTTTGAATTCTTAATATTTTTCTAGTCTACCTATTATACTCAAAAGTTCAAGAGATGCTTCTTTATTCTTCACAGGAGCGTAGCTCCCTTTAGGCACAGTAGACACGTGCCTACACATTTTCTCTCAAAATGCAGCTGGTGGCGATAGACATCTGCGTAATGTATCGACCAGATCAGCCTGCGCTGTCCGCGCAGACTGATCCGGCCGACACAATCCGTCTTAGGGGGATAGAACTATAGAGTAGTTATTCCTGAAACAGAACATCCACAGGAGTCGAAAAGTGTCCATCCGGGTAGGCCTGTAAGGCATGCTTAGGCTGATCCGGGTCGATGCTTTACGCAGAGTCCGCAATGTGGATTTTCTCACGAGACGGCCTACACATTAATTATTGCAAAGCTACACCCCTGCTTCTGAATATGCTACTGTTATATAAGAGTATCTATCAAACTCCTATGTAACCAATGAGGTTCAGTCATATATTTGAAATCATTATCTTCCATTATACTATTATCAATATTGAGAAATGTTTCATAAATAGTCTTATGTGTATGTGTTATCTTACTACGATTTGCTGTTTGACAATAAACTGTTTATAGTTATAAGGAGTAAGAATTAGATTAAATGCGATATCTTTTTTGCTAAGTTTTTGTCAAATGGTTGACAAAGTCTGCAGTTCGTTTGCCCGAATTAACTATTTGCAGAAACAAGCGGTGTTTTACGCCGCTTTCAACAGTATTAGTTATATCACGGCGTTTCCTGTATAAATTACCAGCACCGCCGGTATAATTTATCCTGGCGCACCACCAGTCTCAATCAGTCTCGCAATCCTGAGCGCCAAGAAGGAAAGCCATTACTACCATTGTCAAAGTAAATAGTGTCGAGCCCTGGTCTCCAGTGGCGGACGCTGCTGCCGCTTAAGCACGTAGATGTTTCGAATCATACGGGTACTATTACATTGTTAGCTGGCCGAATAAGTCATGTTATAGTGACAGTTTATTGAGAACAAATCATTTAACACCAATCCACTGTTCATCCTCAGTCAGATGCTCGGAAAGACTTACGTGTTGAGTAGCCAGGAAACACAATCGTAGGTGAACTGGTCGCTGTGATATGATTACACAATGTTGAAAAAGACATTAAGGCCCAATAATCCTTACTGACAATGGTCCGTTAAATTAGGTTGACGAATTTTAAATTGTTTGTGAAGTTAGGTTGACGAGTGACGAATTGAAGAGTGACGAACTGCTACTGGCAAGGGATATCTTTTCATAATAAATGTACGTATATACCTGTTATCAACACCACTTTTCCGAGAAAGGTTGCCATGATGTAAACTCCTTGAGAAGGAAACACTGTTTGCCGTTATACACACGTATGTGAGTAGAGCAACGTATCTAACTCTTAACTAGTCCACTGAATATGTATACAGAGATAACTTGATTAATTTGACTTAACGCTTTGACATCTACAGGCGCTTTTTGACAAGTTTGCAGCGGACAACTTTTGAAAACATTATGGAAAAAGAAGAAAGTGATCATAATTAGCACTTTCTTCTTTGACCACTATGTTTTTAACTCTATTCGGTACATATACTGAACCTATTTTTTTAAGTTTACCTTTGTATTGCACAGGTGTCCGCAATGTCGTCTGCTACAGACTTGTATGAGGGAAATGGTTTAACCCTATCACTTCTGGTGGAGCATAGATCATGACCTATTTTAAGGGTCTCAATTCGGTTCTGTCCAGCGAATACTGTTGTAATAATTGTCCCCATGTTTTCCTAATTTGATATTCTCAAGCTGTTTTAGGGTATTCCCGTGTTACCCAGCTGTTTTAGGGTATTCCCGTGTTACCTGCGTTGACGCTATGTAACTGAAGTGTTTAACCTTTAGGGTAGTTTATCCTTTAACCCGATATCTTGAACCAGCCGGTGCATCAGCGTCGTCTCACAATGCTCCATACAGTTGACTTCTCAACTCAATACGTTTATCTCGATAGTCCTACAAATCGCTATGAACTCTTTCAAATGCAAAGTTGAACAAGTCCGTTTTAAAAAAATCAGCATCAAAAGGGTTGAGCAAGGCTTAAAAAGAGTCTCCTCCTATCATCTATCTGACCTTTTTATGAATGTTAAGGGAAACTCGTTGAAGTTAATTAATCGAGTTTTTTCCCTGAAACGAACATCCTCTGTCGAATCGACAGCTAGTGTAATTCAGCCTCGAGAGTAAAAACAAGAGGGCCATGATGGCCCTAGATCGCTCACCTTAATTATACAATGTACTGCAATGAAAAACACATCAAGACAATTATTCTGAATGCAACCTCCACAGTGTTAACAAGATTTTACTTCATTTGGCCTAGTGATCTATATTTTTTTTACCTGATATGAACCATATTCCAACATAGACTAGATATCATCAAAACAACATTCTGACAAAGTTCCAACTTGCTCAAAGTAAAAAATGCGACCTCCGGAGTTTGAACAATATTTTCCTTTATTGACCTTGTTTCTGACCCAATATAACCCATATTCGAACTTGACCTAGATATCATTTAGCTCAAAATGCAGCCTCTAGAGTGTTAACAAGATTTTCCTTTAATTTGACCTTGTGACCTACTTTTTGACCCAACATGACCCATGTTAGAACTTGACTTATATATAATCATCATGCTCAAGTTAAAAATGCAGTATCCAGAGTGTTAACCAAATTTTCCTTCAATTTGGCCTAGTGACCCATTTTCGAACTTGACCTCGATATCTTTAAGACAAACATTCTGACTAAATTTCAAACTGCTGAAACAAAAATTGCAGCCTCTAGGGTGTTAACAAGATTTTCCTTCAATTTGACCTAGTGACCTACTTTTCGACCCATGTTTGAACTTGACCTATATATCATCAAGACAAACATTCTGACCAAATTTAAGCTGATGAAGCAAAAACATGTGGCTTCTACAGCGTTAACAAGATTTCCCTGCAATTTGGCCTAGTGACTTAGTTTCTGATCCAATATGACCCGTATTCGAACTTGACCTAGACATTTATCAAACTGCTGAAGCAAAAATTGCGGCCTCTGGAGTGTTAACAAGATTTTCCTTCAATTTGACCTAGTGACCTACTTTTTGACCCAACATGACCCATGGTCGAATTTGACCTACATATCATCAAGACAAACATTCTGATAAAGTTTCAATATGCTTACGTTGAAAATGTGGCCTCCAGAGTGTTAACAAGATTTCCCTTCAGTTTGACCTAGTGTCCTAGTTTTTGACCTCATATGGCCCAGTTTTGAACTTGTCCAAGATTTGATGGAGATGTTCTGAAACACTTTCATGAAGATTACATGCAAATTGTAGCCTGTAGAGTGTTAACAAGAGCAAAATGTTGATAACATACGATAGACGCCGGACAAAATGTGATCACAATAGCTCATCTTGCACTTCATGCATAGGTAAACTAAAACAAGAGCTGTCGGAGGACAGCATGCTCGACTTTTTTGTGCTTGCCAATAAAACTTAAAAATATTTTTGTAAGTGTTTAAGCTATATCTTTAATTGTTTTCAAAAAATTTGATTTGGTATGAATAACTTAACCAAAATTATAAATCTAAAAAGGGCCATCATTCTTAAACAAAACTTGACAGAGTTATGTACCCTTGTCTGTTGATGGAGGTAATGATGATAAATAAATATTGTTTATAAGTTATAAGTTTATAAGCTAAATCACGAAAACTTTTGAAAAAAAGTGGGGTGGTATGAAAAACTTAACCAAAATTCTAAGGCAAAAAACGGCCATAATTCTTACAAAAACATTGACAGAGTTATGTACTCTTGTCCGTTGCTGGAGGTAATGATGGTGAAAAAGTGTTGTAAGTTTCAAAGCAATTTCTGTAATGGTTTTGAAAAAAAGTAAATTGGTACAAAAAACTTAACCAAAATTCTAAGTCGAAAAAGGGCACTAATTCTTACAAAAATATTGACAGAGTTATGTACTCTTGTCTGTTGATAGAAGTAATGATGGTGAATAAGTGTTGTAAGTTTCAAAGCAATATCTGTAATGGTTTTGAAAACAAGAGGGCCATGATGGCCCTGGAATCGCTCACCTGATTTTTTTTTTCACTTTAGCTATATAAGCCCTGCCATCTGGAGGACATAGTTTCCGACCAATCGACTTGGCTTGAAGGAATCTGATAGAGGGTCACCCTAGGAACATTTCTACAAAATTATTTGAAAATCGGCCTGACACTTTTGGAGGAGAAGATTTTTTAAGTTTTCACTATAGCCATAAAAGGCAAAATAGCCCCGACCCCTTGTGGCCATGTTTTTTGACCAATCAACATGGCTTGAAGGAATCTGATAGAGGGTCATCCAAGGAACATTTCTACAAAATTATTTGAAAATCGGCCTGACACTTTTGGAGAAGAAGATTTTTTAAGTTTGCACTATAGCTATATAAGGCAAAATAGCCCCGCCCCCCCTGGCGGCCATAATTTTTGACCAATCAACATGGCTTAGAGGAATCTGATAGAGGGTCACCCAAGGAACATTTCTACAAAATTATTTGAAAATCAGCCTGACACTTTTGGAGGAGAAGATTTTTTAAGTTTTCACTATAGCCGTATAAGGCAAAAAAGCCCCGCCCCCCTGGCGGCCATGTTTTTCGACCAATCAACATGGCTTCAAGGAATCTGATAGAGAGTCACCCAAGGAACATTTCTACAAAATAAGTTCAAAATCTGCCAACCAATTTGGGAGGAGAAGAATTTTGAAGTTTTTTTCGTTTCGTTGCCATGGAAACCAGAATTCTGCATGGATCCCAATAAATTGAAGGAATTCTGGTGAGGTCATTGAGAGGATGCTTTCTGTGAAGTTTCATCCCAATTGACCCACTGGTTACTGAGGAGAAGATGTTGAAGATTTTTTAAGTTTTCACTATAACCATAAAAGGCAAAATAGCCCCGCCTCCTGGCGGCCATGTTTTTCAACCAATCAACATGGCTTGAAGGAATCTGATAGAGGGTTACCCAAGGAACATTTCTACAAAATTATTTGAAAATCGGCCTGACACTTTTGGAGGAGAAGATTTTTTAAGTTTGCACTATAGCCATTCGGCAAAATAGCCCCCCCCCCCCCTGGCGGCCATGTTTTTCGACCAATCAACATGGCTTGAAGGAATCTGATAGAGGGTCACCCAAGGATCATTTCTACAAAATAATTTGAAAATCGGCCTGACACTTTCGGAGGAGAAGATTTTTTAAGAATTTTGAATTTTTTTTCATTTCGTTGCCATGGAAACCAGAATTCTGCATGGATCCCAAAAAATTTAAGGAATTCTGGTGAGGCCATTGAGAGGATGCTTTCTGTGAAGTTTCATCCCAGTTGACCCACCGGTTACAGAGGAGAAAATGTTGACGGACGACGGACGACGGACGACGACCGACGGACGACGGACATAGGGCGATCACAATAACTCACCCTGAGCACTTCGTGCACAGGTGAGCTAAAAAGTAAATAGGTACAAAAACCTTAACCAAAATGCTAAGTCGAAAAAGGGCAATAATTCATACAAAAACCTCGACAGAGTTATGTCCTCATGTCTGTTGATAGAAGTAATGATGATGAATAAGTGTTGAAAGTTTTGAATCCATATCTGTAATGGTCTTGAAAAAAAGTGAATTGGTACAAAAAACTTAACCAAAATTCTAAGTAAAACAAGAGGGCCATGATGACCCTTGAATCGCTCACCTGATTTTTTATTTTTTTCACTGTTAGCTATATAAGCCCCGCCCCCTGGCAGCCATAGTTTCCGACCAATCAACTTGGCTTGAAGGAATCTGATAGAGGGTCACCCTAGGAACATTTCTACCAAAATTATTGAAAATCGGGCCGACACTTTTGGAGAAGAAGATTTTTTAAGTTTGCACTATAGCCATATAAGGCAAAATAGCCCCCCCCCCCCCCCCCCCCCCCCCCCTGGCGGCCATGTTTTTCGACCAATCAACATGGCTTGAAGGAATCTGATAGAGGGTCACCCAAGGAACATTTCTAAAATAAATAAAATCGGCCTTACACTTTCGGAGGAGAAGATTTTTTAAGTTTTCACTATAGCCATATAAGGCAAAATAGCCCCGCCCCCCCTGGCGGCCATGTTTTTGCAACCAATCAACACGGCTTGAAGGAATCTGATAGAGGGTCATCCAAGGAACATTTCTACCAAAATTATTTGAAATCTGCCAACCAATTTGGGAGAAGAAGAATTTGAAGTTTTTTCGGTTTCGTTGCCATGGAAACCAGAATTTTGCATGGATCCCAAAAATTTGAAGGAATTCTGGTGAGGTCATTGAGAGGATGCTTTCTGTGAAGTTTCATCCAAATTGACCCACTGGTTACTGAGGAGAAGAAGTTGACGGACTGACGGACGCCGGACGCCGGACAAAAGGCGATCACAATAACTCACCTTGAGCAAAGCTCAGGTGAGCTAAAAAGGGCAATAATTCTTACAACTAGAATGGAGTGCTCCCCGGAGCATGTGTGTCACCTGCCTTGTCAGAAAATTTTAATTTTGACAGAAAAGGGGCAATAACTCTGATATAAAATTATTTGGATTATCCCCCTTTTGTGAACGAATTACACACAATGATATAATCATTTGTCAGAAGTTTCAATGTAATCCTTTGGGTAGAAAAAAAGTTATTTGAAAACGTGACGAAAAAATGTGACGAAAAAGTGTGACGAAAAAGTGTGACGGACAAAAAAAAAAGTAATCCCTAAGTGCCTACCATGCTACGCAGGTGACACAAAAACCTTGAGTTATGTACTCTTGTCTATTGATGGAGGTAATGATGGTGAATAAGACTAGTGTTGTCAGTTTCAAAGCAATATCTGTAAAGGTTTTGACAAAAAAGGGGATTGGTACAAAAACCTTAACCAAGGTGTGACACCAACGCCGACGCCGGGGCGAGTAGTATAGCTAGCCTTTTCTTCGAAAAGTCGAGCTAAAAAGCCCTTTCGAACACGTTTTTTGGCAATCCTTTTAAATTCCATTATAATTCTTTATTTCAGTTGAAGACAAGGTTGCAAAAGTAGAAATTGCTTTTGAAGAGCAAATTATCGTGTTGTCACTGTTTTCAAAAGTCGGTTGCTACAGAAAAATAAAAATGCAGATAAATTTGAAAACGTATTGTCAAAGATATTGAAAACCACTTTAACCCTTTTCCTCATACGACTATTCTGCAGCAGACGACTTTGAACGTATTTTGTCAAAACATAGAAAATCTCCATAATTGAATGGATAACCTATGACAAAAAGTGGAAAACATTGTGGCAAAAGGAGAAATTGCACGTTTTGTGCAATTTCTTCTTTTGTCACTATGTTTTCAAAAAGCCGTCTGCTGCAGAGGCGTCGGAAAGCGTCTATATGAGGGGAAGGGTTAAATGTCAGTATAATTATTTAATAGAGCTGAAAGCATTATTACAAAAGGATAAACTGTTTAGTATGAGCAATTTTCCGGTTGACAGACATGGAAAGGCTTACAGCATTTTACAACAAAAAGGCTGTAAGTTTAAAGATGAGTGTTAGAGCACATCAATGCAACTTGACGTTAAGGGATCATTGTAAAAAGATCCATCGTGATCTTCAAGCATTGACCTCTGTAGATTTTACTATCATTCCTCAATGTTGAAAAAAAAAAGTGGATATCGTCTACAAACCAATAGATAGAACATTTACATATTGTCAAAAACACACTCATTGAAATATACATACCCTGTAATGGCTAGGGAAATATACTGTATCATATCCAAACCAGTGTCAAAACTATCGTAATGGCTAGGCGAATATATCCAAACCAGTGACAAAACTATCAGATTGAAAGAGCTACATATCGCACAATGGAAACAAAACTACCATGAAACCGTTCTAGAAGAAGGCATACGGAATGCACGTGCCCTGTTCAATTCAATTCAATTCAATTTCTTTATTCAAGTATTTAGGCCTCTGGCCCATATACATTAATATTTACAAATAATACAATATGAATGACACAATTGGAATGAGATATTTTACAGAAACAATTATTGAGATATATTACAGAAACAATTATTGAGATATATTCTTAAAATATTGAAATAGTTATACGACTATAAACAAACAAGTAATGTCGACCCCAAGAATCTTAGACCCCAGTTTTAGTCGACCCAATTATCGGTGTATATCGGTGTAAATGGATGATGGTTCTTTTGTGTATAATCACTACATGATAATGTTTATTGTTATAATGTATGTTAACATTTTAACAAGAGGGCCATGATGACCCTGGATCGCTCACCTGATTTTTATTTTCTTCACTTTAGCCATATAAGCCCCGCCCCCTGAAAATCGGCCAGACCCTATTGGAGGAGAAGATTTTTTAAGTTTTCACTATAGCCATATGGCAGCCATGTTTTTCGACCAATCAACATGGCTTAAAGGAATCTGATAGAGGGTCATCAAAGGAACATTTCTACAAAATTATTTGAAAATCTGCCAACCAGTTTGGGAGAAGAAGAATTTTGAAGTATTTTTCATTTCGTTGCCATGGAAACCAGAATTATGCATGGATCCCACAAATTTGAAGGAATTCTGGTAAGGTCATTGAGAGGATGCTTTCTGTGAAGTTTCATCTCAATTGACCCACTGGTTACTGATGAGAAGATGTTGACGCACGACGCCGGACAAAAGGCGATCACAATAACTCACCTTGAGCAAAGCTCAGGTGAGCTAATAAAAATGTATGTTTACATTTTAATAACAAAAGGGCCATGATGGCCCTGGATCGCTCACCTGATTTTATTTATTTGTCACTTTATCCATATAAGCCCCGCCCCCTGGCGGCCATAGTTTCCGACCAATCAACTTGGCTTGAAGGAATCTGATAGAGGGTCACCCTAGGAACATTTCTACAAAATTATTTGAAAATCAGCCTGATACTTTCGGAGGAGAAGATTTTTTAAGTTTTCACTATAGCCATGTAAGGCAAAATAGTTAACATTTTAATAAAAATGTATGTTTACATTATTAAAATGTATGTTAAAATTTTAATATAAATGTATGTTAACATTTTAATACAAATGTTTTATAAAAATGATTGTGCTTTTGTATGTTGTAAATTCGCTACATTGTTTTGATAATGTAAAATAAAATGATTATTATTTTCTGTATGGGTGTTAATGTTGGTGTGATAATTGTAACAAGAGTTGTCGGAGGACAATATAGCTCGCCAATCAGGGCCATCGTATATCAGGGCCTACTTCAGAACAGTTAAAGTATTAGGTAAAGTCGCACAGTATCACCTATTGCAAGATAATACACCTTTTCAATACTTTTGACAAAAATTCTAAGTTCAACTAGAATGGAGTGCTCCCCGGAGCACGTGTGTCACCTGCCGGCGCCTTGTCAGAAAATTTTAATTTTTGATAGAAAAGGGGCAATAACTTTGATATAAAAAATATTTGGATTATCCCCCTTTTGTGAACCCATCATACACATTGATATAAACATTTGTCAGAAGTTTCAATCCAATCCTTTGAGTAGATTAAATTTTTGACAGAAAAGGGCCAATAACTCTGATATAAAAATATTTGGATTATCCCCCTTTTTGTGAACCCATCATACACATTGATATAAACATTTGTCAGAAGTTTCAATCCAATCCTTTGAGTAGAAAAAAAGTTATTTAAAAATTTAAATTTTTGACAGAAAAGGGGCAATAACTCTGATATAAAATTATTTGGATTATCGCCCTTTTGTGAACCAATCACACACATTGATAAAAACATTTGTCAGAAGTTTCAATCTAATCCTTTGAGTAGAACAAAAGTTATTTGAAAACGTGACGAAAAAAGTGTGACGGACAGACAGACAGACAGACGCCGGATAAAAAAAAAAATAGACAGACAGACGTCGAATAAAAAAAAAAGTAACATTTGTCAGAAGTTTCAATCCAATCCTTCGGGTAGAAAAAAAGTTATTTGAAAATTTAATTTTTTGACAGAAAAGGGCCAATAACTCTGATATAAAATTATTTGGATTATCCCCCTTTTGTGAACCAATCACACACATTGATATAAACATTTGTCAGAAGTTTCAATCTAATCCTTTGAGTAGAAAAAAAGTTATTTGAAAACGTGACGAAAAAGTTTTTGACAGAAAAGGGGCAATAACTCTGATATAACTTGACCTTGACCCAGGGTCAGGACGGGTGTAGTGGGGTGCGTAGATGGACCAATAGTTCCTAAATGTATAAACTAAATATGAAAGCAATTAATGTCATAATAGTGAATGCAGAGTGATATGTTAAACGTTAAACGCAAACCTTAAACCTTGTAACTGAACCAAGTAGAAATGACCTTGACCTTGACCCAGGTGCAGGACGGGTGTAGTGGTGTGCGCAGCTGGATGACCAATAGTTCCTAAATGTATAAACTAAATATGAAAGCAATCAATGTCATAATAGTGACTGCAGAGTGATATGTTAAACGTTAAACGCAAACCTTAAACCTTGTAACTGAACCAAGTAGAAATGACCTTGACCTTGACCCAGGGTCAGAACGGGTGTAGTGGTGTGCGTAGATGGATGACCAATAGTTCCTAAATGTATAAACTAAATATGAAAGCAATCAATGTCATAATAGCGAATGCAGAGTGATATGTTAAACGTTAAACGCAAACCTTAAACCTTGTAACTGAACCAAGTAGAACCAAGTAGAAATGAACTTGACCTTCACCCAGGGTCAGGACGGGTGTAGTGGTGTGCGTAGATGGATAACAAATGGTTCCTAAAGGTATAAACCCTTAAAACCCAAATGAAAACCTTAAACACAAACCTTAAACCTAGGTGTCTACGCCACCGCCGCCGCCGACGCCGCTGCCGACGGTGCCGACGCCGGGGGTACCACATAAGCTCTCCTGTACTTCGTACTGGCGAGCTAATAAAAGTCTGTTTTAAATACTAATTGAATACGTCTATTCTAATAATAATATATAATAATAATAAGATTTATTGCATAAAACATATATACATGTTTAAAGCAAATACAGTTTAACACAAAGACATGAATTTCGTAAAGGAAAACATACAATTTTCGGAAGAGAAAAGTAGTGGTGATTGTAGGTGGATGAATCTTAAGTTCTGATTAACATTGCCTCATAAATAAATCTACTTAATCTGCGTATAGTTGTTTTAGATGTTTCAGACATAATCATTAGTAAATTGATTGTTGTTTACCACAAAATTGTATGCGAGGAGTTCCTCAAACAGATAGGAGAAACCTACGGGAGTTTAATTACTTTTATTTAATATTTTTTAAGTGTATATATTTGCGCATACTTTGTGTTTTTTTATTCTGCAGCAAATTTTGAAGACATTGTGGCAAAAGAATGATCAATGTCTCCTTTTGCCACAATGTTTTCAACTTCATTGAATAATTGTCTTTTTTGTTTCATTTATAGAGAGTGTCTATATTTTTTACTGAATGTTTTCAAAGTCTGCAGCAAATTAACTATTTAGAACACATCAAGATCATTAAAATAATCAACCGACAGGTTATCAAGTATCGATAATCAGTCAAACATGATACCGCTTTTGTTTAGGACACTAGTGTGAAAACCATCCATTCACACCTATATAAACCAATAATTTTGTCGACTAAAACTGGAGTCTAAAATTCTTAGGAAACTGGGGTCTAAAATTCTTGAGGTCGAAATTTCTGGCTACCATTCTTTCAAAGTTATCCTTCATTTGTATAAACTTATGATTATAATAATTTGGGGCGAGTTGTCTTACATTTCAAACTGAAAAAAAGAAACACAAACTAAATATACTAATTTAATTGTTTTAAATAAATACTGAAATGACACAAATAGGTCGAATATAAAGAACATGTTTCAAGGAGTTTTAATTCATTCATTTGATAGCCTTGTTATGTCTTCATCTTTCATTTATACGATATCTATATGAATATTCCTGTCCTTAGACAGAAGTTGGTGCATTAAAGAATGTACGTATGCGTTTTTGTTCTACGTTAGGGGATCGAGGCATCTAATTGAATTCAAGCAACCGTTTTTGTGTCCGTTCTTGGACATACTGAATGACTATTAGTGTCCAGTCCCTTGCACAATGTCTCTGTTAGGGTGTTTAACTGGTTATATGTGAGTCACAAACATACGCCTCTGTCTTGATGTTGCAAGCTACAGCCAAATGGCTGATCCTCTACAGGCCACATATTTGACTAGATCTTTAACCTATATTTGTATCAAAGAACATTGTTCAAGTATTGAGAACTCCAAATAAAACTGAGCCGTGGAGAACATTAAATGGTCACCGTGTGTCCCTCTTGTTGTTTCACATAAGATTAATTGCGACACTAGAAGCATTACTCTTACAAGCTATCAAAAGATACACCAAATACCTTATTACATGTAGGCAAACAATGACTCACCTGAGTGGTAAGTGCATGCGAAGCAACAAAACCCCTAATTAACTTAACACAACTAGATTTTTCAAAAATAAACTCCCACCTTTCCACATACAACTAATTTGCAGCAGATGACTGAATATTTTTTGTCGAAACTATGCAAACAATCTATGAATGATAGAACAGTTATTGAATAAAGTTGAAAACAGTGTGTCAAAAGGTAAAAGAAATTGCTCATTTGGAGCAATTTCTCCTGTGGCACATATTTTTCAAAGGTCATCTGCTGCAGAGGCGACAGAAAGCTTCTGTCTGTTAGGAATGGTTAAAGACGTTATGCAACAGAAAACCTTTCAACAATTTGTGGAAAGCGTATGAGATGCTCCTTGTCAGGAGCAATTTGGACTGTAACCTAACATTGATCTAGACATGGTTTTCATTATTTAGTGAATAAGAGTTGTTCATGATGTTATGAAAGTCTTAGCTTATCATTTTCTTCTCAGTCTCATTCACAAATTTCCTGTTGTTTCCAATCCAGATGTCATCAACTAGTCTTGATATTATTATATTATTGCTTTGAAAATTTCTCATTTTTTGATATTTGTTTTTTAAGTTGTCTACTGCAAATGCTTCATTTATATCATGGGCAGGATTTAGAAAAGTCTATATATCGCACATCAGGTAGTGTATTAACCCCCCTTTCATATAAAAACAGCAGATGACTGTGAAAACAAGCAATTTTCTTTCGCGTCAATGTTTTCAAAAGTCATATGCATCAAAATGTTTCAGCATGTGGGAGAAGGTAAACCCTTTCCAATTCCTAATGTTTCACAGGACCAGAAGTGTGTTTCAAATCAAATTGGACAGATGATAAAGTGAACTTCACTCCAAAGTGTCCGGCCCAAAACTGTGTATCTTTTCCACCATGGGTGTATTGAATGTATCGTACACCTGGCTTGTAATTGCTGAATGTGTACTCAATCTGAAATAACAAATATAACATACACATACTTTTTTAACACTTTTTTTCTGAGTTAACGAATATATCACAAGTATCAAGTCTTCCTATTATCTGAAAAAAGAAAAAAATACATAATCACAAAGTCCAGTTTTATCTACAGTGAATCCTTCTTCTCTTGCCTGTATGAGGGCTTCAAATTTATTATTATTTGAGTTAACTAAATTAGAACCTAAAGCAAAGACCTAATAACACATTATTATTAGGTCTTTGCCTAAAGTAAACCAATTTCTTTAACCCTTTCCCTCATACGACAATTCTGCAGCAGACGACTTTGAACGTTTTTTGTCAAAACATAGAAAATCTCCATATTTGAATGGATAACCTATGACAAAAAGTGGAAAACATTGTGGCAAAAGGAGAAATTGCACGTTTTGTGCAATTTCTTCTTTTGTCACTATGTTTTCAAAAAGCTGTCTGCTGCAGAGGCGTCAGAAAGCGTCTATATGAGAGCAAGGGTTAAGCGAGTAGGAGGACTTCAAACTTCAATTCTATGGTGGGCCTTTTTTTTTTTTGAGTAACTAATACTCGATCTTACAGTAAACCAATCCCTTCCAGCCTGTTTTGAGTTTTCATATTATCAGTTTATAATTGAGTAAACTTTAAACAGAACCTACGGTAAACCAATCCCTTCCAGCCTGTATGGAGTCTTCAAATTTAAAGTGAGTAGGGTCCAATTCCACCAATCTTACTTATGATTATCACTAACAGGGACACTATATTACGTAACATAATGTCCCTGTCGCTAAGTAATACTTAAATACTTAAAAGCATATTTCGTCATTTTTGATTCCCTGATTAAATGTTAAAGGATTTTATTTCTTAACAAGCATTGTAAGACAGCAAGGAAACTTATTATGTCAACTTAGTCATATATTTAAATACATTCAACCATTCATCTATAATAAAATATTAGGGAAGCATGAATGATGAAATTTTACCATACTTAGCACTAAGTAATTTTGGTGGAATTGGACCCAGTGGGTATATATAATTGAGTGAACTTAAGTGATGAGACCTAAAGTAAACCAATCCCTTCCAGTCTCATGGAATCTTCAAATTTATGGTTATCTGTTTTTAAATTGAGTAAACATTAAACAGAACCTTCAGTAATCAATCCCCTCCTGCTAGATTTTTTTTTTAATGTAACCCCTTTCTTACTTTTTCACACATTTTGATGCATCTGCAGGAGACAACTTTGAGCAATTTCTCCTTTTACTGCAATGTTTCAACTTTATACATTAATAATACTTTAATTTCTATAGATTTGCCATATTTTTCGCTGGATTTTTTCAAAATTGTTTTCTATTGAACTGTTATAAATGTATGTGGAAAATTTTGGACACAATTGTGTAATTTTATTGAATAGAGTTGCAGCCTACGACTTTGAAAACGTCTACAATCAAATATGGAAAATCTCCTTAACCCTTTCCCTCATATAGACGCTTTCTGACGCCTCTGCAGCAGACGGCTTTTTGAAAACATAGTGACAAAAGAAGAAATTGCACAAAACGTGCAATTTCTCCTTTTGCCACAATGTTTTCCACTTTTTGTCATAGGTTATCCATTCAATTATGGAGATTTTCTATGTTTTGACAAAATACTTTCAAAGTCGTCTGCTGCAGAATTGTCGTATGAGGGAAATGGTTAATGAAAATATAGTAATTATTGTAAAGAGTTGACAACATTGTGGCAAAAGAAGAAGTTGCTTATTATGACCTATTTCGCTTTTTGCCACTATGCTTTCAAAAGTATTCTTATGCAGATGTGTCAAAATGCGCCTGCAAGAGGGAAAGAGTCAATCAATCAATAATTTAGTAAACTGAAATGAAACCTACATTTAACCAATCCCTTCCTGCCGGCTTAACATCTTCAAATTTATATTCATGGAGAGGAACTTTGTCGTTCTTATTTTTCAATAACTTAACATGGAGTCTATATTGTATACCACAATCAAACCGAGCTGCATACCTGCAATATAATAGTGAAAATATTTAATAAAAATTGTATTATAACTGTTCATCTGATATATTTCAAAAGTTGTCTGCTTTGAAATTTTCTAATTAAAAAACAAAACAAAACTGGAAATAGTATTTTGTTAAGAAGATCATAGCGGTTTAGAGTTTCAAAGCCATAGTTTTTATAGTTAACCCTTTCCCTCATACAGACGCTTTCTGAAGAAATTGCACAGAACATGCAATTTCTCCTTTTGTCACAATGTTTTCCACTTTATGTCATAGGTTATCCATTCAATTATGGAGATTTTCTATTTTTTGACAAAATACGTTCAAAGTCGTCTGCTGCAGAATTGCCGTATGAGGGAAAGGGTTAAGGAGAAAAATAGACAAAACCTTTTTCAATAATGCAACGCGTACGCCAACAATGATCAAGTAACCAGAATAGCTCATTTGATTTTTAAAATTGAGTATCAAAGCTTATACCAGAATGGATATGATCTAAAATTATATCTAGCACATCTACATTTTATGATTATCATGGATACTAAGTTTCAATAAAATGTTTGAAAAATTGAGCAATTTCTCATTTTGCCATAAAGATTCTACTGTATTAAATAATATAACTTTCATTTATAAAGAGTTTCCATATTTTTGACTATTTAACAATTACATACCATTCAGAAATGTGAATATTTGGTCTCACTTCATCCAACACCTCCACACTACAGCCCTCTTTAATCAAGTCAATTGTTTGTCCTTTATCGCAATCTCCATACGATGTTACCCAACAACCTATCGTTTTACCTGAAATAACACTGTTAGCATACAAACAATTTTCTTAGTCATTGTACAACACTATTGTCCACTTCCATGGGCATACAGGCTATGTGGAAAAGCAGCCAGTTGCTTGGAAAGTATGTTGTGTGAGACCTCGATTCAACAGTTTTTCATATCACGGCGGCCAGTTCACCTACCGTTATTCAAGGGAAATAATCCAAGTGCCTTGGGTGGTTTTGCTTGTTATTGAACTAGGCCAAGACATAATGCCCACACATATGTTCACCAAGTCGGATTAAAACTGTTTGACTTACAGCGAACAAGGCTAATTTTGATATTTCAAAGGCCATAATCCCAAAGTGCCTAAGGTGATTCAGCTGGTTATCGAACACATGTTCATTAATGTTAAGATCATATCAAAACTGCTTGGCGTAGACAGTGGACAAGGCTTATTTGGCAAATTTGAACAATTGAAGGACCACAATTCAAATGTGACCCGGACATTATGCCCACAAAAATGTTCACCATTTTTGGTGAAGATCGAATAAAAACAGTTACAACTTAGAGATAGGAAAAGGCTAATTTGGCCAATGTTTGATAATTCAAGACCATAATACAAAAAGTGCATTACTTGCTTCAAAGGCATCAAGGTTAAAGCTATAGATAGAGAATTGAAAAGATTGTGAGAAAAGGAGAAATAGCCAATTATGATAATTTCTTTTTTTCTAACTATGTTTTAAACTCTTCTGCTTCAGAGACTTCAGGTTAAAGCTAAAGCTAGACTCCCTAAATACTTATCAGTACCTTGATAATTAGGACCAGCATAATCTGTAATAGGGTCACTTCCAATTGGTTTCTTTTCCACAACAAATCTATTCCCTCCATTCGCAAATATTTCCCAGCTATTGAAATCTGAAAAATTTACATAGCAAGAGTTTATTCCAGCCATTGAAATCTGATTTTTTTCTTAAAAATAGCAGAGTGATATTGATCTCAAAAACAAAGTGATTTTTGAAAGACAAAATCATATAGACGATGATGATTAAAAACAGAACTCAACTTTGCTGCAATAACAATCATTCTTATAGATCTGACTCATAAGGTACATGTATCAAAAGTAGAGATGACCCATATATATCAAGGAGATAGAGAAGCGGTTGATTGTCAAGTGTTCTGATTCAATGAATATTTAAATGTATAGGGTCAATTCCTAATGACCTTTTGTGCAGTGTTGTCAGATCCAATATATGTACAGCGATGACTGAATGTATTTTGGTCTAGTTTACAAGAGATTGTAGAAGAGCTATACATTCACTAAGTGGAAAATAAAACCCCCCGTTTCTTTGGTGTTCTTAAATGGAAATGAATCTCTCTTACATCTAAATAAAGATTGTTTCTGTTTATTTCATACTCTTACTTACTATTGACATGAAGTCACAATAACCCTTTCCCACATTCAGATGCATTTTGATGCCTCTGCAGCAGACAGCTGACAGCTTTTGAAAATATTGTGCCAAAAGCATAGTGAGAAATTACTCCTTTTGTTACAATATGTTCAGCTGTATTCTTAAACTTTAAAATAAATGTAGATAAAGATTTTCCTTATTTCATAGATGATTTTAAAGCCATTTGTTGTATATATGGGAAAAGGTTTAATAATGAAACACTAATAATGAAACACTGACAATTATCATGGATAATTCACTGTTGTTATCAGTGTTTATCAACATATAATTCACTGTTGTTATCAGTTTTTATAAACATATAATTACTGCATCTTCTAAATAACTAAATTGAAAGTATGTAATTAAAAAGTATGGTAAAAGTAACATTTGTACGTACATTATCAACAATTCCTGATTTCCACATAATCTTTCCTAAAAATATGAAACATTTTTGTAAATATGATTGTTAAAAACTTTGTGTCAAACGGAAAATTGCTCATGAACTGAAATTTCTACTTTTACCACATTATTTCTGAAAGCTGTTTGCTACAAATGTATCTGCATGTGGGAAAGGGTTAATTCATCTGTTTATCAAAGTTACCTGCAGAAGCATCTGGGTTCTGTATGAGGTTCCGGTTGTATGGGTTTTTAAAAAATATGAACTTAAAATCTGCATGAAGTACGTTAGACAGTGTCACCAGAGTATCACATGGAAAGTGATAGGCCCGGATACATTTCTCCTTCCATAACCTCTGAGTTTTCAGTAAGTCATACCATCGTTTACAGACTCTGGAACAGGATTTGGCAAGGTCTGCTCCTGGCACTCGAATAAACACCTCCACTAAAACGTCATCTGGCAGTTCCTCGATGGGAAACTTTGCATAGGTGTATGTTTCCATGATGTCTGACTTTGGCCTTTTGGAGTTACTTTTTCCCATTCAGTATCTGCCGAGTTAGTCAATCTATCAGTGTTCTTAAAACATATCGGCTCCAATAAGAAATTTTCCAGAATCTATACCTGTAATTTATAAATTTGGTGAATGAATTTCTCTAGGAACCCTGTAGTAGTCAGTGCATTATTGTCAATCATCTTGATCAATAATCATAAACCCTTTCCCACATACAGCAAATGTGGAGCAGACGACTTTGAAACCATATTGGCAAAAATGTGAAAAATCTCTATAAATAATGGTATAATATTAAACTGAATAAAGTTGAAAACAATGCAGCAAAAGGAGAAATAGCTCTTTTCGAGCAATTTCTCCATTTGTCAAAGTGTTTTCAAAAGTTGTCTGCTGCAGAGGCGTCAGAAAGCATCTACATGTTGGAAAGGGTTACTTACCATTTTCCCATATACAATGAACCTGCAGCAGACAACTTTGAAAACACCTATGCAAAAGACTTTTGTATAATGATTTCTTTTGTTATAAGTATGTAAAATCTCTATAAAAGAAATGATTATAAGTGAATAGAGTTCAAAATATTGTGGCAAAAGGCAAAATTCTCCTTTTGTCAGAGTGTTTTCAAATGTTAGCTGCTGCAGAAGAGAGAAATAGCGTCTGCATGTGGGAAAGGGCTATAAATGAAAGAATTGGTTAAAACAATGTATACAGGTAGAATTGATATGAACTTCATGTTGCATCTGCAAAACATTGAAGTCTATCTATCTATCTGCTGATACAGTTGCACCTCTCTTTCGTGTATTATGGACAGGAGTGCTTAACTTGAAGTTAACGAGGCGGAAAATATTAAAATACTACGGAGAAAGTTCCTTATAAATAGTGTGAGAGTGGTGAAAATAAAAGCAGTCAACATGTTAAGTGTTTACAGTTAATTAAAGTAGAAGAGAGAGAAGGATGACTATTTAAAGTTATGATAAATCTTATAGAAGATGATAAGCCTTTACCATTTCTTCAGTATTCAAGGGACCTCCAACCTAAATACGATTGCATAAATTTGTGTTACACTGGAAGAGGTGGAGTAGTCATTTTATTGCCCGGTACTCAATTTTGTTTATGTTCTTTATAGTGTGAGAAATATTCAAGTTGAGGACAGACAAGTGTTTTATAAGCCGGAGATTGGAGTGTTCATTTTATTTTGTAACAGTATATCTACGGAAGATATGTTAGCTGTGATGCCGACTCTACCGATGTGAGTGTTCAAAAAAAGGTATTTTAAAATGTCCACCCAAAGATATTGTGCATTTGATAAACTTTGTAATGTATCTCCATGGGGCGTGTATTAAATGCAATAAAGTTTCTGGAAATGTGTAAGACCCGACAATTGCTGGGATTTAACTCCATGTCCCAGGACCTGACACTTCCTGGGATTCAACACCATGTCCCCTGACACTTCCTGGGATTCAACTCCATGTCCCAGGATCTGACACTTCCTGGGATTCAACGCCATGTCCCAGGACCTGGCACTTCCTGGGATTCAACTCCATGTCACATAACTTCTATTTTCTAGTTCCTGGAGATCACATTTTTTGTTCGCAGTACAGGGTTGATGGTAAACTGCTACTTACGGTTCCGAGACCGCCGGAAAGCCTAGGGCTTCTAATGGTCCATCTAATGTGTTTTTACTTGTATTGTTTGACAAGTGGCAGCGTGGGTTGAATTTAGAAGGGTGATTTATCCAGTGTTTATTTAATTTATTTTTAAAGGAGTTAACACTCAGAGCTTCCAAGTATGGGCCATAAATGCAGTGGGCCATAACTTCCTCATACCATCAGGGTCATGTTTATATCATGATATAGATAGTTTCCATATTTAATAACATTTACACAAAATTCTTGTCATCGTGAATCAGTTGATCAAATGTCACCTAGACCTTACCTAAATTACGCGTTCTCTGATTTAAAAACACAGGTCAGTTTTTCAAAGAACTGAAGAAAGGAGCGAACGTACTACAGCAAAGAAAGTTTTCTTTCTGTTTCTATTTAATATAGCGATTGCAATTTAATGTTGACATTTTGGGGTTTTCTCTTCCTGTTTTAAGCAAGTTGTCTTAGTCTAGCTATCTTTGTACTTAGTCTAAGATCATAAGACCCGTTTATAGATTCGTAAATTTTCAGACAAACAATATAGACATAAATGCCAGAACAATTTTGAAGAATTATACCCGTCTGCTTTTAGTTTGCCAATTCACTATACGAATGGCACCTTGCGTACTTTCATTTCGATTATTGGATACTCTCCCATTTAAATCGCTCCTCCATCATGCATTTGTAAATTTTTGAACTTTTATCTTGCCGAAGTTTCTTTATTGTGAGAGGATCTTACTTGTCAATTTGACGTATGTATATTTTCGAATTCGAATTGTTAGTCCAGTTGATCTAGTTCATATATTAAAGTACGAAAACTACTTAGGGATGTGATATTTCGATAGTCGCAAAGTGACTATAAGTTCGGACAAACTCAATTCGTAAGCCTTTCTTCTTGGTGTGATTGTTGTCTAAATAATTGTATTGAGAGTATGTCTAATGCCATTTATTTTAATTTGTTTGGATCTTTTGAATGGATCTTGAAACAAGAAGATAGTGACATAAAAAATAACTCGGAACTGTTATTTATTTTTTAATAAAATATAATAATACTCTGGCATTAAATTCATTATCCATGTGTAACGCAGACGAATCCCAAACATTTCCTCACAATATAAATCTGTAGCAGACTTTGAAAACACAGACACAAATGTTGATTATGTTTAAACATGAAAAGATATTAATTTAAATTGTTGAAAAGAATTGAAAACATTGAAGCGGAGACGTTGTTTGCAATTTCTCCAATTGCCACAACCTTTTCTCAAGTCAATTTCTTCAGACACATGAAGACAAATAGGAAAGCATTAGTTTTGATATAAACACTTGTATAAATCAAAAGCTTGATGACAGGGACTATTAACATGTAGATGTATAAAGTATGAAACCTTAGCAAACAATGGTACATCTATCAAGTACATGGATCCGTTTGTCCTGGAAATTGATTTCTCCTTTTCTAATATGCCTTATTTCAACTCACTAAGTCTATATGACTAATGACATAATAAGGTTAAGGAAATCATTAAAACACAAATCTTTTGAAATATTTTTAAGACATGATTGCTTTTTGCAATGTATATTTCTTAACCCTTTCCCACATATAACACCTCTGCAGCAGACTACTGTGAAAACACATGGGCCAAAACATGGGAAATCTCTACAGATCTTTTTATGAAAGTAAAATTATTAAATTAAAACAGATCATCTTCCATAAGTGCTTCAAAATCCTTCAATATGTGGGAAAGGATTAAATCATATTATGTTATTGTATAAATGCATTTTGAAGACACATCTTAAGATTTTTTGTAAATATAAAAAAAAGTGTAAGTGGTGTATTATAATTAAATCTGTTAACGCTATGATAAACAATGAATTTATCAAAATATGATCCATTGTTTTTTCTCAATAATCAACTGCGAAGCATATACATGCAATACATTAATACAACACAACTTGATAAGGAGAAGTAAACTGGTATTTTTTCCAAAATATCTCTCCTATTACAAAACTTATCCTTATGTTGTCTTTGTTAGTCAAACAACTTTTTTGAGTACCACAGCATAAAGGTTGGAGATCAGATTATGATTTAATCCGTTCTCACCAGGAGAGACATTCTGACGCCTATGAAGCAGACAACTTTTGAAATAATTGTGACAAAAAGGAGAAATTGCTCATAATGAGCAATTTCTCCTTTGGCCTCAATGATTTTAACACAATTCAATACTTATACTAGGACTGAGATATATAGAAGGATAATTTTCATTTGTAGAAAATGACCTCGATTATAAAACTGCAGCCCCTGTCAGGTGCTCAGGATGAAGGACCACCCTGCTACTTACTACAAGTGGATGAGTTTTGTTTCCTTTTGGACTGTGGCTGGGATGAAGACTTTAGTATGTTAATTATCAAAGAAATCAAAAGGTAGGTATTCTTTAACCATTTTCCTGATATGATACAACAAATCTGATTTGAAAACATCTATAGAGAACAAAGATATGGATTTTTTTAATTAAACAATAGTTAAATTATCAATAAATTTGCCAGCAGTTCTTGACCTTGAGAGGGTGACTGGTGTTCTTTCGCTGAACAAGTCATACCAAAGACTTTGGAAATGGAAGTGTTGACTTCCTTTCTTGGCATTCAGGGTTGGAGGGATAGCATTATAACTGATGCACTCGGCACTGGTGTCAATATAAGCTTGCAAGCAATTCTGGTAATTTACCCAGGAAGTGCAGTGATATGACTGAAATACTGTTGAAGCAGAATAAATCACCTTACAAACGAATTAATCTATCCAAATAGCTAAGATGAAATTGATTAGCAAAACAGCTATGACTATGGGCTACGACTGTTTATCTAAATCAGCCTATTGTCTTGTGTATTTTTCAGACATATGTTCAAGATAGATGCTGTATTATTAACCTATCCGGATCACCTTCACCTTGGGGCTTTACCCTATCTTGTTGGTAAATGTGGACTGACATGTCCTATATATGCTACTGTACCTGTCTACAAAATGGGACAGATGTTTATGTATGATCTATATCAGGTAATTATCAAATAGGCTCTTTTAAAATGTTCATTGTAGACCGATCGTAAGTGATTGACATCCTGTGAGCTTCTTGCAAAATGGTTGTAACAACATTATGCTATAAGATGTTGTTTCGATCATTTTGTGTGAAGTCATTGATCTGTGTAAAACTGATTGATTACTGTGCAACTTGTTCTATTTATCCTATTCCCTACTACTGATGACTTTCAATGCCTCTGCAGCAGACAGCTTCTGAAAATGTTGCTGGAAAAGGAGATTATTTTTTTCATTCTTTATTTAAGTCACAAACTTTCAATTTTTAAGATTTTTGCAGTTTTTTGCATGTGTTTTCACATGCAACAGGCATCTACTCAAAACAATATGACAGAAAGATAAATTGCTCAAAATAAGCAATTTCTCCTTTTGCCTCAATTTTTTTCCACTTTATTCAATAATTATACATGTACCTTCATTTAAAGGGAATTCCCACATTTTTGCAAATATGTTATTAACCCTTTCCCTCATACGACAATTCTTCAGCAGACGACTTTGAACATATTTTGTCAAAACATAGAAAATCTCTATAATTGAATGGATAACCTATGACTAAAAGTTGAAAACATGTTTTAAAAAAGCTGTCTGCAGTAGAGGCGTCAGAAAGCGTCTATATGAGGGAAAGGGTTAAAGTTGTCTGTAGAAATTTCATGTATAAGGGAAAGGGATAATCATTTACAAGATGCAATTTTGTGAGATTATATGAAAATATGTTAGTAATGGCTTTCCTTCCTTGGCACTCAGGATAACGGGGTTAGTATTAACGACTTATCAAAGAAACACTGTGATATGACGAAACAAGTGTTTAACCCTTTCCCTCATACGACAATTCTGCAGCAGACGACTTTGGCTATATTTTGTTAAAAAATAGTAAATCTCTATAATTGATTGGATAACCTATGACTGAAAGTGGAAAACATTGTGTCAAAAGGAGAAATTGCTCATTTTGAGCAATTTCTGCTTTTGTCACTATGTTTTCAAAACATGCAATTTCTCCTTTTGTCACAATGTTTTCCACTTTCAGTCATAGGTTTTCCACTTTTTGTCATAGGTTATCCATTCAATTATGGAGATTTTCTATGTTTTGACAAAATACGTTCAAAGACGTCTGCTGCAGAATTGTCGTATGAGGGAAGGGGTTAAAAACATTGTAGCTAAAGGAGAAATTGCTCAAAATGAGCAATTTCTCCTTTTCCACTATGTTTTCAACCTCATTCAGTTGGTATACTTTCATATATAGAGACTTTTCATAATTTTGTCCCAATTTTTTCTACGTCCTCTGCTGAAAAATGTTGTATGTTGAAAAGGGGAGTTAAAATGTACTTAATGTTTTTTATTTTTTTTATTTTCAGTCTCGTAACAACTCAGAAAAGTTTGAAATGTTCAACTTGGATGATGTGGATGCAGCATTTGATAAAATAATTCAACTGAAGTACTCACAGACAGTATCCCTTACAGGTAACACAGCGCCTCTTAGTGGAGACAAATAAACCCTTATCCTGATAAACATTTCACAAACCGTTTCCAACAGACAAATAGATTGATTGATTGGTGTTTATGGCAGCTTTCAACAAATGTTCAGTCCTTGAACCAGTACTTCACACAACAGACTTTCCAAGCAACTGGCTGCTTTTCCACATAGACTGGAAGCCTAACACACATACAAATACATTTGCAGCAGATTGAATGTCTCTATAAATGGAAATTTTATAATTTATTGAATAGAGTCGAGATAATTATGGCAAATTTAGAAACTGCCGCAATTTTTTCAAACATGGTCTGCTGCTAATTGGTTAACATTCTCCAGTATGTTTGAAAGCATTAAGCTTTTGCTAATTCACTTATGCGAGACTTTGTAGACTGTTTTTGAAAAAAGTAGACTAAGATCAGCCTTCGCATCTACCTCACTTGTTTTTAGCTCTACTGGCCAAAGGCCAGAAGAGCTTAACCCTTTCCCTCATACGACAATTCTGCAGCAGACGGCTTTGAACATATTTTGTCAAAACATAGAAAATCTCCATAATTGAATGGATAACCTATGACACAAAGTGGAAAACATTGTGTCAAAAGGAGAAATTGCACGTTTTAATTTCTTCTTTTGTCACTATGTTTTCAAAACTCCGTCTGCTGCAGAGGCGTCCGAAAGCGTCTATATGAGGGAAAGGGTTATGCCATGGTGTTGTGTCCGTCGTCCATGCGTCCGTAAACAATTGATTGTGAACGTGATAAAGTCTTTAGTTTTGATTGTATCTCAATCAAACTTATACAGTAGTTAGATATCCATGAGAGCTTGGTTCCTTTCGCAAACAGATCCGCCCATGCAAGACTGGATTATGACCCTTGATATTGTCAAAATTGCTATAATAGAGCTTGTGAACACAATAGAGGCTCCATTTACTATCTGATCTTCACCAAACTTAGATATTACTTAAGTATTGATGAAAGCTCGGTTCCTTTAGAAACCAGCCAGATGTGCCCTTGCATTACTTGATTATGGCCCTTGAAATTGTCAAAATTGCTATAATACAGCTTGTGAACGCGATTAAGTCTTCAGTTTTGATTGTATCTCAATCAAACTTATACAGTAGTTAGATATCCATGAGAGCTCAGTTCCTTTCTCAAACAAGCCTATCCGCCCATCCAAGACTGGATTATGGCCCTTGAAATTGTCAAAGTTGCTATAATAGATCTTGTGAACACAATAGAGGCTCCATTTACTATCTGATCTTCACAAAACTTAGATATTACTTAAATATTGATGAGAGCTCAGTTCCTTTAGAAACCAGCCAGATGTGCCCTTGCATAACTGGATTATGGCCCTTGAAATTGTCAAAATTGCTATAATACAGCTTGTGAACACAATAGAGCCTCCATTTACTATCCGATTTTCATCAAACTTAGATAGTAGTAAAATATTGATGAGAGCCCGGTTCCTTTCGAAAACCAGCCAGATGTGCGCTTGCATGACTTGATTATGGCCCTTGAAATTGTCAAACTTGCTATAATACAGCTTGTGAACACAATAGAGCCTCTATTTTCTATCCCATCTTCACCAAACTTAGATAATAGTTAAATATTGATGAGAGCTGGGTTCCTTTCGAAAACCAGCCAGGTCCGCCCATGCAAGACTGGATTATGGCCCTTGAAATTGACAAAATTGCTATACTACAGCTTGTGAACACAATAGAGCCTCCATTTACTATATCCGATCTTCACCATACATACATGCTCTGAATTGAAAATAACCAAAGAACCTTGCCAGTAGAGCATCATGAACAAGATTAATTAGTTCATTATTCCTTGTTCAAGTTATATATATATATGTTTATAAAACTTTATTTTCAAATCGGGTTACATGGTAACAACACAAAATGTTATATAAATACAGTATATACAGTATTAAGTTATGTTATCTGTGCGTTTTATTGTTAATTTGTTCAAAGCATATTAATTGATTGAAAACATATTTCAGGTGGCATCAGAAAAGGGGCAAATGACAAAACTTTATAATTTAATTCTTATGGAAGTGCTTGGACGATTTCTATATGATTTAGCAGGAAAGTTCCTTCTGTGATTCTCTACATAATTTCCTTAAACCATATTGGTTGTAAAACGTAGCTACCAGACAGCAACAGAAAAGAGCAAAATTAACATTTAACTTCAAACGGCATCTTCTAAACCACTATATCAACCAATCATCACAGCAATATTCCTTTGGTGGTCCTCTTTCAAAATTATTCAAATATTTAACGCCTTATTTATATGTTCTTTACTAATAAGCTGTTTCATGAACATTGTCTACTCCTTGCAGTTTCATTCCCACTCTTTATATAAAATTTCACTTTTGCTACCATTTATAATGTGATGGTTTAACCCTTTCCCTCATACAGCAATTCTGCAGCAGACGACTTTGAACGTATTTTGTCAAAAAATAGAAAATCTCCATAATTGAATGGATAACCTATGACAAAAAGTGGAAAACATTGTGGTAAAAGGAGAAATTGCATGTTTTGTGCAATTTCTTCTTTTGTCACTATGTTTTCAAAAAGCTGTCTGCTGCAGAGACGTCAGAAAGCGTCTGTATGAGGGAAAGGGTTGAGGGCCATATTGGCCTTCTTGTTTAATCTTATCCTCCAATTTTCTAGCAAGCAGCTTTTAAATTGCCATTTCAAGTAAATGTTTAAAAAAGGAGAAATGGCTGATAATTAGAAACAACTCTTTTTCCCACATTTTATCTTCTTTTCAAAAACTTTAATGGTTTCTCCCTAAGAAATTTTCAGATGAATTGACTATAAAATTCTTATAACCCTAGAGGGACATATTTTGAAGCATTGGCGGCAGACAACTTTTGAAATCCATATTAAAAAAGAAAGATGTTTCCCTTTATGTCATGAATGTTTGGAACTGTATTCTGACAATCAATATACCGTATATGAGATTAACCCTTCCCCTTATATGGGCGCTTTTTGACGCCTCTGCAACAAACAGCTTTTTGAAAACATTGTGACAAAAGAAGAAATTGCTCAACACAAGCAATTTCTCTTTTTGCAACAATGTTTTCCACTTTTAGTCATAGGTTATCCATTCAATTATAGAGATTTTCTATTGTTTGACAAAATATGTTCAAAGTCGTCTGCTGCAGAATTGTTGTATGAGGGATAGGGTTAACAATGAATGGTTTGAAAGTCATCTGCTACTGATATTCTATGTAGGAAAGAGTTAATTAATTATAAAGTTAGTTTATTTCAATGGTTTTCTGTTTCAGGGAGGGGACATGGGCTTCAGATAACACCACTCCCTGCAGGTCACATGATTGGGGGAACCATCTGGAAGATTCTGAAGGATGGAGAAGAGGAGATAGTGTATGCGGTGGATTACAACCACAAGAAAGAAAGGTAACTCCTCTATATTTGTTTCTCAAAGAGTTGTCTTTCTTGGACTGTGAAGTTAAGGTGGCATAACACAGTTGAAAGCTGTTTTTCTGTTTCCTGGGAAACCCCAACTTTTTCTCTCTCAATATTTCTCATAATATCAATACTGGTTCGATAAAAAGGGTTTTCCTGTATCAAGGAGTGCCAGAATTATAAGAAAATGACTGGAAGTCACACTCTCAGTCCATATTATGGAAAGAAGTGGCCACAAAAATGGCCTGAAACAGGGTGAATAAAGTGGGACAGAAAGATCAATTTGACCCTTTATTCCAAAATTTAAACAACAAAAACGCAGGGTGGTAAGTGTAAAATTGAAGTGCTGCTAAGATTCTCAAAACGATAGGCAATCTGTGGATGCGGTCAGAAATACCACGTTACCAGTTCATGTTCAAGCAATTTTGGACGCGAAAGCTGGTATTCAAGTTTACCTCCAACTTCACGCCTAGCTCTGCAACCAGTGTTGTCAAACCGAAAGGAGAAGTGGATTCAACTGAAAATTTCAATCCCATGCTTAGAGCCTACTTTTCACATTTATAAACATCAAAATCAACCATTTACCCGAAAATGTACCCAAAACTGACTATTTGTCATTATGTCTTTTTTTGACCCTGGCCAAAATCCGAATATCCCGAAAACAAGTTTTATGTGTCACCTAACAGTGTGTGTGACGTGGGCATGTCAAAACTCAGATTTTATAAATCAGCTCAATGTAAAGTAAGTTTGCAGCAGACAAACTTATAAATGTCTGGATGTGAACATTTTCTGTAAATTAAATTTCAGTTATTGAATCAAGTTGAAAATGTTGTGGGAAAAGTAAACATTGCTCATAATGATCAATATCTCCAATTGCCACAATGTTTTCATAAAGTCGTTAACTGCAGATGCATCAGGATGGGTCTTCATGAGGAAAGGATTTTAAACATTTGCCGTCTACCCTCTTTCGGTGGTAATTTGGATTTTAAAACCATTTCCTTGATACTGACAACTGTTGATACCCACATGTATGTAGCAGAGAGCTTTTGAAAGTGCACAAGATTTGCACTTTATTTTTTAACCCCCCTTTCCCTCATACAGAAATTCTGAAGCAGACAACTGAATACATTTAGACAAAAATATGGAAAACAGTTGAAAACATTGTGGCAAAAGGTGAAATTGTTTGTTTAGAGCAATTTCTCTTTTTGTCAAAATGTTTTCAAAAGACGTTTGCTGCAGAGGCGTCTGTATGTGGTAAACGGTTTACAAAGCTGTTACAAACTCTTATCAAAATTGCTTTTCAGACCACTTTTTAAATCGTCGAACCTATTAAAATCTTAAAACTATATTTTCAAAAATCTCAGTTACACCTAGGCTATATACTACTTTGTTAATATAGAACACATTGTACTTGTTTATCACACATCTATAAACCTTCGAGAGAGTCACTTGATGTAAACAAGATTATCGATCCAATTAACTTTAACATTCGTGTAATCTGATAGATGATGCATGGGTAAATGGTTTCGTGCACATGACCATTGTAACCTTTCTTGATGGCTTCAGTGTTATGGATAAGAGATATTTACGAAATGTTTTGTAAAAATAAATTATGTCAGAAATATTTCAATCATGTTAATTCCAAATCAAAGACATTATTTTTTATTAAAAGAGTTATTTTTGTGTAGACAAAACAATGTTAACCTTACCAACAGAACATTAAATAACAGAATTGTATGTCCTGTGGGTGACCAATCATTTTCTAGTATCTTGCTTTAATTTAGTCTGAAAAATATTCATCACATCAGCGAAAAAATATGAATCAACTGCCATCTTGTTTTCTTCCAACACGCGGTTAAATTGACTAGACGAAACAAGTAGAAAAGAATTAAACGAAATATCACCAAATTTCAAGATTTCTGGATCCCTGGAGTCAACATTGTGTCTATGTGGGAAAGGGTTAAAATGTTTTTAAAAAAAATAGAGACACAAAAAACACATCTTAAGTGTGATTACAATAAAACATTATTATTTGGACAGAGTAGCGGGTCACAGGGGAAATCCAGAACACATAGAATGTTAACCCTAATGTAAACAGGATTGGAAAATTATGTAAATATTATTTCGTACTTTCCAGTAATGTACTTTGTTCCAGGTTTTCAAATTTTGTTTTAATTTTCTAGCCTAGTATGCAGATACTTGTTCAAAATACTGTCGGAAATAAACCCATTATTAATTGTGACCGATATTTGTTCTTTTCTTTTGTTGGAAGGTTTTGAATTTTAGTGCAGCCTTGACATTAGATAAAATTTTAATGTAAAACATAAAATGGATTGGCCCACATTGATTGGAAATGTTTCTTTTCCTCACATTGTATTCAAAAGATGTTTTAGAAAACAGGGGTATTGTGAATTTAAATTGTCCGCATACATGTGAATTCATCAAACCACTGCACACGAAAATTGATAGATAAGGACCCCCGTGAATGGTTGAACTAAATCTCGCTAAATACACCAACTCATAAACATTCATGGACCATATCTACCCTTTAACCCTTTCCCTCATATAGACGCTTTCTGACGCCTATGCAGCAGACGGCTTTTTGAAAACATAGTGACAAAAGAAGAAATTGCTCAAAACAAGCAATTTCTCCTTTTGCCACAATGTTTTCCACTTTTAGTCATAGGTTAACCATTCAATTATAGAGATTTTCTATTTTTTGACAAAATATGTTCAAAGTTGGCTGCTGCAGAATTATTGTATGAGGGAAAGGGTTAATGAGTGCAGTGGACATAATGCTGTATTCAGGGGTTTCCCTTTTCCCACAATGTTTTCAACTCTATTCAATAATTATAGAAATTTACCATAGTTTTGTCTTGATGTGCATGATTGCCCCAAACTGCTTGATTGTGATTGCTAATAACTTGGATGGTAAAATTGGCTCTTTGAACTCAGCAGGATAATGGTTAACCCTTTCCCTCATATAGACGCTTTCTGACGCCTCTGCAGCAGACAGCTTTTTGAAAACATAGTGACAAAAGAAGAAATTGCACAAAACGTGCAATTTCTCCTTTTGTCACAATGTTTTCCACTTTTAGTCATAGGTTATCCATTCAATTATGTAGATTTTCTATGTTTTGACAAAATACGTTCAAAGTCGTCTGCTGCAGAATTGTCGTATGAGGGAAAGGGTTAAAAAAGAATGCTTGTAACCTGATGCTGTTCACATGAATTATTCAAAAACAAACTTTTAAAAACAATTAATCAGAAATGTTTTTGAATGCAAATATATGTACGGTACTCTGTATAATGTCTTTTCCTAGATGTTTTCAAAGTCGTCCACTTCAAAATTGTTGTATGTTGGAATTAAATTGGAGATTAAATCATGTAAATAGAAACAAAAAACTTTGAAATGTCATTAATCAAAAATGTTTTAGAATGCAAAACACAGTGCACTGTGTGCGACCACTCCAGAGCAGCATTGGGCGGAGGCAACGAAATATTCTTGCTGTAGAGAAATGCAGTTCTGCAAATGTTAACCCTATTCCAGATAGAGACACGCTTGCTGATGCAGCAGCAGCAGACACATTTTGAAAAGATTGTGACAAAAGGAGAAATTGTACATGATTAGTTGTTCTTTCATTTAAAAAGAGTTTCCCTATTTTTGACTAAATATTTTCAAAGTCATCTGCTAGAGACTTTTTTGTATGTGGGAAAGGGTTAATTTGTGATAAAAGTGGCCTCTTTGGAAGATATTTTAGTGTGGTACTAAAGAGATATTAGCGCTCCAAAGATGTCTTTTTCGAGGCTATACTTGACATATACATGTACTGTTTATTGAAATATCTGTGTACATTAAATCATCAGGTACTCTCAATAACAACAAACAACTTTGAAAAATAGTCTATCAAAAATGTTTTGAAATGCAAATACACCGCACAAATCATGTAAATAGCAAGAAACAACTAAAAAAGAAAAAGCTCTCATTAAAAATTGTTTCAGAATGCAAATACATGTATAGAATCATGTAAATAAAAGGGAAAAACTTTGACAAGTCATCAATCAAATTGATTTTTTGTAAATGAAAATACATATTCTCTGTTTAACCCTTTCCCACATAGACAACTCTGCAGCAGACGACTTTAAAATTATACCCGATTTTCTTTTGGAAACCCCTCTTAAATGAAAGTACAATTAGTTAATAGAGTTGAAAACACCGTGACAAAAGGAGAAATTGCTTGTTTTGTGCAATTTCTTCTTTTATTGCCATGTTTTCAGAAAGCCGTCTGCTGCAGAAAGTGTTTATATGAGGGAAAGGTTTGATGAAATATTTATGTATATAAAATCATATACAGCTAGAATATTGGAAACATTGGAAGTATTATTCCAAATCTGACCACGTTTTCCAATTATGAGTTCATCAGCAACAGTACATTGTACTTCTGATTTAGAATATTAACCCCTTCCCACATTTAGACGCTTTTTGACGGCTTTTGAAAACATTTTTTTCATTAATTGTACCCTTATTTATTGAGATTTCCCATAATTATGCAAATATGGCTTCGATGTTGTTGCTGCAGATTTGTTGAATGTGGGAAAGGGTTCAAAGCTTACTTGTTTTAAAAACAATTGGGGAAAAAATCCAAGTGAAATTTTGATATTGAGTTGGAAACATTGCAAGAAAAGGACGAATCACTTGCTCAGAACGTTAGTTAAAAAAAATGAAGAAGAATGATGACCTGTTGACTTTATAAGCTATGAAACTTGGAACACTTTTTCATCATCATAAGGCAACACTATACTGCAGGGGCCATAAGTCTATCATGTATTTTGCTAAGAATTATTGCCTGCTTTAAACACTGGTCGATAGATGGGAACACCAGCGACAGTCGATCATGGGCAGCATGCATACGTTGTTTGCTCTCTAAATAAAATAATTTTCATCCCATCTTCACCAATCTTGTTGAATGTGTTTGTTGGCATAATGTCAAGGCTAAGTTGGATAAACCATCCGAATTGCTCAAGGCACTTTTGGATTATGGCCCTTGAATTATCCAAAATTGGCCAAACTAGCATGGTCTGCTCTTGTCAAACAATTTTCTTTTCATCATCACCAACCTTGGTGAAAGTGCTACTGAGCATTATGTCTTGGCCAAGACTGATGACCAGCCAAATTCCTCGAAGCACTTTTAGATTATGGCCCTTGAATTATCCAAAAATAGCGAGGTTGTCAATGGTATATAAAGATCCACCTGTATGCACGTACATTTTTCAACGACATCATTGTTCTAGAGACTTCATTTCTTACCTCATTGTTATGAACCTTCATACACTAATTCACAAGCATTGCATCTTGCACAAATTTGCATTTCACCAACCTAGGTCTAAGGTCAAAGGTCAGTGTTTACAGTGATTATATTACCCATTGACATCATTGCTATAGTGCTTTAACCCTTTCCCTCATGCGACAATTCTGCAGCAGACGACTTTGAACATATTTTGTCAAAAAGTAGAAAATCTCTATAATTGAATGGATAACCTATGACTAAAAGTGGAAAACATTGTGGCAAAAGGAGAAATTGCACGTTTTGTGCAATTTCTTCTTTTGTCACTATGTTTTCAAATAGCCGACTGCTGCAGAGGCGTTTGAAAGCGTCTACATGAGGAAAAGGGTTAATTTGTTTACTGATTGTTATCTAACTTCATACACATGTTCACTAGCATTGCCTCTCTTATGAGTTTTGGTTTCAAGACCTTGGTCAAAGGTCAAGGTCACAATCACAGTGACAATAATAATAATAACAGGTTCAATGTCAAGAGAGCTTGGATGAGTTTGCGTTTTACAGACTTGGGTTAAAAGTCTTGGTCACAGCCATTATGATATGTCTTTATGAAACCACATCATTGCTCAAGCCCTTTCATTTGTGGACAGAATTCCTTGATACTTCATACATGGATTCAGTAGACTTTTAGCAGATCTGTTAGAATATAATGTGATACTCTTATATATAGACATGATTGAAGTTTGCATGTGAGGAAACACTGGGAATTTTTTTATTTACAGTCATAGGGGCCTGGCACGCTATTAAAAATGAATATACATGTAGTTTCATTGTCAAGGGAGCTTGGTTGGATACGTATTTCACTGACCTTGGTCAAAAATCAAGGTCACAATAAATATAATACATCTGTACAAAATGACTCTGCAAGGGGATTTGTATGGGCTGCCATGCTCTTGTTTGTTTAACCCTTTCCCTCATACCACGAATCTGCAGCAGACGACTTTGAAAGCATACCTGAAAACATTTGGGAACTCCCTTTAAATGAAAGTACAATAATTGAATACAGTTGAAAACATGGTGACACAAGGAGAAATTGCTCCTTTTGAGCAATTTCTTCTTGTGTTGCCATGTTTCAATGCAGAGGCATCAGAAAGCATCTATATGAGGGAGAGGATTAAACTTTGAAACTGGGATAAAAGTCATGTGAATGAATGAAATATAGCTTCTCAAATAGATTTTAACCTATGTTCAATGATAAAAGTCATGTGAATGAATGAAACA
The DNA here is from genome assembly GCA_031761405.1 of Serripes groenlandicus. NCBI lineage: Eukaryota > Metazoa > Mollusca > Bivalvia > Cardiida > Cardiidae > Serripes > Serripes groenlandicus. The sequence goes on along the minus strand of JASEVX010000001.1, from coordinate 44,029,678 downwards.
TAGCTTCTCAAATAGATTTTAACCTATGTTCAATGATAAAAGTCCTTTCCCACTTACTAAAGGTCTTGCAGCAGATGACTTTGAACTTTTTTAGGCAAACCTATGGAAAATCCCTTTATGAAATACAGCTCCATCCATGACCCTATTGAATTGAAAGAAGAATTATTGAATAAGATGAAAACATATAAAGGAGGAATTGCTCATTATGAGGCGATATTCCTTTTGCCACTATGACAACTCTTTAGATATGAAAGTTAACTGTGGAATAGAGTTGAAAACATTGTGGCAAAAGGAGAAATTGCTCTTTTTGCCTCAAATTCTTTTAACTCTTTCCCTCATATAGACGCTTTCTGACGCCTCTGCAGCAGACAGCTTTTTGAAAACATAGTGACAAAAGAAGAAATTGCTCGTTGAGCAATTTCTCCTTTTGCCACAATGTTTTCCACTTTTAGTCATAGGTTATCCATTCAATTATAGAGATTTTCCATTTCTTGACAAAATATGTTAAAAGTCATCTGCTGCAGAATTGTCGTAGGAGGGAAAGGGTTAAAGAAAGTCTCTTTCAATAGCAGCAAAATGTGTATAATTGTGGGAAAGAGTTAAGTGATTTTTATGCCTTCATAAAAAAGAAGGCAAGTCTTAAGTGAGTTAATCACAGGTATAAAAAGTGACATGTTGAATTATTTTTACAGATTTCCAGTGGATTTGTTTAATTCGAATCACGTTTCTGTTTCTGCCAAAAGAACCATTTAATCAAATTAACGCCACCGAAAGCTTGTGGTTGTAAATGGCTTCAATGCTTTTACAGTATTAAATATCGGAGGAAAAATACATTCCTTTTAAAGTTCCAAATGGGAATGGGTATTTAAATTTAATTGTATGGTTCACGTGGGACTTATCTCTATAAAGCTTTTACATCAAAGTACGAGATAAAATAAAAGTGGATCACTCTAACCGACAATTAGTCTGTATTAGTTACATAGTTATGAAAAAGGCTAAACATTCTTTAGACTGGAGCTAGAAATAATGTTCATGAACTAAAATAATTCCGGAACTGGAAAACCTGATGTTGTTGGCACTCGTAAGAATACTCTCAACTAGAAGATGCTTTTGAATGCCCACATGAAAGGGTTTTATGTTGTCCTCCGACAACTCTTGTTTTAAGTAGGAATGTCTTTTGTTATTGTTTTTTTAGCTCACCTATGCACGAAGTGCAAGGTGAGCTATTGTGATCACATTTTGTCCGGCGTCCGTCCGGCGTCCGTCGTCAACATTTCAGCTTGTTAACACTCTACAGGCTACATTTTGCATCCAATCTTCATGAAAGTGTATCAGAACATTCATCTCTATCAAATCTTGGACAAGTTTGAAACTGGGCCATATGAGGTCAAAAACGAGGTCACTAGGTCAGATTGAAGCGAAATCTTGTTAACACTCTGGAAGCCACATTTTCAACTTGAGCATGTTGAAACTTTATCAGAATGTTTGTCTTGATGATATGTAGGTCAAGTTCGAACATGGGTCAAGTCGGGTCAAAAAGTAGGTCACTAGGTCAAATTGAAGGAATATCTTGTTAACACTCCAGAGGCCGCAATTTTTGCTTCAGCAGTTTGAAATTTTGTCAGAATGTTTGTCTTAAAGATATCTAGGTCAAGTTTAAATATGGGTCATATTGGGTCAGAAAGTAGGTCACTAGGCCAAATTGAGGCAAAATCTTGTTAACTCTTTAGAAGCCGCATTTTTTGCTTCAGCAGCTTGAAATTAGGTCAGAATGTTTGTCTAAATGATATCTAGGCCAAGTTCGAATGTGGGTCATGCCGGGTAAAAACTAGGTCACTAAGCCTAATTGAAGGGTAATCTTGTTAACACTCTTCATACTGCATTTTTAACTTGAGCATGATGAAACTTTTATCAGAATGTTTTTCTTGATGATATGTAAGTCCGGTTCGATCAAGGGTCATGTTGGGTCATAAAATAGGTCACTAGTTCAAATTGAAGGAAAATCTTGTTAACACTCTAGAGGCCGCATTTTTTGCTTCAGAAGTTTGAAATTTTAGCAGAATGTTTGTCTTAAAGATATCTAGGTCAAGTTTGAAACTAGGTCACTAGGCCAAATTGAAGGAACAACATCTTCTTAACTCTGTAGAAGATGCATTTTTTGCTACAGTAGCTTGACATTTAATGAGAATGTTTATCTAAATGATATCTAAGCCAAGTTCGAATATGGATCATGTAGGGTCAAAAACTAGGTCACTAGGCCAAATTGAAGGAAAATCTTGTTAATGTTTGTCTGAATTATATCTAGGTCAAGTTCGAATATGGGTCAGAAAAAAGGTCAATAAAGGAAAATATTGTTCAAACTCCAGAGGCCGCATTTTTACTTTGAGCAAGTTGAAAATTTGTCACAAGGTTGTCTTGATGATATCTAGTCCATGTTGGAATATGGGTCATATCAGGTAAAAAAAATATAGATCACTAGGCCAAATGAAGGAAAATCTTGTTAACACTGTGGAGGTTGCATTCAGAATAATTGTCTTGATGTGTTTTGCATTGCAGTACATTGTATAATTAAGGTGAGCGATCCAGGGCCATCATGGCCCTCTTGTTTATGGTTTGTTGTTTAACCCTTTCCCACATACAACAAATCCTTCTTTGGAAACATGTGGACAAAAATATAGAAAATCACTATAAATGAGGGTACATTTACTGAAAAAATTGAATTCATTGTGGCAAAAGGAGAAATTGCTCAAAAGGTTTTCAAAAGATGTTTTCTTTTACTTCAAGCTCATAAATATTGTTTCAGAAAAGATGTAGGAAAGCAGAAAACACCCTACACAAAAATAAACAAATCTTGATTTTATTTGACCTTTTTAACTACTGTAAACAGTGTGTTTTTAGATGTAAATTTTCAGTCAGTTTAGCATGACAAAATGGAAAAGTTGATTAAGTAAAAGATTGAGGTACAGTTTATGTTCAAATTTGTGAAAACTGAAAGTCCCTACACAAACTCAAGATATTGTATCCAACAAAAGCATTTGTAATTACCAAATTAACCTCTTTTATACAAGTTTTATACAGAAAGGTCAAAGGTCAAGGACACTGTATGACCCTTTGTCTATTTTGATTTGCCTTCCAGATACATGTAGTAATTATGGAGAAATGCTAGAAAGACTCAACATGTAGTACGATTAAATCCATGTAATTACATCTGTATTTCATACAATTTCCTCAAATGGCGCCCTAAGGGCTTTCAGACTTTTCTCAAATTCTACCACTCTATTCATGTTAATGGATGTCATGTATAGCAGATATATTGGCTTCCTTTTAGAAAAAAAGATGAATAATGGTATTTTTGAAATAAGAGATATCACTTTTGACATTTTAAAAAGCGATATCCTATTATTACAATTTTTTTGCCTGTTTAAGATGAGATCAAAAGAAAATAGGCATCTAAACATCGGATGCAATTTGTAGACATGAAATCAGTTGTCGAAACAGATCATTTTTCCCCCCTGATAAAGATCACTTGAAGCACACAAAGATTGCTCAGTCCTTACTTAGTTCGCTCAAAACATTATGGCAGTCGACACAAATATATACATATATACAATAGGAATATGTAATAAAAACATAGATGTTAAAGAAATACATGTGTGTACCGGTTCTCAGACATCAATCAGTTACTGTGTATGGCAGACTCACCCAGGAACAACCAGAGATGAAACTAATAGTAAAAAATCTGGAAACCTGTGTCAATTTGTCATTTTGTCATGCCATGAAATGTCAAACCCCATTTGCAGTATTAATCCTTAATATATCATTTAATAATGTATGAGTATACTCATATGTATTGAACTTTAAGTTCTCTCTATGTATAACTTATTAAACAGAACTGAAATAAGAATACTGTCTAACAAAGATTTTCAAACAGAAATAAAAACATTATTCCCTTCTCAAATAATATATTATATGTGATATTATTTCCATTTCAAATGTGATATAACCAAGAAATATCGAATTTTAAATTTTAAAAATGCGACTGCCTCTGTCGATTGTCTTGCTAGAAGAGAGTTCTTGAAACGCCCAAGCTATAAATAACTATCGTACATACATCTCGTGCGTATGCAAAACCAGTTTTGTAGCTTTCATCTGTGAGGACAAAGGTACTAAGCTTTACGCTGTACCGTCGAGTACCATTAAATAATGTCTTCTTTTCCTTTGATGCTTTTTTTTTATATCTCTAAAACATACATTTAATTTTCAAATCTTTCAATTTAGACAAGTTAGGTAAATTGAATTTGAGATCATGCGTCCCATTAAAAGTCAAGGTCACATTCCAAGACAAGAGAACATATTAAGGATTCTAGGATTGTAGGAACATTATGTGAGCTCAGTTACATGTAAGTGTTTATCCCTTTCCCACATATAGGCAGATTTTGACGCATCTGCACCAGACGACTTTTGAAAATATTGTGACAAAAAATTAAATTGCTCAAAACGAGCAGTTTCTCCTTTTTCAATAATGTTTTCAACTCAATTTGATAATCCTTCTTTCATTTAGAAAGAGTTTTAACCTTTTTGTCAAGATGTTTTCAAAGTCATCTGCTGTAGATTTGTTGAATGAAGGATGGGGTTAATTACTGCTATGGGTTTTCTGTCCCCTAGCTTGCAGGGATCCTGTCTTCACCTGTAATAAATAAGTATGCTGTCATTTAACCCTTACCCAGTTAAAGACGCTTTCTGACGCCTCTGCAGTCGACGGCTTTTGATTTTTTAGTTCACCAGAGCACAAAATGCTTAAAGTGAGTTTTTGTGATCGCCTTTTGTCCGTCGTTCGTCATCCGTCGTCAATATTTGGTTGTTAACACTCTAGAGGCAACATTTTGCATCCAATCTTTAAGAAAGTTTATCAGAACATATATCTCCATCAAATCTAGGCCAAGTTCGAAACTAGGTCATGTCGGGTCAAAAACTAGGTCACTAGGCCAAATTGAAGGAAAATCTTGTTAACACTCTTGAAGCCGCAATTTTGGCTTGAGCATGTTGAAACTTTGTCAGAATGGTTGTCTTAGTGATAGTATTTTCTCCTTTTTGCCACAATAACTTCAATCTTTTTCAGTAATTATACCATCATTTACAGAGATTTTCCATAGTTTTTAGCAGATATTTTTAAAGTCATCTGCTGCAGTTTTGTTGTATGTGGGAAATGGTTTAAGAAATTTTCCATAATTTTGCCTAAACATTATCAAAGGCAATAGATGAAGATTTCTTGTAGATTAATGGGAAAGGGTAAATGTTAATGGCAAATTTTAAGCTTTTAACCCTTTCCCTGATATAGACGCTTTCTGACGCCTCTGCATCAGACAGTTTTTTGTAAACATAGTGACAAAAGAAGAAATTGCACAAAACGTGCAATTTCTCCTTTTGCCACAATGTTTTCCACTTTTTGTCATAGGTTATCCATTCAATTATGGAGATTTTCTATGTTTTGACAAAATACGTTCAAAGTCGTCTGCTGCAGAATTGTCGTATGAGGGAAAGGGTTAAAGGCCTCTGTAGTGAAGATACACTCGGTGATGGAAGGGGACAGTGCTAGTGAGATAAACAACAGTTACTCATCTAAATATATGTTTTTAACCCTGATTTATCCATACTGTCCGACCCCACATTAACTGTCTTGAGAAAAAGCTAACCCATTCCATATACAACAAGTCTACAGCAGACAATATTTGAAAATATCCAGACAAACCTGGAGGAATTCTCCATGAATGAAAGAAAGTATAATTATTGCGCAGAAATTAAAATATAGTGGCTAAACTGTAATTTCTCGTAATTTTACCTAACTTGTCTTAGGCAGCAATCACGGACAGGTGGCTGTTAAATACAAGTCGGGTAAATAAAATAAAAGTGATATTTTTTTTTGGGGGGGGGGGGGGGGGGTGGTGGTTAACTTTCAGCCAACTTCTTATTACAAGGCGGCTGTTTAATAACAGAGGTGCCGACAGCTTTAACAAGTTAGACTGCATACAACTCATTTGCAGCAGACAAAGATATGGAAAATCTCTATTTATAATAGAAGTATAGTTGTAAAATGTTGTCAAAACGAGAAATTGCTCCTAAAGGACTGAACAATTTTTCCTTTTGTCATAATGTTTCCAAAAGTCATTGATGCATCTGCAGTTTGGGAAAGAGGTATGACTCAAATTCGTGAGACAGTCCATTTAAGTAGTGGAGGAAAATATCCTAAACTGGTTAAAAGAGGACTCTGTGATATTCAGGGGGAAATGATGAGCTATCAGATTCTATAAGACATGAGAAATGTGAAAGGGAAATGGTGAGACTACAAAATAATTCAAAGTGAAACACATTAAGTCTTCCTATCCCATTTAGTTATCTGAAGATTTTCTAAAATATTGAATATAAGAACTTCAGACTGGATTCAACATATTTCATTATTCTGATAAAGTCTGACATGCGAGGGAATGGATACACCCAATACATCAGCACTGAAATAATATGCTCTCTAATGCACCTGTTGTGTACACTTCACGTAACCTCCTTTTAGTTAATGTTCAAGTTTTCTTTTTTCCATAATGATTCAGTCATCTGCTGCGAAGGTGGCAATTTCAAGTCTTCTGTATTTATGCTAATGGTTAGTTAACCCTTTCCAACTTGCAACAGCAGATTTTTGAAAACATTTTTGCGGGAAAAGGTCGGAAACAACTGATAATAAACTCTTTTGGGATCAATTATTTCAGGATCAATGCCAAGATTTTGTCCTCTGCTGCAGTTTTGTAGTAGGTTGGAAATGCTTTAATTAGGAAAGATGAAAGTTAAGGGTGTATCTCTATTCTGATATCATTATCTATTATGTACCTGCACATTTTCTGGCGCAAATACATGCAGATGGTCATGTGTAATTCAAACACGACGGATTAAAATTCCGTAATTGACTAGGTCAATTAAGGTACCAAATATGGTAATGGGGCTTCACTGAAATATAATAATAAATTAAATTTTGTGAGTAAATTATGTTATTTCTTTATATAGCATATAGAAATTTGGAGTTATTGTGATCGTCTTTTGTCCAACGTGCGTCGTCCGTCAACATCTTCTCCTCAGTAACCAATGGGTCAATTGGGATAAAACTTCACAGAAAGCATCCTCTTAATGACCTCACCAGAATTCCGTCACATTTTTGGGATCCATGCAGAATTCTGGTTTCCATTGCAATGAAACGAAAAAAACTTTAAAATCCTCTCCTCCGAAAGTGTCAGGCCGATTTTTAAATCATTTTGTAGAAATGTTCCTTGGGTGACCCTTTATCAGATTCCTTCAAGCCAAGTTGATAGGTCAAAAAATATTGCCACAAGGGGGCTGGGCTATTTTGCCTTATAATGGCTATAGTGAAAACTTGAAATATCTTCTCCACCGAAAGTGTTTGGCCAATTTTCATTTTTTGTTGTAGAAATGTTCCTTGGGAGACCCTCTTTCAGATTTCTTCAAGCCATGTTGATTGGTCAAAAAACATGGCCACCAGAGGGCGGGGCTATTTTGCCTTATATGGCTATAGTGAAAACTTAAAAAATCTTTTCCTCCGAAAGTGTCAGGCTGATTATCAAATTATTTTGTAGAAATTTCCTTGGGTGACCCTCTATCAGATTCCTTCAAGCCAAGTTGATTGGTAGAAAAACATGACCGCCAGTGGAAGGGGCTATTTTGTTTTATATTGCTATAGTGAAAACTTAAAAAATCTTCCCCTCCGAAAGTGTTTAGCCAATTTTCAAATAATTTGGTAGAAATTTTCCTTGGGAGACCCTTTATCAGATTCCTACAAGCCATGTTGATTCTGATTGGTTGAATAACATGGCCGCCAGAGGGCAGGGCTATTTTGCCTTATGTGGCTGTTTGGAGATTTAACTTTTGCCTAATGGCCGTGGAGCGATAATGGCCCTCATGGGCCTCTTGTTCTTTTATATTCAGTCTGAAAAGTTATACATGGTATATAATAAAATGAAATTTATGTTGCAGTAGTGATACAGGTTTTAGTATTGTCTACTCGGGGCATGGACATTTGACATCTCTCTTGACCTTTTGTCTAGCGAGATATCAATTGTCCACGCCCCTCATAGTACAATTAATACTACAACCTGTATCTTTACTGCAACATAATATTCCCTATTATATATATTTATATACATAAATTGTTAGACAAAACAATAATTCTTTAGTTGATGAAAGAAGTCACTAATTCTTAATACAAGAAAGATTAAATATTTAAATAAAATAATCAGACATATTAATACGTCATTATTTATGAAATTTCAATCCAACAATGACTTGTTTTATCAGATCTTAGAAATCTTTTAGTTCCGTTGTAACAGAAAATAATTTGCAATCTTCTTTTTACAATTAAATTGCTGTTTCTTTTCAGCAGATCATAAAAGCTTCTCATATTGTCTCGTCTATTATGTCATGCATATAATAAGGTCTGGCTTCCCACAAGAAAATGATTAATAGTCTAAAATACGACAAAGATTTGAATACAATGTTCACAACATTGTATATAAATATGACATAACTAATGTACTTGTAAAATGTTAAATTTGATGCTCCCTTTCAATATTGAAATGTCTTTCTAGTTCTATGTTAAATTTATGGTTGGAGCATCAGAATTTTGTAAAATAGTCCCTTCAAAATAATTGAAAGGAAAAAATGGTGGCAGCTCACCAAATGGCTATATGCCAAATGGCCACAGCAAATAAAACCACATAGACGATGTTTCTCTCAGCATTTACAAAAAATGATAAATATTGCAACACCCTGCAAATATTATAAACATTTTAATTATGTGTTGAATTCAGAAATATCAATTGGTTGATATATCAATGTATTTAAGATCTGCTTTTACAAAATTCTGATGCTCCATTTTTTGGGAGATCGATAAGACCGTTAGGTGCTCCTTGAGCACTACACGAGAGAAAGTTGAGACATTGCTCCCCTCTGTGACCCTGTCAAAACTTTGAGGAGACCGTGGCAACAGTGGAAATCACTGGAAGATCATTGAGAGACCATGGCGATTGCTGGGCGCTCTTTGAAAGCTTGTTGAGAGATCTGGCCATTTTTTCATAGTTCAGCGGTCTCTCAATGGAGGCCACCCACCTGTGTAAAGGGGGTATAATAACATGTTTCATTGATTCATTTCTTTTTAATTCCAAGAAAACTGATTTTCTTTTTCAATAAGATGTGTTGCAGGCTAACAAACTATGTAAAATGTGATAATGATGGCTCTACATAATGGGTTTAATCATATTCTTGAAACCTTCAAAACCTTTATCGTCGGTACTCAAAACAATTGTTTGATAAAGTTTGAATGCATATTTTGTCGGAAAAATAACTAGGTTTCTGTGTCAAGTGAAGCTTAAAATCTGTCTGTACATTCATGGCGTCTAAAATTACGGTTTGTCAGAAATTATCTTAACCTTTTCCCACATGCAACAAATCTGAAACAGACAACTTTGGAAGTCTAAATTTGGACAATCTCTATGAATGCAAGCTTACCGGTAATTACTTGATAGAGTTGAAAATATTAGGCAAAAAGGACAAATTCATGAAATTAAAGTATTTTATTCCTTACCGTGCTGAAACTTCCATTATGGTGGTCTGAAGTTACATTAACCGAGCCTTGCTGAAACCACTATATGGTGGTTTGGCTACTGAGAATCAATGGGTGGAGTTTTTTTGTGAAATAAAAGCACATGCACAAATTTAACCGAAAAAAGGTAGATGAAGTATCTAATTAGATAAAGACTTCATATATTATGTTAACAGAAGTGAATATGGTAAAATTATCACAACAACAACGTAAAACAGCGACATAAAACAAAAAAATGTCTGACTCCTAATACAAGTTTCTGGTAAATCCCGTGGCAAATATTTGAAACATGAATAAATTTATATACATGCCCCTGAATATATGTCTGGCTGATCTTTCATTTGTATCTGTTATGTTTACATCAGAAAGTGGGTGACTAATTTGAAAGAAGAATAAAAAAGATTTCAACAGTGTTTTCAAAAGTTGTCTGCTGCAGATGCAACAGCTATCACATTTTGCACATGGGAATGGGAGTTTAATTAAAAATAATTTGAAGACAAAAAAAAAATTGTGTCACATTACTGTAGGTTAATCTTGTTCTACATTTCAGACATCTGAATGGCTGTATATTGGAGGGAAAATATTTCACCCGTCCCCATTTAATGATAACGGATGCGTTTAATGCCATGTACAATCAGTCGCGGCGTCGTGTCAGAGATGAACAACTGATGAGTAAGTTTAAATTTTTTAATAATTTCCCACATAACAACAGATCTGCTGCAGATGACTTTGAAAACATTTAGGCAATGATAAGGAAAACATTTCTTAATGAAAGTATCATTTTTGAATTGAGCATATTCCTCTTTTGCCATGTTTGTAAAAGTTGTCTGCTGCTGATGCATTAAATGCATCTGTATGTGGGGGATGAATTAATTTATTTGTATTTTAACCATCCAAGACGGCAGAGGAATATTTATTGTGTTTGGCCAATGACCCTTATGGACCAAACTATAATCAAACTTGGTACATATGTTCCTAGAAACAATATGCATGTCTATACCAAGTCACATAACTTTGGTTTTAATAATTATTCAGTTATGCCCCTTTCTCGACAGAAGAGCATTGTCATTTGCTCCCCGACAAATTTTGTGTCTTCTGAAATGGGTGACACATCAGATCACTTTTAGGTTGTCTATTCGTTGCACTATGATTTTGTTAGCAGGGGATACATGATTTCCTTCTTAGCCAACTTTAGTGATGTTTCATATTAACTTTTCCATGCCAATGGTGGATGGTATATTTGTTTGGCATTGTCCATCTATCCTTCTATCCATCCATTGGGAGCTAGGTCTAAGGCATGGTTGGATGGATTTTATTTAAACTACATAGACATGTTAATGACCATAGGGAAATGTCAGACGGCATGTTTTACTAAGATTGCCAAAAGCAAAAGGAAAATAACCTCTTTTCCAAATAGTCATCTCTCTTTAATCAATTGTTTATCACAGTTACCATATGAAAACACTAGAGGCCACATTTTTTATTCAATTTTTATATCATCTTCATCAGATCTCTGTCAAGCTCAAAAATGGGGCATGTGGGGTCCAAAACCAGGTCAAGCTTTAGAAGACCTTTTGAACACTTCAGGGGCCTTGTTTTTCATAAAATCTCTTCAAGTCTAGTTCTTGTTTGAAACTTTGCCAAGTTGGGTCTTAAACTAGGTCACTTGCGAAAATTAAACACTGTAGAGACATAGTCCATTTTTAGCACAAAGTGCTCAAGGTGAGTTTTTGTGATCGCCTTTTGTCCGTCGTCCGTCGTCAACATTTGCTTGTTAACACTCTAGTGGCAACATTTTGCATCCAATCTTCATGAAAGTTTATCAGAACATTTATCTCCATCAAATCTAGGCCAAGTTCCAAGAAACTGGGTCATATTGGGTCAAAAACTAGGTCACTAGGCCAAATTTAAGAAAAATATTGTTAACACGCTTGAAGCCGCATTTTTGGCTTGACCATGTTGAAACTGTGTCGGAAAATTTGTCTTGGTTATATCTAGGTCAAGTTCGAATATGGGTCATGTTGGGTCAAAAACTAGGTCACAAGGCCAACTTTAAGGAAAATCTTGTTAACACTCTGGAAGCCACATTTTTGGCTTGAGCATGTTAAATTTGTCAGAATATTTGTCTAAGTGATATCTAGGCCAAGTTCGAATATGAGTCATGTCAGGTCAAAAACTAAATCAAATTTAAGGAAAATCTTGTTAACACTCTTGAAGCAGCATTTTAAACTTGGGCATGTTGAAACTTTATCAAAATGTTTGTCCTGATGATATCTAGGCCAAGTTCGAATATGGGTCATGTCATGTCAAAAACTAGGTCACTAGGCCAAATTTAAGGGAAATCTTGTTCACACTCTGGAAGCCAAATGTTTGTCTTGAGCATGTTGAAACTTTGTCAGAATATTTGTCTTGATGATATCTAGGGTAAGTCAGGTCAGGTCAACAACTAAGTCACTTGGCCAAATTGTAGAACAATCTAGTTAACACTATAGAGATCGCATTTTTGACTTGAGCTGCTTGAAATTTTGTCAGAAAGTTTGTCTTGATGATATTGCCATTGGCGCTGAAAGAGTTATGTATTAAATAGCCCATTCTCAGGTGAGCGATTCCAGGGCCTCATGGCCCTCTTGTTAAAAATAATTCTTTAAGTGATATACATGTACTAATACAATAACTTGTTTTAATTGTAATAGATTAGATTAAATCAGCAACAGCAACAACAGGTTATGAACAAAACATTCTTTTGTCACAATTTTTAGCTCTACTGGCCAAAGGCCAGAAGGGCTTATGTCGTGGCGATTTGTCCGTCGTCCGTGCGTGCGTCCGTGCGTCCGTAAACAATTTCTTGTTAACACGATACAGTCTTCACTTTTGATTGTATCTCAACCAAACTTATACAGTAGTTAGATATTCATGAGAGCTCGGTTCCTTTCGAAAACCAGCCAGATCCGCCCATGCATGACTGGATTATGGCCCTTGAAATGGTCAAAATTGCTATAAAAAAGCTTGTTAACACGATACAGTCTTCACTTTTGATTGTATCTCAACCAAACTTATACAGTAGTTAGATATCCATGAAAGCTTGGTTCCTTTCGAAAACCAGCCAGATCCGCCCATGCAAGACTGGATTATGGCCCTTGAAATTGTCCAAATTGCTATAATTGAGCATGTGAACACAATAGAGGCTCCATTTACTATCTGATCTTCACCAAACTTAGATAGTAGTTAAATACTGATTAGAGCTTGGTTCCTTTTGAAAACCAGCCAGATCCGCCAATGCAAGACTAGATTATGGCCCATGAAATTGTAAAAATTACTATAATACAGCTTGTGAAAACAAAAGAGCCCCCATTTACTATCCAATCTTCACCATACATACATGCTCTGGATTGAAAATGACCAAAGAACCATACCAGTAGAGCATAGGCCCTCATGGGCCTCTTGTTTTCTAAAGTGCTGTCAATTTGTTTTATGTGTCTGAAGACGGAAAAGCGCTAAGAGATAATGTCACAGTAAGAAATGCAGTAATAGGAACTATCCCACTTGTTTCATGAAACAAAAGTTTCTTGTAAATACTTAACAGCATACTTGTAATTGCAAGTTGACAGGCAATCTATTTTCTATTTTCGCTACTTCATGGGAAAACATAATTATATGCAATGTAATCTGATAAGGTATATTTTTCATGATGACATTTAATGAGTGCAAAACAGTTATAACTATCAGTACATCATTTTGACTCGTCAGCAGCGGATGACATTTGAAAACATTTCGGCAAACAGAGAAATTGTCCAAACAATGTTTTCAGATATCCACCTAAATAATTTGTTCAAGTTTTTTCTTCTTGACTGCCTTGTTAGGGAAATAGAAAAGGAAGAATGTTACATCATCTATTCAGGGGTTTGAAAGTCTGTCTAGCTTTTACTTGCTGACACATTGAAAGGTGAAACATGTACACTTTTTTCCTCCCAGAGCAGGAAGTTTCGGGTGAGCTTTCGTGATGACTCATCCTCCGGGAGCAGGACTGTCTGTCCTTCTGTTCACATTTTCCTACAAAAAACTTCTTCTCCTACACTGCTTGACCGATTTTGATTAAACTTCACAGGGATGTTTCTTTGGTGGTGCCCTTTCAAAATGTTCAAAATGCAGAAAAAGAAAGGAAAAACTTTAAAAATCTTCTGGATAAAAATTGTAAGGCCTAGAGCTAAATTTTTTTAGTGTATAGCATTGTCTAGTGGTCCTTTACCAAGGTTGCTTAAATTATGCCCCTGGGGTCAAAATTGGCCCCTCCCTGAGAATAACCTGTTTTACATAGAGATATATAGGGAAACTTTGAAAATCTTATTGTCAAATACTTACTGGTACATATACATTTCTTTGGTGACTTTCTTAGTCTTATTAACTTGACATAGGACAGACAACATTGGATGTGGGTTATTCGCTCTGTGGCATTGGAGCTATACTGGTCCTCTTGAACCTCTTGTTTTAGCTTACCTGAACCCAAAATGAGTTATTATGGTTGGCATGACAAATTACATTAGATAACTCAGGGCATGGCCCTCTTTGTTGTACATGTTATTTCATTTTTGGCTCGACTTTTCAAAGAAAAGGCTAGCTATACTACTTGCCTCGGCGTCGGCATTGGCGTCGGTGTTGGTGTCACACCTTGGTTAAGGTTTTTGTACCAATTCCCTTTTTTGTCAAAACCATTACAGATATTGCTTTGAAACTTACAACACTTCTTCACCATCATTAACCCCATCAACAGACAATAGTACATAATTCACTCAAGGTTTTTGTAAGAATTATGGCCCTTTTTAGCTCACCTATGCACAAAGTGCAAGGTGAGCTATTGTGATCACATTTTGTCCGGAGTCCGTCCGTCGTGAGTCTTGCGTTGTCCGTCATGCGTCGTCAGCATTTCAGCTTGTGAACACTCTACAGGCTACATTTTACATCCAATCTTCATGAAAGTGTATCAGAACATTCATCTCCATCAAATCTTGGACAAGTTCGAAACTGGGCCATATGAGGTCAAAAACGAGGTCACTAGGTCAAATTGAAGCAAAATCTTAACACTCTGGAGGCCGCATTTTCAACTTGAGCATGTTGAAACTTTATCAGAATGTTTGTCTTGATTATATGTAGGTCAAGTTCGAACATGGGTCATGTTGAGTCAAAAAGTAGGTCACTAGGTCAAATTGAAGGAAAATTTTGTAAACACTCCAGAAGCCGCAACTTTTGCTTCAGCAGTCAGAATGTTTGTCTTAAAAATATGTAGGTCATGTTCAAATATGGGTCATATTGGGTCAGAAACTAGGTCACTAGGCCAAATTGAGGGGGAATCTTGTTAACTCTGTAGAAGCCGCATGTTTTGCTTCAGCAGCAGAATGTTGAGCTAAATGATATCTAGGCCAAGTTCGAATATGGGTCATGCGGGGTCAAAAACTAGGTCACTAGGCAAAATTGAAGGAAAATCTTGTTAACTATTTGGATGCTGCATTTTTTGCTTAAGCAGCTTGAAATTTGGTCAGAATGTTTGTCTAAATGATATCTAGGCCAAGTTCGTATATGGGTCATGCCGGGTTAAAAACTAGGTTACTAGGCCAAATTGAAGGGTAATCTTGTTAACACTCTTGATACTGCATTTTTAACTTGAGCATGATGAAACTTTATCAGAATGTTTTTCTTGTTTTAAGTCAAGGTCGATCAAGGGTCATGTTGGGTCAAAAAATAGGTCACTAGGTCAAATTGAAGGAAAATCTTGTTAACACTCTAGAGGCCGCATTTTTTGCTTCAGAAGTTTGAAATTTGGTCAGAATGTTTGTCTGAATTATATATGGGTCATATTGGGTCAGAAACAAGGTCAATAAAGGAAAATATTGTTAAAACTCCGGAGGCCGCATTTTTACTTTGAGCAAGTTGAATGTTGTCTTGATGATATCTAGTCCATGTTGGAATATGGGTCATATCAGGTAAAAAAATATAGATCACTAGGCCAAATGAAGGAAAATCTTGTTAACACTGTGGAGGTTGCATTCAGAATAATTGTCTTGATGTGTTTTGCATTGCAGTACATTGTATAATTAAGGTGAGCGATCAAAGGCCATCATGGCCCTCTTGTTTTACTTAAAATGTTGGTTAAGATTTTTGTACCAATTCACTTTTTTTCTTAACCATTACAGATATGGCTTCGGAACTTACAACATTTATTCACTATCATTACTTCTATCAACAGACAAGAGTACATAACTCTGTCAAGGTTTTTATAAGAATTATTGCCCATTTTTAACTTAGAATTTTGGTTAAGTTTTTTGTACCAATTTACTTTTTTTCAAAACCATTATAGATATTGCTTTGAAACTTACAACACTTTTTGATCATCATTTCGTCAATCCACAGACAAGAGTACATAACTCTGTCAAGGGTTTTGTAAGAATTATGGCCTTTTTTCGCCTTAGAATTTTGGTCAAGTTTTTCGTACCACTCCACTTTTTTTCAAAACCATTACTGATTTAGCTTATACACTTACAATACTTATTAATCATCATTACCTCCATCAACAGAAAAGGGTACATAACCTTTCAAGTTTTGTTTAAGATTTATGGCCCTTTTCCGATTTATAATTTTGGTTATGTTATTCGTACCAAATCAATTTTTTTCAAAACAATTAGAGATACATGTATAGCTTAAACACTTACAAACATCTTTTTGCTATCATTACCTCCACCAACAGCCAAGATTGCATAATTTAGTAAAGGTTTTTGTAAGAATTGTGACTCTTTTTCGACTTATAAAGTACTTTGCTTATAAATTTATAAATAATATGATAAAGTACTTGGTTATGTTACTATGTTTTCAAAAAGCCGTCTGCTGCAGAGGCGTCAGAAAGGTGTGCAGGGTGGAAAGGTTTTATTCCAATACCAGAGTCATAGAAATGGAGAAGTAAAACATATCTCTTATTTAACCTTTTCCCACATACAACAATATTGAAGCAGACGACTGTAAACATCTAGACAAAAACATTGCAATTCTCTATAATTTAAGGTATAATTGCTATATGAGGGAAAGGCTTAATGTCATTCAATGTGACCTCCACCTGATCTAACATTTCCTAGCCTAGTACAGGTTTGTTTACTCAGGGATCATGAAAGAATGTTCTGTCACAGTGATATAACTGAAATAATTTTGAAAATGGCATAAAAACCAAAATAAAACAAACAAAGTTCTCTGTAGTTGACGCAGTTGCTGTTATCTTACCATGTTTTCTTCTCGTCTTCAATTAATCATTTAAGATATTGACGTGATAATTTTAATCTCTTCCTCATCATATCATAGTGGTTTCCATTATTCATGAGAAATTCATTAAATAACATTAAGGCAAAATTCTTTGAGGCAGAGAATTGTATTCAATAACATCGAAATGAAATAAATGTTGCTTGCCCAAGCTTCAATATCTGTTTTTATTAACCCCTCCCAACATACAAAAATTCAGCATTAGACAACCTTCAAAACATCTTTTCAAAAATATGTAAAAAGAAAAAAAAGATAACTGAATAGAGTTGCAAACATTGTGGCAAAAGAAGAAATTACTCATCAAAATTTGTCTGCTGCAGATGCGTCAAAATGGTGTGCAGGGTGGAAAGGTTTTATTCCAATACCAGAGTCATAGAAATGGAGGAGTAAAACGGTCTTTGCCCCAACATATCTCTCATTTAACCTTTTCCCACATACAACAATATTGAAGCAGACGACTGTAAACATCTAGACAAAAACAAGAGAAATTGCTTGTTTTGAGCAATTTCTCCTTTTGTCACAATGTTTTCAAAAGTCGTCTGCTGCAGAGGCATCAGAAAGAGTCTATATATGGAGAAAGGGTCAACTGAACCATATTAAATCAAAGTACTGAAGTACTGGTAACGAATTATTTTGAACATTTGTAAAATCTAATTTATGAATGCAATTGATCATGCTATTGCACAATTTAGTCTATTTTATTATTATTAATATTTTTGTCCAGAGATTTTTTTTTATCAGTTGACAGTTTTAGTAAATGTAGCATTTCAACGGTGATGCGAGCGTTTAACATGCACACTAACTCTTTCACTGAGCTCTGCGTAAAGTCTGTCAAAACACCCATGGCATATTTGTGAGATTTACATTGTTAGTTCGATTTGTTTTCGTCACCAGGGGCGGATCCAGGATTTCGGCTTATATTATAACTATGTTTCATGAGAGTGAATTAACTATTATAAATCTATAATGTTTAACAAATCGCATAAAATAAGAATTAAAAAAAAAGAAAAAAGAACAGTTCCTATTAGGACTCGAACTCGCGTCAAGAAGTAGTCCATGATTAGTAGTTCTACATGCTCTCCATTGCACTACGGTACTTTAATACAACGTTTGAGCGTTACTTTCGTATATATATTAGGCTAACTGAATGCGCGCGTATGTAAACCATGATCTATAATTAGAAAGCCCCTTTGA
Organism: Serripes groenlandicus; assembly: GCA_031761405.1. Classification (NCBI taxonomy): domain Eukaryota; kingdom Metazoa; phylum Mollusca; class Bivalvia; order Cardiida; family Cardiidae; genus Serripes; species Serripes groenlandicus. The sequence goes on along the minus strand of JASEVX010000001.1, from coordinate 44,011,533 downwards.
TCATCGTTATGTGGGGTCGACTTCTAGTGAATGGGCATACAACTAAAATTCATACTCGTGGCTTATACGTACCTGCCGACAAATGAAATATATATGCGCGTACTGTTAATTTGATATTTTCTAGAAAATTGATTATCTATGATGATTCGATAGTATAATTATGACTTCACTGTATTGAAATAACACGTAGAAGTTATTTTAATATCGAAAAAATACTAGGACTATTTAGGTGCAGCGAATGTGTATTCTAAGCGGAAGTGTAGTTTAACCGTGACTTCCGGAATTAAATACGATCTCGTTAACTGTATTATTTTTTGAGAAAAAATAATTCGTTAAAAATCACTCAATGAGAATATTCTGTTGAATACTCCCAACATAGGCCTTTCTCTCAAACAACAATTCTGCAGCAGACGACTTTGAACATAATTTGTCAAAAAATAGAAAATCTTTATAACTGAATGGATAACCTATGACTAAAAGTGGAAAACATTGTGGCATAAAGTCATAAAAGCAAAAGGGTTAGGAAATACAAGTACAATTTATCTAGAACAGAATATATTTATTTTGTCCTTTGTCTGCATCACATGTTTATGCTCAGAGAGAGAGAGAGATCAGTTCCTGTCAGGACTAGTGTATAAATGAATAAACTGTCACCACAAATGTTGAACAGTTTCTACATATGACAGTCAACACTTTTCCCTGGTGTTCCGGCTTTTTCCCCCCCTCAAAATCAAAGCAGACGGTTTGAAAATGCTGTAGAAAAAGATGTCTCGGCTCATCTTGAGCAATTATTATTATCTTTAATATAACATTTTCCGATTGATACAGGAATTTCTATCATTGGCTAAAATGTTGAAATTTGTATTCAAACATTTTTAAGTCTACGGTCTACCATGTGTATGTGAAAGCTATCAAGGCCAATCCCCTCCATTTGTGAATTTAATTATATAGGATTCTGTTTAACAGATATTGAATGATGTAACAGAGGCGAATTACTATTAAACAAACAGACACATAAAATAGTTCTCCACACATTCTTGTATTTCATGAAAGTTCATTACACCCTGTTGGGTCAATACCTAAGACTGTAAATATTGTAATAATGGCTTTCCTCCTTTACCCTCAGGGTTACGGGGATAGCATTGTGATTGAAACATATGTGTAAGGATAAATAATACCATCCAACTGGTGGTTCACCCAGGAAATGTTGTTATGTATCTGAAAGACTCTTGAAAATGGCATAAAGCGCCATTTATATAAATCACATATCTCGTGAAATGTGGTTTGCTGCATCAGCACTTCAAGTTAACACTTTCCCACTTTCAGTGACACCTTTAGCTCATCTGTTTTTCGAAGAAAAATAGTCCGGCTATTGTGATACCCTTGGCATCGTCGTCACAAAACTTTAAGCTTACCTCATGTACAAAAACAGTTATACATATTCAAATGAAATTTATCCAAAATGTTTAACTTTGCCCATAACTCAAAAAACGTTCAACATTTTTAAATGAAACTTGGTACACATGTTCCTAAGAACAATACACATGTCTATACAAAGTCACATAACTGTGACTTTAATAATTATTCAGTAATGCCCTTGTTTTTACTTAGAAAAAATAGACGGCCATGGGTGTTAATTGGCTCGGTGGCGCTCTTGTTCTGTATCTGCAGCAAACGACTTTTGAAAAATTTGTGGCAAAATGAGTAATTTTTCCCTAAGCCACAATATTTTCAACTTTTTTCAATAATTATACTTTCATTTAAAGAGAATTTCCATACTACTTCCAAAATGTTTTCAAAGTCATCGACTGCTTATTTGGTGTATGTGGTAAAGTGTTAAAATATAGGTGCTTTATGATGAAACGAATAAGGCTATACTTCTTGTGTTTTGTCAAAAGTTTCATCTAGGGGTATATTTTGTGTAGGTCGATAGAGGAAGGCTCTGGCAAGAATGCGTATTTAAAGACTGACCGAAGCCGTCACTGTTTGTACATGTAACAAAGTCCAATTGCTTGAGATGAAAATATCTTTGTTGAAAAAAGTTTTCAAAAGTTTCAAAAATATCGCTTCATTTGAGAAAGGTTTATTAACACCAATGTGTATTTTTCAGCCACCATTTTACAGACCATGAGGAGAGATGGTAATGTAATGATTGCTGTGGACACTGCTGGAAGGATGTTAGAGCTGGCTCAACTTTTGGTACCATCTTATTTTACTTTCCCTTTCCCACCTTTCTAAAACAATGATTTATTTCCAAAAAAGTGATGATTTTGAGGTGGTATTAAGCCTTACCAATCTGCAAACACATTTTGTGTCCTCTTTAGCAGAGAACATTTGAAAACATTGTGGCAAAAGGAAGAATTTCTCAGAAAAGGGGTAAAATGATAAAACTTTAAATATTTTATTCTCTTAGAGGGTTTGTCTGATTTCAAGATAATTTGGTAGATATGTTCTTTAGGGGAACCTCTACAACATTTATTCAAGCCATAATGCTATTATACAATCACTAAGCTATGCATTTAGGGCCATCTTGGGCCTCATGTTTATAATATCAAAGCAAATGGCGATAATATTTAATGTCAGTTTTTAGCTTGACTATTCGAAGAATATGATAGCTATTACAGTCACTTGTACGTCGGCATTGCAACACAGATGCTATTGCTTTGAAACTCGACACACTTATTGGACATCTTCAAATGACCTATCAGGACTAGTCCCAAAACTCGACATCAGATTTTGACACAATTATATCCCTTTTTGGACATAGAAATTTTGGTTTAAGTTTTGCATGCAAGATAAGTTCATGGACATATCTCAGTAACCACTAATGATATTGACTTGAAACTTTCATTCGTGTCTTCAGGGGTGTCAGGCAGTCAAGTTAGATAACCCTTTTATCAATTCAGTACAAATTATGGCAATTTTACCTTTTGCAACAATGTTTTTAACAGTTTTCAATGTTTTTGCATGATTGTTTACAAAGTCGTCTGCTGCAGATTTGTTGAACGTGGGAAAAGGGTTATCCCACATACAACAAAATTGTTGCAGACCCTTTGAAATCATAGAAGCTCTCTTTTAACCCTTTCCCTAATACGACAATTCTGCAGCAGACGACTGAACATATTTTGTCCAAAAAAAAGAAAATCTCTATAATTGAATGAATTTTGATGCATTTACAGCAGACAACTTTTGCCACTATGCTTTCATCTTGGTTCAGTAAATATATTATATCATTAACCCTTTCCCTCATATAGATGCTTTCTGACGCCTCTGCAGCAGACAGCTTTTTGAGAGCAATTTCTCCTTTTGCCACAATGTTTTACACTTTTAGTCAAAGGTTATCCATTCAAGTATAGAGATATTCTATTTTTGGCAAAATATGTCTAAAGTCGTCTGCTGCAGAAGTAGGGTTAACACCTTTCCCACATATGGTAAAACTAAAGAAGTCAACTTTGCAAATATTTAGAAAATCCCTATATATAAATGAAAGTCTGATTATAGAATACAGTTTAAAACATGGTGGGAAAAGGAGCAATTTCTCCTTTTGCCACAATGTTTCAAAAATTCCTCTACTGCAGATGCATTGAAAAGCATCTATATTTGGGAAAGGGTTATTGTTTCCTTTAGCTGTAAGGCAGAAAAGACACATAGAAATCACTTCTACATGGTCTGTTCACCTGTCTGTCACAATTTCACTTTATTGGATACAGTTAACTGACAAGTTGTTCTGCAGGCAACAGATGTTCCTTGGTACACTTTTGTTATTAGCTCACCTGAGCTTTGCTCAAGGTGAGTTATTGTGATCGCCTTTTGTCCGGCGTCCGTCGTGCGTCGTGCGTCAACTTCTTCTCCTCAGTAACCAGTGGGTCAATTTGGATGAAACTTCACAGAAAGCATCCTCTCATTGACCTCACCAGAATTCCTTCAAATTTTTGGGATCCATGCAAAATTCTGGTTTCCATGGCAACGAAACCGAAAAAACTTCAAAATTCTTCTTCTCCCAAATTGGTTGGCAGATTTTCAAATAATTTTGTTGAAATGTTCCTTGGATGACCCTCTATCAGATTCCTTCAAGCCGTGTTGATTGGTCGAAAAACATGGCCGCCAGGGGGGGCGGGGCTATTTTGCCTTATATGGCTATAGTGAAAACTTAAAAAATCTTCTCCTCCGAAAGTGTAAGGCCGATTTTCAAATAATTTTGTAGAAATGTTCCTTGGGTGACCCTCTATCAGATTCCTTCAAGCCATGTTGATTGGTCGAAAAACATGGACGCCAGGGGGGGCGGGGCTATTTTGCCTTATATGGCTATAGTGAAAACTTAAAAAATCTTCCAACATCTTCTCCTCAGTAACCAGTGGGTCAATTGGGATGAAACTTCACAGAAAGCATCCTCTTAATGACCTCACCAGAATTCCTTCAATTTTAGGGATCCATGCAGAATTCTGGTTTCCATGGCAACGAAACGAAAAAAACTTCAAAATTCTTCTTCTCCCAAACTGGTAGGCAGATTTTCAAATAATTTTGTAGAAATGTTCCTTGGATGAGCCTCTACCAGATTCCTTCAAGCCATGTTGATTGGTCAAAAAACACGGCCGCCAGGGGGGCGGGGCTATTTTGCCTTATATGGCTATAGTGCAAACTTAAAAAATCTTCTTCTCCAAAAGTGTCGGCCCGATTTTCAAATAATTTTGTAGAAATGTTCCTTGGATGACCCACTTTCAGATTCCTTCAAGCCATGTTGATTGGTCAAAAAACATGGCCGCCAGTAGGCAGGGCTATTTTGCATTATATGGCTATAGTGAAAACTTAAAAAATCTTCTCCTCCAAAAGTATCTGGCCGATTTTCAAATAATTTTGTAGAAATGTTCCTAGGGTGACCCTCTATCAGATTCCTTCAAGCCAAGTTGATTGGTCGGAAACTGGCTGCCAGGGGGCGAGGCTTATATAGCTAAAGTGAAAAAAAAATAAAAAATCAGGTGAGCGATTCAAGGGCTATCATGGCCCTCTTGTATTGAAGGACAGAAACACTCACATAATAACCATTTCCCACATATTCTACACTGTTCTTGATTTTTACTTTCATTGAAAGACATTTCCCATTGTTCTTTTCAACTCTCTTCAATAATTATACATTTAAGTTTTATTATGCCCCCGGAATCATAGATTCGGTGGGCATATAGTTTTTGGCCTGTCTGTCTGTCTGTCTGTCTGCATGAAAAAAACTTTAACCTTGACCACTACTTTTGAACCATAACAGGTACGGCTACCATATTTCACATGTGTATTCCTTGTGACATGACCTTTCTGTCAGTACCAACATTTTTGACCTTGCGACCTTGACCTTTGACCTAGATGTTGCCATTCTCGAAAAAAAACTTTAACCTTGGCCATTACTTTTGAACCATAACAGGTACGGCTACCATATTTCACATGTGTATTCCTTGTGACATGACCTTTCTGTCAGTACCAACATTTTTGACCTTGCGACCTTCACCTTTGACCTAGATGTTGCCATTCTCGAAAAAAACTTTAACCTTGACCACTACTTTTGAACCATAACAGGTACGGCTACCATATTTCACATGTGTATTCCTTGTGACATGACCTTTCTGTCAGTACCAACATTTTTGACCTTGCGACCTTGACCTTTGACCTAGATGTTGCCATTCTCGAAAAAAACTTTAACCTTGGCCATTGCTTTTGAACCATAACAGGTACGGCTACCATATTTCACATGTGTATTCCTTGTGACATGACCTTTCTGTCAGTACCAACATTTGTTACCTTGCGACCTTGACCTTTGACCTAGATGTTGCCATTCTCGAAAAAAACTTTAACCTTGGCCATTGCTTTTGAACCATAACAGGTACGGCTACCATATTTCACATGTGTATTCCTTGTGACATGACCTTTCTGTCAGTACCAACATTTTTTACCTTGCGACCTTGACCTTTGACCTAGATGTTGCCATTCTCGAAAAAAACTTTAACCTTGGCCATTACTTTTGAACCATAACAGGTACGGCTACCATATTTCACATGTGTATTCCTTGTGACATGACCTTTCTGTCAGTACCAACATTTTTGACCATGCGACCTGCTTATAAATTTAAAAAACTCTGTATTACAATAATCCTGATGTAAATGTTTATCATCAAAATAATATCAAAGCAGCCGGTTCTAAAAATGTGTATCCGGTAACTGGTAACAAACCACTTTAGATTGGGTTTGCATGCCCATTATCTTGATCATGAATTATTTTGCAAGGATAAAAATAACTCATACCAGTATTAACGCTTTCCAACATATAGACGCTTTTTGATGCCTCTGCTGCAGATGACTTTTGAAAACACTGTTACAAAAGGAGAAATTGCTCAAGATGAGCAATTTCTCCTTTTGGCACAATGTTTTCAACTCATATCATTAATTGTACCATTATTTATAGAAATTTCCCATACTTTTGTCAATATGTCTTCAAAGTTGTCTGCTGCAGATTTGTTATATGTGGGAAAGGGTTAAAGATTTTACTGCATACAACAAATTTGCAGCAGACGACTTTGAAAACATGTAGGCAAAACGTATTGTAAAACATTGTGGCAATGAGAGTAAATGCTTGTTATGAGCAATTCTTTTAGCCACAATGTTTTCAAAATTCACCTGCTGCAGATAAGTCAAAATGTGTCAGCATGTGGAAAATGGTTAACCCTTTTCCTCATATAGACAATTTCTGACGCCTCTGCAGCAGACGGCTTTTTGAAAACATAGTGACAAAAGAAGAAATTGCACAAAACGTGCAATTTCTCCTTTTGCCACAATGTTTTCCACTTTTTGTCATAGGTTATCCATTCAATTATGGAGATTTTCCATTATTTGACAAAATACGTTCAAAGTCGTCTGCTGCATAATTATTGTATGAGGGAAAGGGTTAAAGATAATTTATGATTTAGACTGCAGATATGTTTGAAGGTCTCTAGCAATGAATGATCCTTTTAAAAACTGCAGCAGATATCTCTAGAAATCATAACATTTTCCCACATATATCAAATCTGACGACTTCTGACAATGTCTAAACAAAACTAAAGAAAATCTGTATAAATGAAAGTATATTTATTGAATAATAAGTGTAGAAATCAGAGTGGCATAAGGAGAAATTGTTGATCATGAGCATTTTTCTCCTTTTGTCACACCATGTTTTCAAAAGTTCATATAAATGTTTCTGCATGCAGAAAAAGGGTTAATGTAATATGAGATATTTGATGATCAATTTTCACTCCCAAAATCATGCTCTACATTAGTTATGATATTGTAATATGAGCTAGAGCATCAAATAAGAAAAAGGATGTCCAATGTTGCATCTGTGAGCAGGGAAGACTTGAATGAGCCTTACATGTATGAAATCGCACCAGAGTAGAATTGTTCACCTTGATGAGGCAAAAGTGAAGGTCACACTTCAAGGCCAAATTTTAAAAATATGGTCATAGAGCTTGTCGAGAGAGGGTAAAAAGACTGAAAGTCGACATGCATGATCAGTAGGCGGCTTCCTGTAGGAATGCTTTGAAATTTAGTACAAGTAGATCTATAGACCTGCCAGTGTGACCACATATCAGGATTTCTCTTTGTCCTTACTAAGTATATTAATTTAAGGTAAATGACTTTTAAAACATCCCTTTTACACTCTATATACATGTGTGAATTTTACAAATTTAAAAAGAAGGCAAAGGCTGGTATATTAATTTAATGTATGTACATTTTTAGTTAAGCAGAATTCATACTGTATCTAGTCTAAACAGTTAAATAGAGAACCATTGTTTTGAATTGGTTACCTGCCTCATACGCTTTATTATTATACCCCCAGATAGATACATAGTATATGGGGGTTATATAGGAGTCACGCTTGTCTGTCCGTTGGTTTGTCGGTCCGTTGGTCTGTGGACATTTCTTGTGAACACTATTTCTCAGCAACCCTTGAACAGAATTCAATATAACTTCCCAAGAATGATTGATACCAAGCCTAGTTGTGCATATTGTCGGCGTGTTGCACTGGAATTATTTATAAATGAATTTTGGCCCCTTGAATTTCTCATACATATGTATAATGTCAGGCACCAGCTGGGGGTATTCATCACCTTCAGTGATATTTCTAGTTTCATTATTATCTCAAACCGGGAACTAACAAGTAATGCTTAATCTAGTCTGATTCCTTAATTACATCCTATGATATATTACGCAGTAATTAGAGGAAGAAACCAGGGGCCGTATTCACCAAACTTTTTAATTTAGTCCAGATTTAAATTTTATTAAAGTAAAGTAACTGAATAAAGTTAAGAGATAAAACAAAAGACTACCATTCATCTATAGTCTATTTATAGATTTTATTTTTATAATTTTTCACATAAATGGCATCTCAATTTTCAATCATCCTAACTATTCATTTGCTTTTAATAATCTGACTTTCATGCTCAGTATAATATCTTCCTTTTTACTATGTTTCGTGACGAAAACTTTGTCTGTCGCTTTTCTGATAGTTGTTTTTTGTCGCTTTCGATCATCTTTAATTTTCATTCATTTATGCATTTTGTTTTTCGCAAATATCGCTGAAAGTTTCGTCTATGATTGCACATACTTGATTCAAAGTTACTTTGAGTACAATTGTTATCACAAAATGCAGACATGAAAAGATTTAAACCACATTATCTGTTTCAAGATAAATTACGCCGTCTAGTTATTTCGTTCTTTTTCGCTGTTTTACTTAGCCGACAACATGTTTTTATCACGGATGCGATGTGAACTTCCAGAAAACTTATATGAAATGAAATCTTCCGGTTCTTAGTAACAAAGTGTGATCGGATTAACTGAACTGTATTTCATACAAACAGACACTTTTAGGCACCTCTGCAGCAAATATGTTTTGAAAACCTTGTAGCAAAAGCAGAATTGTTTTCAACTTTATTCAATTATAATTATGATTGTTCTTTCAATTATAGAGAGTGTCCTTAATTTTGAATACCGTAAATGCAGTGAAAGCCATTTGTTGCAGAATTGTTGTTTGTAGGAAAGGGTTAACAAAATAGTATCTTAAAATGTACTATAAATGTTCTTTTACATATCTTTGCTTAACAAACAATTTACTTTAAATGTTTGTTATATAAAAGTACTCTTATAATTAATCTAAAGTCATGATTTTACATTTTGAGAAATAATTTCAAGTAAATCTTCATGCACTGGTTTAACGTTTCCTATTTTAAGCCTTTCACACATACACGCATCTGTAGCACATTAGGTCAAAAGTGGAACATCTTGCTAAATGAAGGTATAATTTATGGGCTTAAAGTAGAAAACATTGTAGCATAAGAATAAATTCCTCGCCTTTTGTCACAATGTTTTCAAAAGTCGTTGCTGCAGCAGCTTTAAGATGCATATGTTTTAACCCTTTCCCTCATATAGACGCTTTCTGACACCTCTGCAGCAGACAGCTTTTTGAAAACATAGTGACAAAAGAAGAAATTGCTCAAAATGAGCAATTTCTCCTTTTGTCACAATGTTTTCCACTTTTAGTCATAGGTTATCCATTCAATAATAGAGATTTTCTATTTTTTGACAAAATATGTTTAAAGTCGTCTGCTGCAGAAATGTTGTATGAGGGAAAGGGTTAAAGAAATGGTTAACAAAATATTGACTTTACCCACCCATTGAATTGTACACTGATTGTTTCATTGAAATACTTACCAGTGTAAGGATTAATGTTGACTGTTCAAACATTGTTGACATGGCCAAATTTTCTCTCTTGTCAGTCTTTCGGATTACGTGAACATTGAAATACGTTTCCTTGAGTTTTTGAATGCTAGTCACGACACAACTTCACATCATTTTCGTCCACTCGAGACTGTTCGTTTGTAATCCGAGCTTTGATTTTCAATTGCTCCATTTGCCCCAATAATTTCAACTCTTTTCAATCATTTATAGAGATTTTCTATGTTTTGTACTTGATGATTTCAAAGTCTGTCAGGTTGAACATCATTGAAATCATTGTGGCAAAAGAGGAAATTTCTCATAATGAGCAATATCTGCATTTAGCACAATAATTTTAACACTTTTCAATAATCATATGATAATTTATCGAGATTTTTTAGCTTGACTTTTGAAAAAAACGAGAGCTATTGTCATGACCCTGGCGTCGGCGGCGGCGTGGTCGTCCGGTTAAGGTTTTTTGTTTAGCTCATTTTTTTTTTTTCATACTTGATAATTTCAAAGTCGTCTGCTGCAGATTTGTTTTATGCAGGAAATGGTTAAACCTTTATCCACTATCATGATTTACCGATATAAACCAAAACAGATTTTCTGTGTGTCAGCATTATTTGACAAAACATTATCATAACAGGGCGTGTGTTCAATACAAATAGTAGATTGTTTTTGGTACAAATTGAAATTTATCATAACCTCTTGTCCATTTGTCTTTAGTATTATATGTCTCTTTTCATGATCAGTTCAACTCTAAATCATCTCATTCACTTAAAACACAGACCCTGCAAGGTTAAATATACATAAAACTTATATCTTCAAATACCGATATCAGCATTACTGACTAAAGATTAAATTTTTCTAATGTTTGTGGATTTAACTGTTCTTTTTCTTATTATACCCCCAGATACGTTGTATATGGGGGCTATATAGGAGTCACGCTTGTCGGTCGGTCCGTTGGTCTGGACATTTCTTGTGAACACTATTTTTCAGCAACCCTTGGTCAGAATTCAATATAACTTCACAAGAATGATTGATACCAAGCCTAGTTGTGCGTATTGTTGGCGTGTTGCACTCAAATTATTTTTAATGAGTTATGGCCCCTTGAATTTCTCATACATAGTTGGTCTATAGACATTTCTTGTGAACACTATTTCTGAACAACCCTTGGTCAGAATTCAATATAACTTCACAAGAATGATTTTTACCAAGCCTTGTTGTGCATATTGTTGTCGTGTTGCACTTGAATTATTTTTAAATGAGTTATGGCCCCTTGAATTTCTCATACATAGTTGGTCTGTAGACATTTCTTGTGAACACTATTTCTCAGCAACCGTTGGTCAGAATTCAATACAACTTCACAAGAATGATTGATACCAAGCCTAGTTGTGCATATTGTTGGCGTGTTGAACTCGTATTAATTTTAAATGAGTTATGGCCCCTTGAATTTTTCATACATATGTATATTGTCAGGCACCAGCTGGGGGTATTCATCACCTTCAGTGATATTTCTAGTTTCTTCTTATTTTCTAATGTTTGTGGATTTAACTGTTCTTTTTTCTTATTTCTTCATGTGCAACAAAATATTGCGGCTTCTCTTTGATGCTTTGTGTCAAACATTCGTCTTGTTCAATTATTTGGCATAATTTGGGATGGTGGGTCTGTTTGGTAGACTCAAGATATTGCCCTAGGGTGATCTTGTAGTTTACAAGCTGGTATAGTTAAAACAGCAGACTGTCTACTTAACCCTTCCCCACATGCAACAAATCTGTTATAGACGATTTTGGAAACATCTAGGCAAAAATGACTGTCTACTTAACCCTTTCCCACATACAACAAATCTGTTCTAGACGATTTTGGAAACATCTAGGTAAAATGACAGTTTAATAAAGCCTTTCTTACGTACAACAAATCTGTTATAGACAATTTTGGAAACATCTAGGCAAAAATGACTGTCTAATTAAGCCTTCCCCACATACAACAAATCTATTATAGACAATGTTTGAAACATCTAGGCAAAAATGACTGTCTATTAAGCCTTTCCCACATACAACAAATCTGTTATAGACAATGTTGGAAACATCTAGGCAAAAATGACTGCCTATTAAACCTTTCTCACATACAACAAATCTGTTAAAAACGATTTTGGAAACATCTAGGCAAAAATTACTGTCTATTTAAGCCTTCCCCACATACAACAAATCTGTTATATAGACAATGTTGGAAACATCTAGGCAAATATGACTGTCTAAAAAAGCTATCTCCACGTACAACAAATCTGTGTAATAGACGATTTCGGAAACATCTAGGCAAAAATTACTGTCTATTTAAGCCTTTCTCTCACGTACAACAAATATGTGTAATAGACGATTTCGGAAACGTCTAGGCAAAAATGACTGTCTAATTAACCCTTTCCCACATACAACAAATCTGTTGAAGGTTTTGGAAACATCTAGATAAAAATGACAGTTTAATAAAGCCTTTCTCACGTACAACAAATCTGTTATAGACAATTTTGGAAACATCACTGTCTGATTAAGCCTTTCTCAAGTACATCAAATCTGCAGCAGACGACTGATGATAGATGGAATCTTGGCAAAAAAATGAATAATCCCTAAAAATGAAAGTATAATTTGTTATTGAATACAGTTGAAAACATTTGTGCAACAGAGAGACTGCTCATAATGAGCAATTTCTCCTTCTGCGACAATTTTTTCATTAAGCGTCTACTGCAGATTTGTCGAACACATGTTGAAACAATCAGGACAGAAAAAACTAGTGATCAGGTCTTTGGATGAGTTCAGGTCTGCATTTGAATAAAGGGATAAGCGATTCTCAGACACCGTTTTACATAAAAAGGTTGTAAACATTAGTATAACAGAGAAAAGCTTCCTAGTAATTTGAATTATCTATAAAAAATCAGATCATTTTACACTCCTTTAATATTGCTGGTGGCCTTTTTAGCTCACCTATGCACGAAGTGCAAGGTGAGCTATTGTGATCACATTTTGTCCGGCGTCCGTCCGTCGTCCGTCGTGCGTCGTCAACATTTCAGCTTGTTAACACTCTACAGGCTACATTTTGCATCCAATCTTCATGAAAGTGTATCAGAACATTCATCTCCATCAAATCTTGGACAAGTTCGAAACTGGGCCATATGAGGTCAAAAACGAGGTCTCAAGGTCAAATTGAAGTGAAATCTTGTTAACACTCTGGAGGCCACATTTTCAACTTGAGCATGTTGAAACTTTATCAGAATGTTTGTCTTGATGATATGTAGGTCAAGTTCGAACATGGGTCATGTCAGGTCAAAAAGTAGGTCACTAGGTCAAATTGAAGGAAAATCTTGTTAACACTCCAGAGGCCGCAATTTTTGCTTCAGCAGTTTGAAATTTTGTCAGAATGTTTGTCTTTAAAATATCTAGGCCAAGTTCGAATATGGATCATGCCGGGTCAAAAACTAGGTCACTAGGCCAAATTGAAGGGAAATCTTGTTAACACTGTAGAAGCTGCACTTTTTGCTTCAGCAGCTTGAAATTTAGTCAGAATGTTGAGCTGAATGACATCTAGGCCAAGTTCGAATATGGGTCATGCCGGGTCAAAAACTAGGTCACTAGGCCAAATTGAAGGGAAATCTTGTTAACACTGTAGAAGCTGCATTTTTTGCTTCAGCAGCTTGAAATTTAGTCAGAATGTTGAGCTGAATGATATCTAGGTCAAGTTCGAATACGGGTCATGCCGGGTTAAAAACTAGGTCACTAGGCCAAATTGAAGGGTAATCTTGTTAGCACTCTAGAGACCACATTTTCAACTTGAGCATGTTGAAACTTTATCAGAATGTTTGTCTTGATGATATGTAGGTCAAGTTTAAATATGGGTCATATTGGGTCAGAAACTAGGTCAATAGGCCAAATTGAAGGAAAATCTTGTTAACTCTGTAGAAGCCGCATGTTTTGCTACAGCAGCTTGAAATTTAATCAGAATGTTTAGCTGAATAATATCTAGGCCAAGTTCGAATATGGGTCATGCTGGGTCAAAAACTAGGTCACTAGGCCAAACTGAAGGAAAATCTTGTAAACACTTTGGATGCCGCATTTTTTGCTTAAGCATCTTGAAATTTGGTCAGAATGTTTGTCTAAATGATATCTTGTTCAAGTTCGAATATGGGTCATATGGGGGTCAGAAAGAAGGTCAATAAAGGAAAATATTGTTCAAACTCCGGAGGCCGCATTTTTACTTTGAGCAAGTTGAAAATTTGTCAGAATGTTGTTTTGATGATATCTAGTCCATGTTGGAATATGGGTCATATCAGGAAAAATAATTTATAGATCACTAGGCCAAATGAAGGAAAATCTTGTTATCACTGGAGGTTGCATTCAGAATAATTGTCTTGATGTGTTTTGCATAACAGTACATTGTATAATTAAGGTGAGCGATCCAGGGCCATCATGGCCCTCTTGTTTCTTCACAATTTACATATTTCTCCTAGCATGGTATGTAATTCTCTTGAGTGAGACTCTAAAATCTTCATGCTGCATATACAAATCTGCAAATGTTGTCCTACATGAAATTCAATTTAACATCCGTAACATCTTCTACTCTGTAACCAGTGGGTCAATTTAGATTTAACTTTACAGAAAGCATCCTATCAATGGCCTCACCAAAATTCATTCAAATTATTTTGATGCATGTAGAATTTTTGTTTCCATGTTAACCAAAAGAAAACGACTTAACAAAAAGTCTCCTCCCAAACTAAATGGCTGATTTTCAAATAATAAATATTCCTTGGGTGACCCTCTATCAGATTCCTTCAAGCCACGTTAATTGGTCAAAAAACATGGCCGCCAAGGGGAAGGACCGATTTTCCAAATAATTTTGTAGAAATGTTCCTTAGCTGATTCCTTCAAACCATGTTGATTGGTAAAATAATGTGGTCACCAGGGGTGGGGATCTTTTGCCTTTTATGTCTATAATGAAAACTTTAAAAAATCTTCTTCTGATCAATTTCAAAGTAATTTTGTGGAAATGTTCCTTGGGTGATCCTCTACGAGATTACTTCAAGCCATGTTTTATTGGCAAAAAAGTAAGTTATTGCAGTTCTCATAACAAATCACATAGTATTAATCAGGTGAGCGATCCAGGGCCATCATAGCTCCCTTGTTTCTCTTTACAGTAATTAATTTTTCATTTATAGAGATTATCCATATTTTTGGCCCAGTATAGTGCTGAAGATTTGTTATACCCCCCACAAACAAGTTTTGGGGGGGTATATAGGAATCACCCTGTCCGTCCATCCTTCTGTCCGTCCGTCCGTCTGTCTGTCTGTCCATATGTCTTGTAAGCGCAACTCCTCCTTAACTGCTTGACCGATTCTGATGAAACTTTACACAGTTGCAGTACACAACCTGAGGATGTGCATGAAGTAAGATTATTCCTGTCCGTCCATCCGTCTGTCCGTCCATATGTCTTGTAAGCGCGGGACGGGGGGTATCCTTAGTGAGTTCACTCACAGTTCTAGTTGTACTCGGGAAAGGATTAATGATAAGCTTTTGCTCCTTTTGCCACAATACTATCAAAAGTTGTCTACTGCAGATTTTGCATGTGGGACAGGGTTATAGTAGGTATGTGAATTGAACTTAAGATGAATGGTATGACATTTTAACATTTTGCCGAACTAAAAATCATCAGAGGCATCAGAAAGTGTCTATATGTGGGAAAGGGTTAAAAATGTCTGAAGAAGAAATTGTGACGTCTGATAAATTTGAAGTTTAATTTTGATACAATAGAAGTTAAAAACATTGTGAAATGAGCAAAAAATGCTATTTTTTAGCAATTTCTCCTTTTCTTGTAATGTTTTCATAGATGATCTGCTGCAGAGACATTAAATGCTGTCTGTATCAGTTATGTTTTTGTACAGTCTGATAACAATCAATTACAAGATGCCGCGCATGTTTTTGAAGCATGATTTAAAGGAAGCAGATGCGGTTCAGTACATGTACATAACGTGTAAACAGACAGGATGTAAATTTTTCGAAAAAGAAGGCCAAATGTTCCAAGAGCTTAAATATTACCATATACAAGAGAAAGTTGATCGAAGCATCAATGTCGCCGGAAAAGACTGCATTGATTTATTTTTTAACACACATGTATTCTTGACTTTCATTAGTCTAAACATACACATAATGTTTTCATAAGGACTAATTCCAGGATTTTTGAAATTCCACATAGATCTACAAATTTCAGGATTTCTTTTGGTCAGGATTTTGGATGTTTTGTAATTGTCAATAAAACCACAACAAATTAATACATTTTGGGATTTAAATCTACATGCATTAAAAAGCTATTAAATATTTCCATGTTTGAAGCAACAATGAAAACCTTTAAACGCTTAAAACATTCAGAAAACTGTTAAATTGCTGAAGACATGAACTTCCTCCTTTTTAGCTCGCCTATTCGAAGAAATAGGGGAGCTTATGTTATCACCCCGGCGTTGGCGTTGGCGTTGGCGTTGGCGTTGGCGTTGGTGTTGGCGTTGGCGTCCGCGTTGCCAGCTTGGTCAAACCTTTGCGTGCAAGGCCTTTTCTCAGACACTGTGTATGCTGTTGCTTTGAAACTTCACACACTTATTCAGGATCATTAGGGGACCTTGTATGTCAAGTCCCATAACTCTGGAATGGATTTTGACTGAATTGTGCCCCTTTTTGGACTTAGAAATTTGGTCAAACCTTTGCGTGCAAGGCCTTTTCTCAGACACTGTGTATGCTGTTGCTTTCAAACTTCACACACACTTATTCAGGGTCATTAGGGGACCTTGTATGTCAAGTCCCATAACTCTGGAATGGATTTTGACTGAATTGTGCCCCTTTTTCGACTTAGAATTTTGGTCAAACCTTTGCGTGCAAGGCCTTTTCTCAGACACTGTGTATGCTGTTGCTTTGAAACTTCACACACTTATTCAGGATCATTAGGGGACCTTGTATGTCAAGTCCCATAACTCTGGAATGGATTTTGACTGAATTGTGCCCCTTTTTGGACTTAGAAATTTGGTCAAACCTTTGCGTGCAAGGCCTTTTCTCAGACACTGTGTATGCTGTTGCTTTGAAACTTCACACACTTATTCAGGATCATTAGGGGACCTTGTATGTCAAGTCCCATAACTCTGGAATGGATTTTGACTGAATTGTGCCCCTTTTTGGACTTAGAAATTTGGTCAAACCTTTGCGTGCAAGGCCTTTTCTCAGACACTGTGTATGCTGTTGCTTTGAAACTTCACACACTTATTCAGGGTCATTAGGGGACCTTGTATGTCAAGTCCCATAACTCTGGAATGGATTTTGACTGAATTGTGCCCCTTTTTCGACTTAGAATTTTGGTCAAACCTTTGCGTGCAAGGCCTTTTCTCAGACACTGTGTATGCTGTTGCTTTGAAACTTCACACACTTATTCAGGATCATTAGGGGACCTTGTATGTCAAGTCCCATAACTCTGGAATGGATTTTGACTGAATTGTGCCCCTTTTTGGACTTAGAAATTTGGTCAAACCTTTGCGTGCAAGGCCTTTTCTCAGACACTGTGTATGCTGTTGCTTTGAAACTTTACACACTTATTCAGGGTCATTAGGGGACCTTGTATGTCAAGTCCCATAACTCTGGAATGGATTTTTTTCAAACATTTGGATTTTTTTCTTTTTCTTTTCTTGTATTTTTCAATTTTGCGTTTGGCTCAACGTTAAAGTTTCGATTTTTTTTTTCTCTCAATAAGTACTGGTTCTAGGGCTTTCATATTTTTTGGGGTAAAACATTTGTTTTTTGCTGGATTTTGAAAATTGGGCATAGCTTCTTCATATTTTGTTGGATTAATTTCATTTTTTTGTATTTTTGAACTTTGAGCATTATTTTTTTATTTTTTATTTTTTTTCTTGAATTTTGGAACTTTGTGTTCAGCTCAATTTTTTTTTTTAAATTTCTTGTATTTTTGAACTTTTTTTTTTTATTATTTCTTGTTTAAAAATAATTGTGTTTAGCTCAATGTTAGAGTTTTGTTTACTTTTTGTGTTTTACACTTGCCTTGATAGTCAAAGCAGGGGACACAGTGAGACATTTAATTATGCGTAATTCTTGTCTTTCTTTTGTAAATTCAATTTCAACTGAATTATTCCACTTTTGGATTTTGGACTTTATACCCATGCTATAACTGTTCTGAAGTAGGCCCTGATAGACGATATCCCTGATAGGCGAGCTATATTGTCCTCCGACAACTCTTGTTAATAATAATTATAATAAATATTTCACAGATGTTAAAATGTTTAAAAAGTAGACCACACTTGAAACAACATATCAGCTAAATTGTTTATCTAAATCGTTGATGCATACAATATATGTTTGGCGCAAGAGAAATGCCAGTTGCGAGTCCCATTACTATTTAATAGGTGGCAAGTATGAAATTAATTGGGTGCGAAAGAGCAGATTTTCTTTATTTCTAAATCTATTGTTTATCAGAGTTCGTTCTTCTCTTAATTTGTTTCAAGCCAAATAATCATTTAATATCACATATATTTAAACATTTAAGTGTGTAATATTAGCTATCTATCTGTAATAAGGTGTTTGAGCATTCTTTCGAAATGTTGACCCTCGATCGTTTCAAAATCGAGTTGTAGTGTCAAACATCGAAGAAAGTGAATAAAACATCAGGCAAAGCGTTATTGCATTCGAGAGAAAAAAGCATTTCTATAGTATCTGTCTTTCTCCTATATTTGACCCATGCACTCGTTTCGTGACGTTTAAGAAATCAATTTGTCGTGCAACATTTTTTGTATGCATAAAAAAGTCACTTTTCTAAGTTTACATTTTACTTCCGGTTACTTCGCTTTGTTAACATTTTGACAATATGAAACTAGGTCACAAACTGAGGAAAAGGCGTTTCGACGTTCACGACCGATAAACAGGCTTATATTTGAGACATATTTTCACCAATTATTCTTATTTTTGTTTCTGTTACCAGTTTATGTTGATACTTATCTATTAAAAGGAGAATTCGACGTGATTTTAATATCGATAATCGGCTGCAAGTAGGTGCGCGTATGTAATCAAATTAGACTGTGCGACGTAAAGGTTTGTAGTTATCGCCTTTTGATTACATAGTTTATGAAAATAGAGTATCCCAGTCTAGCTAATAGGGACTATTTGTCTTCATAAATAAAACACAAAAACGTAAATGCCAGTCAAAATAAAGAAACTGCACATACTTAAAACATCGGAATATTTATTTCATTTTAGATGTGTCATAACTTAGTGTTTTTAAACAAACGCAATTGTAATATATTCAAGACATTTAAATTTTTTTTTTTTTAATAATAACCCCTCCTCCCATGTGATTGCCGAAAACCTATTAAAAATAGAAGTCGCGGGCTTCTGCCCGGCGACTAATTAAGGTTTAATGCCTCTAGTTATAAATTAAGTATGACACAAGCTTTGGAAGGAGAGCGGGAAGTCGATTCTCCAATCCAGTTTAGCAGAAGTATGATAACAAAGACGGGAATATATTAACAAAAAAAAGTTATTTTAAAAAGTTTAAATGTAATTTTATATTCACGTATTAAAATGTTTTATTTGAGCTTTAAACCAATATCCTTTTAAGATTTAGCAGATGTGGCGAATTATTAGAGTTCCTTGTTTGAATATGCCAATGGGATTAAATACCCGAGTCTAACGGTTGAAATGTCCTATATATAGCCTTTGTACTCGAGAGTTAACTCCCTTCTTAAATTCCATTCTAAAAATAGTCGATTGTATAAGCAAATTAAAAAATATCAAAATTGAGAGTTTATGAAATTAAAAGAAAATGTTCAAATGTATAGTCAACATATAGCAAGAATACAATGGACAGAATGAACAAACTGTACAGGAAGGAACGTTTTAAGATAAGAAATTCAACAGATTTTTATAAATAGGCAAAACGTCCCCCGGGGCCGTAAACCAAACAATTAAAAAAGCGTAGCCTAGGAGCTTGTCAGGGTCGTAAATCAAACTATTAAAAAAAGCATAACCTAGGAAGTTTGGGGAAAGTTATTAAATACAAATTAAATGTGTCTAAAGATTTGAAATAACGCTAGAAGACATACATATTTTGCATCTTTTTGTTTCTTAAATCAGTCAATACAATTTATTGATTCATAAAGGTTGCTTTTTTCAAACATTTAATAGAGTTTTTCTTAACAATAATAATGTTGGTTTCTCCCTTTTCGATTACGTCACCCCATGGTACAAAATTAAAACCTATCCCACATTGACGCCTCGCTCCCAAGTCTGATATCAATCAATTTAGAAGTAAGATATCATGCAATAAGATCATTTGTATTGTTTGTATTGCACAATAAATCAGACAAGAATGAAATCTCTGCGGCAAATTTAATTTTTTCTTTAGAGAATCATTCTAAGAAAATCATTTTTTGTGATTCCTTTTATTCTTCTGTCCATTTGTCTGTCTGTTGAAAGCCATATTCAAGCCTTCGCAATTAAGGGATTTTAATCATTTTAAATTTTCTGAGGAACAAAAAAGTTCCTTTTTGGTGGGGAATTTCAAGTCAAAGAATGTGCTTGTTTCAGGATGGTTTTTGACTTGCATTTAATTCCTTTGTATTTTGGAGAAAAATCATTTTTTGCAGTAATAATTAGAAATTAATGTAATTATTTTATGACAGATTAGTCTAGAGGTGCATTACTGGCGCAATTTAACTGGAATTGGATAATTTTTCAAGGAATCGTTATGAAGTTAAATGCTTTTAATGGTTCATTTGCTCAATAATATTAGGTTTGTTCCATAATTTCAGATTAAGTTGATTGAAAAGCATGTTATCAAAGAAATCAACCAGAATATGTTAAAGGAAAAAGAGAAATTTATAATCTTAGTTTAATTTTTTCAGCAGATGCATTTTGATGCATATGCAATAGTCTACTTTTGACAACATGTCATTAAAGTATAATTTGTGACAATTGTCTTTCATTAGTCATGCTTTCATTTATAGAGATAGTTGCAATAGTTTGGCTTGGTTGTTTTCAATGTTGTCTGCTGAAGATTCTTTGTATGTGTGAAAGGGGTAAGATCCATTAGATTTAGCGCCAGAGTTAAACCCTTTATACCGGCCGGGTAGCTCAATTGGTAGCGTATCTGACTCGTGATCTGGAGGTCACGGGTTCGATACCCGGTTGCGGCGACATTCTTTCGGGCGATGTTTTCCATTACCTCTCACCTCTGATCTATGTGAGAAAGTAGTCAGTGGCTTCGAAAGAATGTTGTGTAAGTACTGGTGTGGGAAAGCCAGGAAAACATGGGTAGGTGCACTGACCGCCGTGATATGACCAAAGCTGTTGAAAGCGGCGTTAAACTCCAAACAAACAAACAAACAAACAAACAAATAAACCCTTTATAACATATAGACACGGTCTGACGCCTTTTCAGCAGATGACTTATGAATCTTTTGTGACAAAAAGAGAAATTGCTCATAATGAGCAATATGAGTGTTTTCAATTTTTTACAATAACTGCTCTTTCATTTAAGAAAATTTCCATATTTTTAAAAAAAAAAAATCAAAAGCTGTCTGCTGCAGGGGAGTCAGAAAGCATCTACATTCTACATGTTGGAAAGGGGGGTTAAGGGTTACACTTTGGATTTCAATCGTGTCGTGGACCATTAAGAATTATTAATGTCTAATAATTTGGAATCAAAGAGCCTAATAAAGCTCAATCATGCCTGTTAAAGAAGAATAATGGCTTCATTAAATGCAAAACAACAACTAAACAAACCCAAATTCTACATGCACATTTTTTGGCGGAATAATTTTTTATGAAATTCTAAGACTGATATAGAAATATGTCAGATATTTAAATCATTTATTTAAGCAATATAATATGGAATCTGAAATTAATTATATGTCCTTCATTTTTAGCTCACCTGAGCACAAGCTGAGTTATTGTGATCGCCTTTTGTTCGGCGTCCTTCGTGCGTCGTCTGTCCGTCAACATCTTCTCCTCAGTAACCAGTTCAATGACCTTACCAGAATCCTTCAAATCCATGGGATCCATGCAGAATTCTGGTTTCCATGGCCACGAAACAAACAAAACTTCAAAATTCTTCTTCTCCAAAACTGGTTGGCAGATTTTCAAATAATTTTGTAGAAATGTTCCTTGGGTGACCCTCAATCAGATTCCATGGTGATTGGTAAAAAAAACATGGCCACCATGGGGCGGGGCTATTTTGCCTTATATGGCTATAGTGAAAACTTAAAAAATCTTCTCCTCCGAAAGTTTCAGGCCGATTTTCAAATAATTTTGTAGAAATGTTCCTATAGTAACCCACTATCAGATTCCTTCGAGCCATGCCGATTGGTCAAAAAATATGACAGCCCGGGGGCGGAGCTATTTTGCTTTATATGGCTATAGTGAAAACATTGTTTCTTCAAAAGTATTTGACTTAGAGTCTTGAATGTTTACAGGCATGATTCGTTGTCCACCTGAGAATTTTGTTTCTGTCAAAGTCCAGAATTAGTTCAAAGAATGTGGAAAATTTGTGTCGGGCATATTTCCAAAAAATATATGAGTCACAGGCATGAAACTTTCCAGGAATATTTAAATCAGCATTAGGAGCGGAAAACGATCCTCTAGATTGTTGTGATTTTATGATATTTTCAACAATAACATTTAAATTCAAGAACAGTTCAATTATTGCTCTATTTTTAGCTTGTCTGATTTTTCGAAAAATAAGACATGCTATTGTCGTCACTTGATCGTCGTCGTCACTTGATCGTCGTCGTCTGCGTTGGTTAAGTTTTGCGTTTAGGTCACTTACATAAAAACTATCAAACATAATACTTTGAAACTTGGAAAACTTGTTCATCTAATACCCTTCTTCACATTTTATGCTAAAGATGCTGAGTGTAGCCTTTTTTTTGGGTAAAAAACATAAATTTGGATGAATTTTGGTTGATTTTGAGAATTGGCAATGTTGGTTTAGTTTTGTGTTTGGTCACTTACATGGAAACTATCAATCATAATACTTGGAAACTTGGAAAACGTGTTCATCTTATACCCTTCTTCACATTGCATTCTAAAGATGCTGAGTGAGGGGTTTTTTGGGGTGTAAAAACATCAATTTTGATGTATTTTGGTTGATTTTGAGAATTGGTGGTGTTGTTTACGTTTTCCGTTTAGGTCACTTACATGGAAACTATCATACTTATTGTATGATAAAGATGCTGAGTGGGCCTTTTTTGGGGGTAAAGAACATAAATTTTTATGTATTTTGGTAGATTTTGAGAAATGGACATAGTTGGTTAAATTTTGCGTTTTGGTTTCTTTCATGGAAGCTATCAAACCTATTACTATAAATATTTGAAAAACTTGTGTATCTAATAACCTTCTACATATTGATTGATAAAGATGATGAGGGGGCCTGTTTTTTAGGGTAAAAGAAATAAATGTTGATGTATTTTGGTCGTTTATGAGAATTGGACATAGTTTCTTCATTTGTTACATTGATTTCAATTTTTTCCCAAACAATAAAAACATAATGTACTTCAACATATTATGAATATCTTAAACCAGATTGTGTTTTGGGGGTCAAGGTCACTGTTACTTAAAATAGAAAAATAGTAATATATTTAATATCTTTAGTTAAAGTTGACTTAATGTACCAATATCATTTGCCTGTCCATTGCATACACAAGACTCCGCTTATGATCTTGACTGATTGTGACAGCCATCCAACATGAAGATCTATCTTATCATGTATATGAACTTGTATTTAAGGAGCAATTTCCCCATTGCTACAATGTTTTAAAAGGTCATCTGCTGCAGTGGTGTTAGAAAACACCTGTATGTAGGTAAGTGTTAAGTCTCAATAGAGTCTTCACTGTCTGCCTTCATAATCAAGAGCCCTTATAAATAACTTCTAAGATTGGAAGGGAAGCCAAACTGATTTCTTGACCATGTACCTTTTTAGCTCGCCTATTCGAAGAAATAGGGGAGCTTATGTTATCACCCCGGCGTCCGCGTCGGCGTTGGCGTTGGTGTTGGCGTTGGCGTCCGCGTTGCCAGCTTGGTCAAACCTTTGCGTGCAAGGCCTTTTCTCAGACACTGTGTATGCTGTTGCTTTGAAACTTCACACACTTATTCAGGATCATTAGGAGACCTTGTATGTCAAGTCCCATAACTCTGGAATGGATTTTGACTGAATTGTGCTCCTTTTTGGACTTAGAAATTTGGTCAAACCTTTGCGTGCAAGGCCTTTTCTCAGACACTGTGTATGCTGTTGCTTTCAAACTTCACACACTTATTCAGGGTCATTAGGGGACCTTGTATGTCAAGTCCCATAACTCTGGAATGGATTTTGACTGAATTGTGCCCCTTTTTCGACTTAGAATTTTGGTCAAACCTTTGCGTGCAAGGCCTTTTCTCAGACACTGTGTATGCTGTTGCTTTGAAACTTCATACACTTATTCAGGATCATTAGGGGACCTTGTATGTCAAGTCCCATAACTCTGGAATGGATTTTGACTGAATTGTGCCCCTTTTTGGACTTAGAAATTGGGTCAAACCTTTGCGTGCAAGGCCTTTTCTCAGACACTGTGTATGCTGTTGCTTTCAAACTTCACACACTTATTCAGGGTCATTAGGGGACCTTGTATGTCAAGTCCCATAACTCTGGAATGGATTTTGACTGAATTGTGCCCCTTTTTCGACTTAGAATTTTGGTCAAACCTTTGCGTGCAAGGCCTTTTCTCAGACACTGTGTATGCTGTTGCTTTGAAACTTCACACACTTATTCATGATCATTAGGGGACCTTGTATGGCGTTGGTATCAGCGTTGCCAGGTTAAGATTTGCATGCAAGTATTGAACATTTGTGATATCTTGCAATAAATAATAGTGTGTGGTTTTATCTGATACTGATACTGTAAGTCTTCGGTATTATGTTCACTATTGGCATACATCGTATATAAACCAATTTACAGATTTAAAAGGCCTGTATGGACTTGGTTAACATTTGCATGGAAGTATTGAAAAGGTGTATTATCTTGCAATAGGTGATACTGTGTGACTTTACCTAATGCTATAACTGTTCAGAAGTAGGCCCTGATAGACGATGGCCCTGATAGGCGAGCTATATTGTCCTCCGACAACTCTTGTTGTAATGGCTAACCCTTTTAGCACTCAAAACTATATTGTGAAGACTCTGCCACCAGTTTAGAACCAGCCCCGTCCTGCACCATTTGACCATGCTCTAAACTTTTGATTGCCCAATTCAACATTTGTGTCTTGAAATTCTTAAAACTGGCTGTAACTGGCTGTATACTCTTCATAGTTGAAAGCTGGACCAATCCATTCTAAAAATTCAGCTTTACAAAAATGTAATTTCTATTTCACCTCCGAGTGGGTACTGAAAAGAATCATCTTTGTAGTACAAATAATTTTACTTCTGCAACATAGGGTTTAACCCTCATACGGCAATTCTGCAGCAGACGACTTTGAACATATTTTGTCAAATAATGGAAAATCTCTATAATTGAATGGATAACCTATGACTAAAAGTAGAAAACATTGTGACAAAAGGAGGAATTGCACGTTTTGTGCAATTTCTTCTTTTGTTACTTTGTTTTCAAAAGGCCGTCTGCTGCAAAGGCGTCAGAAAGCGTCTATATGAGGGAAAGGGTTAAATGGGCTATAGATATTATGGAGCAAAAAAGAAGAGGTCACTCCATTTTTTCTCGGCCTCTGGATGTAAAAATACCTTAATTTGCCTTATTTGGTTCATATTATCGTATTATCCCCTTACAATAAGATCCTCCAGCAGCAGCAGACGACTTTGAAAACGTCTAGGCAAAATTATGAGATACCCCTAAAAATGAAAGTTTTATAATTGAATAGAGATGAAAAACATTTTGCATTAGTGTTTTCAAAAGTTGTCTGCTAAAGACATTAAAGGTTGTCTGTAAGTGAGAAAAAGCTAATGTTGCATTCCTCTCACATCACATATAGAGGATATTTCATGAGTATTTTATTTATTATCACTTTTATTAAACGAGTGTACTAAGATGATATGCCGCGAACTTTAGCGAGCATCATATTCAGCTTAGTTAACAAATTAATTAAAAGTGATAATAAATGAACATGAATAAGATATTCTTGTTATCACATAAAGTGATTTATGAGGCGTATTTAGAAAAATGTACATGATGTTTACCATAATTCTACATGAAATTCACCAGTTTTTGAGCCAAAGTGACTAACTTCATGATGTCAAACCGCTGGCATGATGTCATTTTCATATTTTTGATTTCCGCGTTGTAACAAAGACTTGAGCATATAACAAACTAGTAGTGTCATATGCTATTTGTGTTATGGCAGTTTAAAACTCTCAGAGAGGGCTTTATGTGAGTTAAACTAGGGCATCTACAATTAATTCTCTCACAAGTAATATCCTTAGCTCTTCTGAGTGAACTGGTATGTCGGAAAAAGGTACAATTTGTCATTTCTGAACAGTGGGTTCAGATCAGTTCATACATAATTATGCTCTGTGTTATCAGAATCTAAACATGTTGACAGAAGCTTCTAACAAGCATATTGTTAGTGATTATGTGAACAGTGTAGATCTTGATCAGATTAAGCAGATGCTCAGACTGATCTGGATTTACACTGTTCACAAGTACCAACTATGTACCTTTTTTACAACAGATGCTTTCTGACACCTTGCCTCTAGCAGTTGATTTTCCTAGAGTAAACTGCCCTAATGAGTGTCTCAACCAACCATGTAGATCAAGATAAGACAGTCAGAAGTCTGATCTGGCTCAATTCTGTTCACCAATTAGTCATTGTAGAATTTTGAGCAATTACTCCTTTTGCCTTAATGTTTTCAGAAGTTGATTGCTGTAGATTCACGAACATGCGTCTGGAAGTGGAATAGGATTACCTCAGAATTCTTTCTGCCTAAGCCTTGCTTATCCCTTTCCCACAAATAGACGATTTCTGACGCCTCTGCAGAAGATTACTTTTTAAAACATTTAAATTTCTCCTTTTGCCTCAAAGTTTCAACTTTTTCCAGGCACTATAACATCATTTATGGACAATTTCCATATTATTGCCTCCATGTATTCAAAGACATCTGCTGCAGATTCGTTGTATGTGGGACAGGGTTTGTGAATGTGAGTTTTGGAAACTAAAATTGTTAGAAAAGGAAAGATTTCTTCACTTCTTATGATCCCTATTTTTTTTCTTAAGATTTTATATTCATTACTCTGTTTATTTTTTGTTCGAAAGGTTACAGGAGCAATCTTAAATTAGGTTATAAGGTAATTGGTTTAGTGTGTAGCTGTTCTACATTTTATAAACCTCCTTAAAAGTGCATGTCAAAAATGTGATAATTTGGTTTTCTGCTGGAGATGTTGACAGATAGCCTTCAAGAACTTATAACCAGGAAAGCTTTAACCCCATTCCCACATAAACCGAATCTGCAGCAGACGACTTTGAAAGTATCCAGGAAAAATTCACAGCAAATCTCTTTAAATGAAAGAAAAATAATTAAATAGAGTTGAAAACATGGTGATAAATGGAGAAATTGCTTGTTTTGAGCAATTTCTTCATTTATTGCCATGTTTTCAAATAACCGTCTGCTGCAGAGGCATCAAAAAGCTTCTATATTTTGCTGGATCAAAGAAGCCTATGTTGTGGGTGCTCAAAGGAATTCTCTTAGGAAGACAATTCTATTGAGTAACCTCAACATAGGATTATTTTTTAGGTATTGTGAGAACAGGAACAATTTCAAAACTTCTTATTAAAGTCTCTTTTCTGTTCAGTAATGGAAGGAGTCTAAATTTTTGCTTGGATAATTATGTTTACATGTATTTTGAATGTTAAACCAATTACTTGATACTTTTAGTCATATCTGCATTTAACCCTTTCCCTCATATAGACGCTTTTTGACGCCTCTGCAGCAGACGGCTTTTTGAAAACATAGTGACAAAAGAAGAAATTGCACAAAACGTGCAATTTCTCCTTTTGCCACAATGTTTTCCACTTTTTGTCATAGGTGATCCATTCAATTATGGAGATTTTCTATGATTTGACAAAATACGTTCAAAGTCTTCTGCTGCAGAATTGTCGTATGAGGGAAAGGGTTAAAACATTGAAGGAAAAATTGTATAATCTGACAAACGGTGCTTCAATGATTCAATTCTTGAAATTCAGCAAATAACTGTTGTAGAGTTCAGAGATGA
The DNA here is from genome assembly GCA_031761405.1 of Serripes groenlandicus. Lineage (NCBI taxonomy): Eukaryota > Metazoa > Mollusca > Bivalvia > Cardiida > Cardiidae > Serripes > Serripes groenlandicus. The sequence goes on along the minus strand of JASEVX010000001.1, from coordinate 43,983,532 downwards.
ACTCTCAAACCATAATTGAAACGCATTTCGATTATCAAGTTACTGCATATATTCAAATTTCTAAAACATCATTGCAACTAGGAGTGTCTATAGAATTAGAAGATTTAACCTTTTACCATATACAACAATTCTGTAGCAGACAACTTTAAAAACATCTAGGCAAAATTAGACAAAATGAATCTATATTTATATCTCCCCATACATGTTGGTGACATATTGTTTTTGCCCGTTCCATCTGTCCTTCCGTCTGTCACACTTGTTTCCGCTCAATAACTGAAGAACGCTTGAGTGAAGGAACTTCATACTTGGTATGCATATGCAGGTTGGTCATGACCAGTAGCTGACCCCTATTGATTTTGATAAAAGAAGGTCAAAGGTCAAGGTCATGGTGTAAAAAATGGTTTCCGCTCAATAACTGAAGAATGCTTGGGCCGAGGAACTCCATACTTGGTATGCAGGTTGGCCATGCCCAGTAGAAGACCCCTATTGATTTTGAGGTCAGTATGTCTAAAGTCAAGGTCACAGTGACAATGAGCTGAAAAATTGTTTTTGCTCAGGCCCAGGAACTTCATACTTGGTGTGCAGGTTTGTCACCACCAGCAAATGACCCCTATTAATTTTAAGGTCACTAGGTAGGTCAAGGTCACAGTGGTCAAGGTCACGTCCGTCACACTTGTTTCCGCTCAATAATTGAAGAACTCTTGGGCGTAGGAACTTCATACTTGGTATGCAGGTTGGTCATGACCCCTATTGATTTTGATGTCAGAAGGTCAAAGGTCAAGGTGACCTTGTGAGGTAAAAAATTGTTTCCGCTCAATAACTGAAGAACGCTTGGGCCGAGTAACTCCATACTTGGTATGCAGGTTGGCCATGCCCAGTAGAAGACCCCTATTGATTTTGAGGTTAAAGTCAAGGTCACTGACCTTGAGCTGAAAGGTCACAGTGACAATGAGCTGAAAAATAATTGTTTTTGCTTTATAAATGTAGAATGCTTTGGCCATGGAAGTTAATACTTGGTGTGAAGGTTGTTCATCACCGCAGATGACCCCTATTGATTTTGAGGTCACTATGTTAAAGGTCAAGGTCATGGTTACCTTCAGCTGAAAAATGGTTTACGCTCAATAACTAAAGAATGCTTATGTCGAGAAACTTCATACCTGGTATGCAGGTTGGTCCTAACCAGTAGATGACCCTTATTGATTTTTTTGTTTGATTTTGAGGTCACAAGGTCAAATGTCAAGGTCACGGTAACCTTCAGCTGAAAAATGTTGGTGTGCAGGTTGGTCCTAACCTGTAGATGACCCCTATTAATTTTGATGTCAGTAGGTCAAAAGTCAAGGTCGTGGTGACCTTGGGCTGAAAAATGGTTTCCGCTCAATAACTGAAGTTTGCTTGGGCCCAGTAACTTCATACTTGGTGTGAAGGTTGGTCACTACCAGCAAATGACCCCTATTGATTTTGGGGTTACTAGGTCAAAGGCCAAGGTCATGGTAACCTTCAGCTGAAAAATGGTTTATGCTCAATAACTGAGGATTGTCACTGTTGCTTCATCTCCAGTCCAAAACTACAAAATTAATCTCCATCATTTCTTTTCCTCCCCTACGACCACACAAATGGGGAGACAAACGCTTTTTCAAAAAAGCAATCGAATACATTGTGGCAAAAGGGAAAATTCCCATGATGAGCAATTTCTCCTTTACCACAATGTTTTCAAAAGCTGTTTGTTGCAGATGCAATTTAATGTGTATTTATACCCCCAAAAACAAAGTTTTGGGGGATATATAGGAGTCACTGCGTTGAGCTGTCTGTCTGTCTGTCGGTCGGTCGGAAGCCATATTTTGTCCGGACTATTTCTTACAAACTTAGAATTTCTTTCTATTTGGAGTCAAGGTGCTGTTTTGGGGGAATTTATCATCTTCAGTGATATTTCTAGTTATTTTAAGTGGGAAAGGGTTAAATTAATAGAAAATAAAAAATTATATCCATTTCATAAGGGTCTGTTTTAACACCCTACGGAAGGCTTCCGTGATTAAAAAATAATAACTCTTCTAAGATAAAATTGTTGAGAAAAATATTTTCTCCATATTTGGATAAAAGTTAATCGGATCCAGACAGATTTGCACTTTAACCCTTTCTTACAAACAACAAATCTGCAGCAGACTACATTGAAAACTTCCAGGCAAGAATGTTGAAGATTTCTATAAATGAACGTTTAACCCTTTCCCTCATCTGATTATTCTGCAGCAGACGACTGAACATATTTTGTCAAAAAAAGAAAAATCTCTTTAATTGAATGGATAACCTATGACTAAAAGTGGAAAACATTGTGGCAAAAGGAGAAATTGCTTGTTGTGAGCAATTTCTTCTTTTGTCACTATGTTTTCAAAAAGCCGTCTGCTGCAGAGGCGTCAGAAAGCGTCTATATGAGGGAAAGGGTTAATCATTGAAGCGAGTTGAAACTTAGTTATAATAATGGAAATGATATTGTTTAGTTGGGTGCGTGGTCAGGGGTCATAGGTTCATTTCTGCTCAATAACTTATTTTAGACTTAACCCATTTATAGTTGGACTGGTCAGTCATTTGGGTAAAAGTCACTGATTTTTGTCAATATTGAAAACCTGGTTTCATGGCTGTGCCCATTTCAATGTTAGTTTTGTATACTCTGATTGAAATCTGGAACATTCATTTTAGAATAGAGTTCAGCCATTTTGGGAATGGGAGAAGTTGCTCATTTGAGCCCTTCTTGGAAAAATGCTACAAAGTTGGCTTTGTGATCAGTGTAGAACCAGATCAGTCTGTGCATCTTCACATTCTGATAAAGATCTAAACTGTTCACATTTTACTTGCATAAGCTTGTTAGGAGCTTCTGTTAACTTGTGTAGACTCTGATAGGGCTGAGCAGATAGACAGGGTCGTCTAATTCTACACTCTTCATTTTGTGTTGCCTGACTGTAAGCCTGAGTGACACTTTGGGATCACTTCTCCGTTGTCTGTCCATCTGTCTTTTAAGCCCTGCCTTACTTTTTGTCATTGTTATTTCTTATTGGCAGATGGCATGTGCTTTTCTTGAAATACTTTTTTTTCCCACAATGTTAATTAAACCCTTTCCCACTCGCAGACACATTTTGACACACCTGCAATTGACAACTTTTGAAAACCTTATGGCAAAAGGATATATTGCTCTTAATGAGCAATTTATTCTTTGCCACAATACTTTATTTCTTAACAATAATTAAACCTTCTCATAAAGATTGCCCATTTTAAGCTCACCTCAGCTATTGTGATCACCTTGTGTACATAATGTGTCATCAAAAAAACTTTTCAAACAGCATCTCCTCTGAAACCACTAGTTTCATTGCAGTGAAACTTCTAATGAATGTTCTTTTGGTTGTCCTCTTTCAAGCTTGTTCTAAGAAATTAATTCTATGTAGAACTTTGCTTGCTGCGGCATCAAAAAGGGGGGAAAGTGCCTTAACTTCTTACTTCTTATTCAAAAGTACTTGCCTAATTTGGCACAAATGTTCCTTGGTTGACCCTCTATCACTTTTTTTCCCCCCAAATATTCTTATCTGTCAAAAAACAGGGCTGCCAGGGGATGGGGCATGTTTTCCTTATGTGGTATATATAATAAAAAGTTTAAAAATCTTCTTGTTCTGAAGAATTGGCATGATTGCTTGCTTTCCTTATATGTATTATAGAGTAAAACTTTTTAAAACATTGTTGTCCAAAGATACACAATTTTGCACAAATATGCCGTGGGTGACCCTCTTCCAAGATTGTCCAAATTAATCCAATCTGTTCAAAAACAGGGTCACAAGGAGTTGGGGATTGCTTTTCTTATATATATAAAATAAGAACATTGAAAACATTTTTAAGTTTTATTTACTCAGGTGAGCGATACAGGACCATCATGGTCGGACTTATTTTATTTTATCTTTTCAAAAATGTCTGCTGCAGGGATTTAAAAATTAATCTGTATCAGGGGAAATAATGTATTCATCTCAAAAGATCCCAACTATTGGTGCCATTAAAATGACAAAATTAGACTTCTTTTTTATGCATCTGCAGCAACAATTTGATGGTTTGTTTTAAATTTTCAAATCGTTATCAAAACTAAATTTCCAAAAGTTTTGTTATAACAAGGATTTCCTCTGATATTTTCAAAGCAGATGACTCAAAATATATCCGGTTTATTGTTAAATTGACTACTGATTAACCCCCCTTTCCCACATACAGCAAATTTGCAGCAGACGACTTTGAAAATCTATATACAAAAACGTGAAAAGTCTCCATAAATGAGAGTTTAATTATTAAAAAGAGTTGAAAACATTGTGGAAAAAGGAGAAATTGCTTGTTTTGAGCAATTTCTTCTTTTTGTCACAATGTTTTCAAAAGACGTCTGCTTTAGAGGCATCAGAAAGCGTCTATATGAGGGAAAGAGTTAACCCAATTATAGACTATACCTAATCATAAAAAATAGTTGAAACAATTGTAGCAAAAGGATGAATTGCTTGTTTTGAGCAATTTCTTCTTTTTCCACAATGTTTTCAAAAGTTGCCTCCGATTGGCACATCTTTAAGTGGGCAAGGGTTATAACTAAATATTTTTTATGTTGTCTTTTTATTATATTGTCTTTATTATCTATTTCTAGGATCAGATGTGGAGAAGCTCCGAGTCTGGTTTGACTTCATATTCTTTGGCCTTGTTAAACAATGTCAGCTTCAATGTAGTGGAGTTTGCCAAATCTCAGGTAAGTTGAACCGTCAGATTTGTAACCCTATCCCATAACCCTTTCCCTCATACGACAATTCTGCAGCAGACGACTTTGAACGGATTTTGTCAAAACATCTCCATAATTGAATGAATAACCTATGGCAAAAAGTGGAAAACATTGTGGCAAAAGGAGAAATTGCACGTTCTGTGCAATTTCTTCTTTTGTCACTATGTTTTCAAAAAGCCATCTGCTGCAGAGGCGTAAGAAAGCGTTTATATGAGGGTGAGGGATAAACAACAAATCTTTTTGCCCCTCAAAAACAGAAATTTCTAAAAGTATCATTATTGAAATGGAAATGAAAAATTGTGGCATTATGTGAAATTATTCCTTTTTGTCACAATGTTTTCAAAAGTCATCTGCTGCAGTAGCCTCAAATATTATTTGCCTTGATGAAAAGATTAAATGTTGTCAAATATGGTTCAGAACATATTTGAATGGGAACTATTAAGCATTAAACCAATTGATCATTCCACTTATACAGACCTTTTTTATGCCCCCCCGGAATCTCCGATTCGGGGGGCATATAGTTTTTGGTCTGTCTGTTGGTCTGCACGTCTGTCTGTCTGCTGTCTGTCTGCACAAAAAAAACTTTAACCTTGACCACTACTTTTGAACCATAACAGGTACGGCTACCATATTTCATATGTGTATTCCTTGTGACATGACCTTTCTGTCAGTACCAAAATCTTTGACCTTGCGACCTTGACCTTTGACCTAGATGTAGTTTTTGGCCTGTCTGCACGAAAAAAACTTTAACCTTGACCACTACTTTTGAACCATAACAGGTACGGCTACCATATTTCACATGTGTATTCCTTGTGACATTACCTTTCTGTCAGTACCAAAATATTTGACCTTTGACCTAGATGTTGCCATTCTCGAAAAAAACTTTAACCTTGGCCATTACTTTTGAACTATAACAGGTACGGCTACCATATTTCACATGTGTATTCCTTGTGACATGACCTTTCTGTCAGTACCAACATTTTTGACCTTGCGACCTTGACCTTTGACCTAGATGTTGCCATTCTCGAAAAAAACTTTAACCTTGGCCATTACTTTTGAACCATAACAGATACGGCTACCATATTTCACATGTGTATTCCTTGTGACATGACCTTTCTGTCAGTACCAACATTTTTGACCTTGCGACCTTGACCTTTGACCTAGATGTTGCCATTCTCAATTTTTTTTTAACCTTCCCCACTACTTTTGAACCATAACAGGTAAGGCTACCATATTTCACATGTGTATACCTTGTGACATGACCTTTCTGTCAGTACCAACATTTTTCACCTTGCGACCTTGACCTTTGACCTAGATGTTGCCATTCTCGAAAAAAACTTTATCCTTGACCACTACTTTTGAACCATAACAGGTACGGCTACCATATTTCACATGTGTATTCCTTGTGACATGACCTTTCTGTCAGTACCAACATTTTTTACCTGGCGACCTTGACCTTTGACCTAGATGTTGCCATTCTCAATTTTTTTTTTAACCTTCCCCACTACTTTTGAACCATAACAGGTAAGGCTACCATATTTCACATGTGTATACCTTGTGACATGACCTTTCTGTCAGTACCAAAATTTTTCACCTTGCGACCTTGACCTTTGACCTAGATGTTGCCATTCTCGAAAAAAAACTTTATCCTTGACCACTACTTTTGAACCATAACAGGTACGGCTACCATATTTCACATGTGTATTCCTTGTGACATGACCTTTCTGTCAGTACTAACATTTTTGACCTGGCGACCTTGACCTTTGACCTAGATGTTGCCATTGGGGGGCATCAGTGTTTCACAAACACATCTTGTTTTTATTGTCTTGGAGTTATAAGTGGACTTCTTTAATAAACATTTAGCTCGGGAATTTTCTGAAAAAACAGGTCACTTCATCTATTCCCACAATGTTTTATCCTCTATATAAAGCGGATATTTTACAATGTAAAATAAGATTTGCATAGATGCATTATGGTGTTTGAAGTTCGGATAAGTCAAGTGAGTGCTATAGGACCATAATTGTCTTTTTGTATTATCGAAGTACCTACAACAATGATAACGTATTTATCCTTCTGCCCTTGTAAACCAAAACCAACTGAAAAAAGCCAAGGTTCAGGTTATTGTTGGCTTAATTTAAAGATCATTTTCAAAACAAGAAGACTATGATGGTTCTATATCTCTCAACTGATTTACTGGAAATTAAAAAGTTTTCAATGTTCTTAATCTGTACATATAAAGAAAACGAACAATGCCCTGGTGGCCATGTTTATCAGATAGTTTGGTAGAGGGTCACCAAAGGAACATTTGTGCCAAATTATCTACAAATTGTGTTTAAAGACAAGAGGATTTTTAAATTGTTTACTATATAAACATAATAAGGGAAACAAGCCTTCCTCCCTTGCAGCCATGTAGCCATCAGTAGAGGTTGACCAAAGGAACCTTTATGCAAAATTAATTTTAAATGAAGTCTACACTTTTGGACAAGAATACATATAACGAACAAAAAAGCCCCAACCCCTGGCCACCATGTTTTTCAACAGATCAGAATGATTCAATAACCTTGGTAGAGGGTCACCCAAGGAACATTTGTGCCATATTTTTTTCAACGGATTAGGATAGTTTGAACAACCAAATCTAGTCACTCAGCGTCCGTAAACAGTTATTCAAATGCCATCTCCTCCCTTACCACAGGGTCAATACCATTTTAAACTTTGCTCTTGACATGATCTTCTCCTCAATGCTTTAAATGCTAGCTAAGGCAACAGAGAGGAACATCTTTATAAATCCTCTTCTGAAACTGGTGGTCAGAATTCAAAATAATTTGGTACAAATGATCATCTGGTATGGGATAGGGGTAGGTTTTCTTTCTTTACCCTCAACCATAAGAGCTCAAATGAAGACTGTCCTTCGAAAAATGGAGCCCAATGGGAGTGGGGTAGTTTTGTCCTTCTATAGGCTTTATAGAAACTTTAAACATTTGCTCCAATAAATGCAAATGGTAATTGGTACAAATGATTAGGCTTTATAGAAACTTTAGAAATCTTCTTTTCTTAACGCTTTCCCTCATATAGACGCTTTCTGACGCCTCTGCAGCAGACAGCTTTTTGAAAACATAGTAACAAAAGAAGAAATTGCTCAAAACGAGCAATTTCTCCTTTTGCCACAATGTTTTCCACTTTTAGTCATAGGTTATCCATTCAATTATAGAGAGTTTCTATTTTTTTGACAAAATATGTTCGAAGTCGTCTGCTGCAGAATTGTCGTATGAGGGAAAGGGTTAAAGCAACTGTCAGATTTCGAAGTTAATTGGTACGAATGATCATCTTGTGACCCTCTATCAAATATGCGAAAATGAAGAAAGTGAGGCCCCCCCCCCACCCCCCAATAATTTTTGTTTAATTATGTGAACAATATAGAGACATCATGGCCGTCTTGTTATTTCATTTGTCTGTGTATTTCTCAATTTATTTCTCTTTTAAACATTTAAGGGTTCTTTATGTTTAATCAGTTCAGTTATATCTTGATATTTTTTTCTCATTTAATAGATTCAAATGACAAGTAAATAACCCTGTCCCGCATACAATAAATCTGCAGCAGACGACGTTGCTATCATGTAGGCTAAAATATGGAATAACTTTATAAATGAAAGTTAAGTTTTTAACCAGAATCAAAAATAAAGTGGAAAAGAGAGAAATTACTCATCAAAAGTTGTTTGCTGCTGATGCATTGACATGTGACTGTAAGCGGGAAGGGGATAAGCTCATAATGAGCGATTTCTCTCTTTGTCACAATGTCTTTCCCTCATATAGACGCTTTCTGACGCCTCTGCAGCAGACGGCTTTTAGAAAACATAGTGACAAAAGAAGAAATTGCTCAAAACGAGCAATTTCTCCTTTAGACACAATGTTTTCCATTTTCCATTCAATTATAGAGATCTTTTATTTTTAGCTCACCTGAGCTTTGCTCAAGGTGAGTTATTGTGATCACCTTTTGTCCGGCGTGCGTCGTCCGTCGTCCGTCGTCCGTCAACTTCTTCTCCTCAGTAACCAGTGGGTCAATTGGGATGAAACTTCACAGAAAGCATCCTCTCGTTGACCTCACCAGAATTCCTTCAAATTTTTGTGATCCATGCAGAATTCCGGTTTCCATGGCAACGAAACCGAAAAAACTTCATAATTCTTCTTCTCCCAAACTGGTTGGCAGATTTTCAAATAATTTTGTAGAAATGTTCCTTAGATGACCCTCTATCAGATTCCTTCAAGCCATGTTGATTGATAAAAAAAAAGACCGCCAGGGGGGGGCGGGGCTATTTTGCCTTATATGGCTATAGTGCAAACTTAAAAAATCTTCTCCTCCAAAAGTGTCTGGCCGATTTTCAAATAATTTTGTAGAAATGTTCCTTGGGTGACCCTCTATCAGATTCCTTCAAGCCATGTTGATTGGTCAAAAAACATGGCCGCCAGGGGGGGTGGGGCTATTTTGCCTTATATGGCTATAGTGCAAACTTAAAAAATCTTCTCCTCCAAAAGTGTCAGGCCGATTTTCAAATAATTTTGTAGAAATGTTCCTTGGGTGATCCTCTATCAGAATCCTTCAAGCCATGTTGATTGGTCAAAAAACATGGCCGCCAGGGGGCGGGGCTATTTTGCCTTTTGTGGCTATAGTGAAAACTTAAAAAATCTTCTTCTCCGAAAGTGTTCAGCCGATTTTCAAATAATTTTGTAGAAATGTTCATTGGGTGACCCTCTATCAGATTCCTTCAAGCCATGTTGATTGGTCGAAAAATATGGCCGCCAGAGGGCGGGGCTATTTTGCCTTATATTACCATAGTGAAAACTTAAAAAATCTTCTTCTCCGAAAGTGTCAGGCCGATTTTCAAATAATTTTGTAGAAATGTTCCTTGGATGACCCACTTTCAGATTCCTTCAAGCCATGTTGATTGTTCAAAAAACATGGCCTCCAGTGGGCAGGGCTATTTTGCATTATATGGCTATAGTGAAAACTTAAAAAATCTTCTCCTCCAAAAGTGTCTGGCCGATTTTCAAATAATTTTGTAGAAATGTTCCTAGGGTGACCCTCTATCAGATTCCTTCAAACCAAGTTGATTGGTCGGAAACTATGGCTGCCAGGGGGCGGGGCTTATATAGCTAAAGTGAAAAAAATAAAAATCAGGTGAGCGATTCCAGGGCCATCATGGCCCTCTTGTTTGACAAAATATGTTCAAAGTGGTCTGCTGCAGAATTGTCGTATGAGGGAAAGGGTTAAACACTATTCAATAATAATACTTTCATTTATGGGAATTTTCAATATCTCTGCATGGATGTATTCAAAGTCGTCTGCTGCAGAATTGTTGTATGTAGAAAAGGGTTAATGCTTTACATAGGACAAAAATACATCTTGGAATACATCTAGGCATGAATATGGACAATCTCTATGGACAAAGGCTGTAGCAAAATGAGAAATTGCTCATGATAAGCAATTGCACCTTTTATACAATGTTTTCAAAAGTCGTCTGCTGCAGATACTTCAAAATGTGCATGCCTATTGGTAAGGTTTAAAGACATGAGTAGCTGAAAAAGAGTTACATTTGGAGAGTTATCAATGACTTCAAATCAATTGTAAACGTTCGACTCAGAGACTGTGCAGGATATGTATGTTCGACTCAGAGACTGTGCAGGATATGTATGTTTGACTCAGACTGTGCAGGATATGTATGTTTAAACACAAGTACAAAAATACCCAAACCTTGAACCTTCTTTTACAATTGTCAACCCTTTCCCTCATACAGACGCTTTCTGACGCCTCTGCAGCAGACAGCTTTTTGAAAACATAGTGACAAAAGAAGAAATTGCACAAAACGTGCAATTTCTCCTTTTGTCACAATGTTTGCCACTTTTAGTCATAGGTTATCCATTGAATTATAGAGATTTTCCATTATTTGACAACATGTGTTCAAAGTCGTCTGCTGCAGAATTGTCGTATGAGGGAAAGGGTTAAATAAGATTTAGATTGGCACTGAACAATCTCTTAGAATGTTCTGGGTATATACCTGACTTGAAATATTTAGACTCTTCCAAATTGAAAATGTTTAAAAGAAGAAAAAAAAAATGATAAATGATGTTATTTTCTAACAGAGCAGAAAATATTGTAAACACATTTATAAACATTTTTTATAATTTCTGCTGCATATTGAATTGTAGTGAATTGAATTAAAGCTGATCGCAAGATGCAACTAAACCCTTTCTCACATATGAAAATTCTGCAACAGCAAACAGAAATTATCAAGCTAGAAATATTGAGAAATTGCTTTTTCTGAAAGTTTAAACTTTTAAAATCTTTTGTAAACAATGTGGCAAGAGTAGATGTTCAATTTTCACCATTTGCCATATATTTTTTCTACTCTATTCCATAGTTATATCTCAATTTATATAAATTATTTGAGCAGTCAGCTAGTCTTGAAGTCCATCCTTCGTTGACTCTAAGCTTCAAACAACATGTCCTCCTATTGACCTAAACCACCTGGCCCATTTCAACCAAACTTTACAGGAATGTTCCTTTGGTCTTCTTCTTTCGAAATTGTTCAAAGATCCAACCTCTAACCTTTGGTTGCTGCAGCATTGGAAAGAGGAGAAAAGGCTATAACTTTAAATTCTTCTCCTGAATCTGCTTGTCTGACTTCAAGATATTTCTGCAGAAATGTCCCTTATATGACCCTCTACAAAATTTGTTAAAGCCAATTTAATATGTTGAGAGAGATGGCCACCACATTTTCAACTTGGGCATTTTGAAACTTTATCAGAATGTTTGTCTTGATGATATGTAGGATATGATATGATATTTTGAGCAAGTTCGAAACCGGGCCATATGAGGTCAAAAACTAGGTCACTAGGTCAAATTGAAGGAAAATCTTGTGAACACTTTGGAGGCCACTTTTTCAACTTGAGCAAACTTTATCAGAATGTTTGTCTTGATGATATGTAGGTCAAGTTCGAACATGGGTCATGTTGGGTCTAAAAGTAGGTCACTACCGGTAGGTCAAATTGAAGGAAAATCTTGTTAACACTCTAGAGGCCGCATTGAAACTTTATCTGTCTTAAAGATATCGACATTAACTTTTGAACTTGCTTGCCTAGTCGGACTAGTACTTTGAAACTTTACATGCCCGGACTCAAATACAACTCAAATACAACTCGCTCGAATATATGTCATTATATTGTGAATTACAGTGTCCTGCCTTGTTGATTTGCTGTCTTAAAATGCACAACCAAATTAAAACCACAGTCTAATTTACAGGACAAATTACGTTTATGTAAACCAGTAATTTAAACACATAAAAGTGTCTATGGTTTGAGAATGTACTTAAAACAAAATGAGCTGGAATTTGCTAAGATCTCGGTAAAATTATTATTGACATCCGCCATTTTGAATTCAGGGGATTCCGGAAAATACCTCTTCAGAAAAGATATATATGAAGTATTGTTTAGTTCAATTCCGACCAATCAATTCTCGGGGATGAATCTATTTAGAACGAGGCAGCATAAATTAAAATAGAGGGATTCATCATGTGACATGTGTATTTTAAAGAATTGTGATGCGTTTAAAATACGTGACTATGACTGATTTACGAACGTTTTGGGTTGTCAGCGACACATAAGATTGAGGTCCCGAATGGTTTAATCTGTGACTGTAAATTATGGTCTCTGGACAAATTGTAACCATTCATATTTCCGGTTTTAACTGGTTATATCGGCAGACGGCAGGTTCTCTTTGAGAAATTGTAAAAGTGTCCATTGGACCCTGTCAGAAATGGCAAATTTTACAGTGTAAAGTTTTAATTTTGACAGGGTTTTATCAAATAATGAAATGAAATATTGACATGTCAACATATTTGACCCAGAAAGGGTTCTAACTGCCACTTGCCCGATCAGACAACTGCTGGGAAACTTTTACTTGCTCTGGGCTATCGGACAACCATTAATGTCGAGACCTGGATATCTAGGTCAAGTTCGAATATGGGTCATATTGGGTCAAAAACTAGGTCACTAGGCCAAATTGAAGGAAAATCTTGTTAACTATGTAGAATAAGCAACAGAAGCTTGACATTTGATGAGAATGTTTATCTAAATGATATCTAAGCCAAGTTCGAATATGGGTCATGTAGGGTCAAAAACTAGGTCACTAGGCAAAATTGAAGGAAAATCTTGTTAAGGCTTTGGATGCCACATTTTTTGCTTCAGCAGCTTGAAATTTTGTCAGAATGTTTGTTTGAGTTATATCTAGGTCAAGTTTGAATATGGATCATATTGGGTCAGATGCAAGGTCAATAATGGAAAATATTGTTCAAACTCCGGAGGCCGCATTTTTACTTTTGAGCAAGTTGAAACTTTGTCAGAATGTTGTCTTGATGATATATCGGTCATGTCAAGTAAAAAAAATATAGATCACTAGGCCAAATGAAGGAAAATCTTGTTAACACTGTGGAGGTTGCATTCAGAATAACTGTCTTGATGTGTTTTGCATTGCAGTACATTGTATAATCCAGGTGAGCGAACTACGGCCATCATGGCCCTCTTGTTTTTTAGAACGACTCATTACCTATGTCCTTTAAACATTATTATGCTGTTTTGTTTACAGTGTTCACTTCTTGAAGTTTTTCCTTGACCAATTTTCCCCAACATTATTTGCTACTATACCAATACTCAGTTGACCAATTTAGGGTTATCTTGGCCCTCTTGTTCGTTTTGTCGATGAAAGGTTTCAGATGTCTTCTTTCTCCTGCAGTTTTGTAGAATGAGTGAAAGAAATGATTGTACATGAACCATTTCCCCACATACAGACGCTTTCTGAATCCTCTGCAGCAGACAATGTCCGAGAACATTGTTTTCCACTCTTTTCAATAATCAAACTAATATTTATAAAGGTTTTTTCATATTTTTGTCTAGCTGTTTTCAAAGTCATTTGCTGCAGATTTGTTGTATGTCGGAAAATGATTAATAAATGCCACTGTATGATAGGGAATAAGGCATAGGGAACAGCTAGAGGTATAATTAAGTGTTATTGTGTGACGCTAAATCTGATATGAAATAACCTAATTACATCATATTCAGTGTTAATAAAAAATCGTAAAATGTCATTGGAGGATATTGAACTTTTGCAAGATATATATGGGATGTCCTAGACTTTGATTTAGCCGGACAAATTGGCAGTATTTAACCCTTTTAGACAGGCAGATCCAATGTTATGTATCTGCAGCAGACATATTTTGAAAACATTGTTGCAAACAAAGAGAAGGCTTATCATGTTTTTAACTAATCAATAATCATATTGTCATTGATAGAGATGGTCCATATTCTTTCCCTAGACGTGTTTTAAGTCTTCTGCTGTAGATAAAAACTGTTTTTATCTGTATCTGTTTTAAAGCTAATCATGTGTCCATTGTTCATGAGGTGTTGTCGGCATTAGGCATCTACATGGGAGTCCCAGGTTCGATTTCTAGTGAGTAGTGAAGTGCCCTTAGGCAAGGCACACTTCCTTAACTGGTTTGTTCGCCAAGGGATCGTAATGAAATGAACTGTTGTTGTGATATAACTGAAATAATGTTGAACAGCACTAAACCCCCAATAAAACAAAAACAAAATAAGTCTTACTGGTGTCAGGATGAATGGACTGGTAACTTGCCCAGGAAATTCTGTGATATACATGTAACTGAAAATTTGTTTGATTTCAAATAAATTTGGTAGAAGTATTCCTTAGATGAATCTAGATCAGATTTTTTTTAAGGCAATATAGATTGGTTAAATAATATGGCCACCAGGTGCCAGATTCCTTTATATCCACTGCCAAGTTTTTAGATTACATGAGCCGAAGGCGCAAGGTGATCTATTCTGATCACTCTCTGTCCGTCATCCATCGTCCGTCATCGTCTGTCGTTAACTTTTAGCTTTAAACATCATCTTCTCCTTAACCACAGGACCAATTTCAACCAAGCTTTACAGGAATGTTCCTTAAGTGGCCCTCTTTAAAAAAAAATCAAATATTTAAATTCCAATTTGAACTTGGGTTGCTACGGAATCAGAAAGGGGGCAACATGTCAAAACTTTAAAAATCTTTTCCTTTGAATCTGCTAGTCAGATTCCAATATTATTTGGTAGAAATGTTCCTTGGGTGACCCTCTACACAAATTGTTCAAGCCATACTGATTGATTGAAAAACATGACAGTGAGGCGTCATCAGAAAAAGTGCAAAATTTTAACATTTGAAAATTCCCTTTTTAGCTCCACTGGCTGAAAGCCCGAGCTTATGTCATGGCGAATTGGCCGTTGTGCGTGAGTTCAAGCGTTAACTTTTTCCTTTAAACGACTTCTTCTTCCTAACCACTTGGCCAATTTTGTTGAAACTTCATAGGAAGCATCCTCTCAATGTCCGCTCTTTAATGCCTTCAATTTTTTTTTATCCATCCATAATTCTGGTTTCCATAGAAAAAAATAGTGAAAACTTAAAAAATCTTCTTCTCCGAAAGTGTCAGGCCAATTTTCAAATAATTTTGTAGAAATATTCCTTGGGTGACCCTTTATTAGATTCCTTCAAGAAATGTTGATTGGTTGAAAAACATGGCCGCCAGGGGGCGGGGCTATTTTGCCTTATATAACTATAGTGAAAACTTAAAAAATATTTTTCTCCGAAACTGTTCAGCCGATTTTCAAATAATTTTGTAGAAATGTTCCTTGGATGACCCTCTATCAGATTCCTTCAAGCCATGTTGATTGGTAACAAAATATGGCTGCTAGAGGGCGGGGTTATTTTGCCTTATATGGCTAAAGAGAAAACTTAAAAAATCTTCTCCTCCGAAAGTGTCAGGCCGATTTTCAAATAATTTTGTAGAAATGTTCCTTGGGTGACCCTTTATAAGAATCCTTCAAGAAATGTTGATTGGTTGAAAAACATGGCAGCCAGGGATAGGGGCTATTTTGCTTTATATAGCTATAGAGAAAACTTAAAAAATCTTCTTCTCCGAAAGTGTTCAGCCGATTTTCAAATAATTGTTTAGAAATGTTCATTGGGTGACCCTCTATCAGATTCCTTCAAGCCATGTTGATTGGTAAAAAAAACATGGCCGCCAGAGGGAAGGGGCTATTTTGCCTTATATGGCTAAAGAGAAAACTTAAAAAATCTTCTCCTCCGAAAGTGTCTGGCTGATATTCAAATAATTTTGTAGAAATGTTCCTATGTTGATTGGTTGAAAAATATGGCCGCCAGGGGGTGGGGCTATTTTGCCTTATATGGCTAAAGTGAACACTTAAAATATTCTCTCCTCCGAAAGTGTCAGGCCGATTTTCAAATAATTTTGCAGAAACATTCCTTGGGTGACACTCTACAAGATTCCTTTAAGCCATGGTGTTGATAAAAAACATGGCCAACAGGGGGCAGGGCTGTTTGGAAATTTGATTTTTGCCTTATGGCCGTGAGCGATACTGGCCCTCTTGGGCCTCTTGTTTTGAAAGTGCTTGTCTGATTTTAAGGAAATTGAATAGGAATCTAACTTAAGTGATTCTTTACTTAATTTGTTCAAGCTGTATTGATTGGTTTCAAAATCATAGCAACCAGGCGTCATCACAAAAGGGGTAAATTCAACTTTTAGCTACAAATGACAACTCCCAACATTCCACTGGACCAATTTCAACTTAACCTCACAGGAATGTTCCTTTATTGGTCCTCTTTCAAAATTGTTCAGACTTCAGATTCTGTCTAGAACTTTGGTTGCTGTGGCATCAAAAAGTGATAAAATACCCAAACTTTAAAATCCTTTTCCTCCATAATTTGCTTGTCCGATTGCAAGAAAATTTGGTAGAAATGTTCTTTGACTGACCCTCTACAAAAACTGTTCAAGCCATATTGATTTCGTTAAAAAACAGGGCAATAAGGCGGCATCAGGAATGGCACAACATGACAAAACTTTATAATTCCATTCTTATTAAAGTTCTTGTTAGATTTCAAGATACAAATGGCCTTTACTGATAATCCATTTTACTATTTCTTTAACCCTTTCCCTCATATAGACGCTTTCTGACGCCTCTGCAGCAGACGGCTTTTTGAAAACATTGAAAACAAAAAAGACAAAAGAAAAAATTGCACAAAACATGCAATTCCTCCTTTTGCCAAAATGTTTTCCACTTTTAGTCATAGGTTATCCATTCAATTATGGAGATTTTCTATGTTTACATAAAATACATTCAAAGTCGTCTGCTGCAGAATTGTCGTATGAGGGAAAGGGTTAACTGTGTCCACTTCTTGCATTTTCATTTGCACACCTTGTCCCTCTTGTTTAAATGCTTGTATGAGAGGTTGGGTTGATAATCACACAAGGGAAGTAGCCAGCATGGAATTGTTGATTTAAGTGTGAAAATCTGCAGGATGTAACATAATTGATGGTCATTAAAGGTAGAAAAAGACAATTTACATTAAAATTATTATTAAACACGAGGACCATTATGGTCCTATTTCGCTGACCTGTGTAACAGAGCTCAGATAGTTGTTCATGTACATATAAGGAAATCTAACCCCTGATAACTTTCAAAGCAGTGTAATTGCTCAATTTGACATATTTCTACTTTTGATAATCTTTAAGATACAATTATGATAAGTTACCCTCTAATCTCTGATACACTCAACTTTGATGCTTTTCTTCAAGTATTGAATAATTTTTCTGTTGTCATCAAAGTGGAATAATAATATATATCTGCCGGATTTTCTAAATAAGGATTAATGAGTTTCTTGCCACCACTACTGATGAGGTAATATGATTTACCTAGTGAGTCTTAGGTCATTGGGCTAATTCCCAACCAGTTTATTATCAAATCTAGGAATCCAGAGTGGCCTAATGGATAGGGTTTTCTGAGTTCAATTCTGATTAAGATTATGTAGGAATGTTTACATAAGTTACTGGTTACGAGGTAGATCACAAAAACCAAAGCATAGTTCCAAGATTATCACAATTATTTACAAGGCAGATGTCTGCAACAGACACAGCAAATAGATTGTTATTCTGGAACCCAGAATTATATTGTAAATTAATATGTCAGACATCAGTTCGGTACCTGGCATTCTTCAGTACATTAATAAATTTACAATTGATTTTTAGTCGGGTTCAATTGGGAAGCAATGTAAAAGGACTAGTGCGGTGGAAGCGTTTTAAATGGATGTTGACCGTACAGTCACCAAAAAAAGTGTGGGCACTGTAAAATAGTTCACACATTCTTATAGAATACTTAAAATAGGCAAATGTCATGTGTGAATAACTTTATAATTACGCAGTTACTGTTTGAAAACATGCCTCTGGAAACACAAGTATTTATAGTTTTCAGTCAGTATATGCGTAGATAATTTTGCATGTTAAACAAAATTTGGTTACTTCCGTGAAATGGCCGTCGGACACCCGAGTCATATACATGTAATCATGCTTAGTATTGGCGGAAGGATCTGATTTTCAAGCCTTAGTTTCGCTTTCCCACATGGATAAATAAATATCCTGCACTCAAACACATAGGAATTTATAATTCATTCAGCAAAGTAAAGCGATATCGACTGTCTTTTATGCAAGGTTTTACGTCGTTTGTAAACATAGAAACATTATTGTTCATATTTCTTGCCTGATTTGAATATTCTTGTGCTTAAAAAAAAAAATCAATACACATTTCTATAAATTAAAAACAGTTTCTTTTTATATTTTGTATGCAGTACATGTGTAAATGAATCAAAATCAACAGAATATTGACCCTTATCATTGTTTGTAACCCTTCACAGACCACTATCTATGTTTTCATTGTACTTTCGACATCTTTAAATTAATTTAATCTTTGGGGTTTTCATGAGAACCTGATTTTCAGTACTCATGAGTACTTTGATTTTAAACTAGTGTACCAATACAATATCATATTTTTAATTTTTGTAAATACCGTGACAAAAGGAGAAATTGCTCAAAACAAGTAAGTTCTTCTTTTGCCACAATGTTTTCAACTTTTTTCAGTAATTTTACCTACAATTATAGAGATTTTCCATATTTTTGAGTAGAAATTTTCAAATTCGTCTGCTGCAGGTTTGCTGTATATGAGAAAGGGTTAAGGGCTCTATCATTTATCTGACCTGAATATGGTATTGAAGGGACAGGTAACTCTAGACTAATAGCTTGTTGGGTTATTATCAAAGCAGGGTTGCCTCCCTTGTTTCTCAGAATGACCACTTAGGGGAACTGTATTAAGAACCAGAGTGATATTAAATTATGTCATTTTCTCTTTTCCACAAGTAGATGCAATTTGATGCATCTACAGCAGACACCTTTTGACAACTATGTGGCAAAAGGTGAAATTGCTCATGATGAACTTTTGTCCTTTTTCCACAAAGTTTTCAACTCGGTTACAAATTTATACTCTCAATTAAACAAATGTTCCATAGGTTAGCTTTGGCGATTTCATCTTTATCTGCTGCGCATTTTCTGTATATGGTAAAAGGTTATTGATCAGATAGTGAGGTCAAGATTCAACAATGAAATTTTATGTTTGGAAATAATGTTTTACTGTTCATTAGTTTCTTAGCAAATTGTTTTTCTGTCCCTTTTGACTGGAGAAGTTTCATACTGCAAGTATATCACAAATTATGTTAGATTCTCCTTAGAATATTTCACATGAGGAACTACATCTGGCTACCATTGAATGTTGTATAAATTGAATTAGGGCAGGAAATGATCTCTATTCTGTCAAGGTTGTTGGATGTGCTGATTACCCCTTTTCCTCATACGGCAATTCTGCAGCAGCCGACTTTGAACGTATTTTGTCAAAAAATAGAAAATCTCCATAATTGAATGGATAACCTATGACAAAAAGTGGAAAACATTGTGGCAAAAGGAGAAATTGCACGTTTTGTGCAATTTCTTCTTTTGTCACTATGTTTTCAAAAAGCCGTCTGCTGCAGAGGCATCAGAAAGCGTCTATATGAGGGAAAGGGTTATGTTGGTCAAACTTCTATTGTTATATCTATGATGCCTTCTGCATGGATACATATATTAACTCTATTTCTACATACTAAAAATCAGCAGCAGACATTATTGAAAACTTCCGGGAACAAATAAGAAAAATCTCTGTAGAGTAATGTATTTTTTTTAAAATAGAATTGAAATAATTGTGGCAAATGGAGAAATTGCTCAATATAATTTCAAAAGTTGTCTTGTTCAGATGCTGTAGATGTTTATTTCCAATTGAAACGTTATACAACCCTTCCTAACCATGACGCCTATAAAATAATCAACTTAAATAACTCTATCCTGCATATAATGCAAATTATCACCCTTTAAGAAATTGTGGTTAATGTTTTGCATGCAACTACATTACAGTCCATTATCTCAGTAACTTAAATAATCGGTGGAATAGTCGAGCGCGCTGTCCTCCGACAGCTCTTGTTCAATTTCAATTCTGTTATTCCTATATTTCAACAGATAAATTCTTAGGAGTTCTTTTTATTGTGTAAGCGATGTCAAATAAAATCTATTTTCTGGTTGATATCCCAATAAGTTACTGCATTTTGTTGTTTAGTGACCAACCTATTGGTGGTATGATATGGTCGGGTTGTCTTAACTGGAAATAGTCCATCATTTTTAAAAATTATTCGACAGATGTGCTTTCATTAAATGATGTTCAGTAATGAAGAGCTACTGTAGAAAGAGATATTTGAAGTAATTCATAGATGATATTGTAATTAGACTTTGGGACTAACGAGCCCCTTGCTAAAAACAATTAATGAATAAAGTTGAAATTATTCAGGCAAAAGGCGAAATTGCTAATTACGAGCATATCCATTTTTTCCACAATATTTTCAAAAGTCATCTGCTGCAGAGTTGTCTAAATGTGGAAAGGGTTAAACGTTGAGTTTTACTATCTTGAAAGTCAGATGCTTCAAAACACGACACCACTCAAATGGGAACACTGCGTCAAAACACATCACTATGCAGATGGGAACACTGCGTCAAAACACGTCACTATGCAGATGGGAACAATACGTCACAATACAGGAGAGGTCATCCATACATTGAACCTTTCCCTTTATGTGTTACCTCACATAGCTTACTTCATCCATTGATTTTTGTCAACTAATAAACCATTTTCCACATGCAGACACTTTTACCACATCTGCAGCAGATGTCTTTTGAAATCATTGTTGCAGAGGGAGAAGCTACTCATAATGATCAATTTCTCCTTTTGCAACAATGTTTCTAACTTTATTTAATAAATAAATACTTTCATTTATACACATTTTGTATACTTTTTCCAATATGTTTTCCCAGTTGTCTGCTGCAAATTAGTTATATGAAGGAAACAGCTCCAGAGTGACAAAATTATTATCCAATCAATGATGTGCTGTCTAATTTCTAATTTGCCTATTCATTACACTGATAATACCCAATTAGGATTTGTTTTGTTTGCCAAATAGCTTTATGCATCAAATTCAGAGTAAAACTAGTACGCTGATTATTGCAGTATTAGTTGTAAACTCTATATGATAATTTTGATTAACTCTTTCCCTCATAGTCATATAGACACTTTCTGACGCCTCTGCAGCATACAGATTTTTGAAAACATTGTGTCAAAAGAAGAAATTGCTCAAAACGAGCAATTTCTCCTTTTGACACAATGTTTTCCACTTTTAGTCATAGGTTATCCATTCAAATATAGAGATTTTCCATTTTTTGACAAAATATGTTTAAAGTCGTCTGCTGCAGAATTATCTATATGGGAATGGGTTAAGAACAGTAAATACTTGGGAACCCATTTACCCCTGATTAGCTCTCCTTAACAAGAAGTGCGGGTGAGCTTTGATGATCACTCACTGTTGTCTAACTGTATAATTCCATGGAGAACTTAGGTTGGCCTGGCATCTCTACCACTGTCATCTGTTTGTCTGTCTGACTGTATAATTCCATGGAGAACTTAAGTTGGCCTGGCATCTCTACCAATGTTCAAATTATTCTGATCCGTTGAAAAACATTGCCCCACATTAAAAACTCTTCTTGTCCAAAAATACTGGCCCGATTTGAAAATAATTTGGCACAAATATTCCTTGTCTCACCCTTTACCAAGAGTGTTTGAATCATTCTGATCCATTGAAAAACATGGCGGCCAGGGGGGGCTGGTCTTTTTAGCTCACCTATGCGCAAAGTGCAAGGTGAGCTTTTGTGATCGCTCACCGTCCGTCGTCGTTGTCCGTCCGTTCACATTTTCCTACAAACGACTTCTCCTCCTAAACCAATTAACCAAATTCAAAATAATTTTACAGGAATGTTCCTTGGGTGGATCTCTTTCAAACTTGTTCAAAGAATTCTATTCCATGCAGAACTTTGGCCACGGCACTAAAAAAGGGGAAATTAACCAAAACTTTAAAAATCTTATTGTCCAAAAGTACTGGCCCGATATGGAAATTATTTTGCACAGATGTTCTTTGGGGCACCCTTTACCAAGATTGTTCAAATATTTCCGATCCGTTGAAAAACATGTCCGCCAGGGGGGCGGAGCTTATTTTCCTTATATGTGCATTGTTATAACTTTAAAAATCTTCTTGTCCAAAAGTACTTGCCCAATTTGAAAATTATTTTGCACAAATGTTCCTTGGGGCAACCTTTACCAAGATTGTTCAAATATTTCCGATCCGTTGAAAAACATGGCCGCCAGGGGGCGGAGCTTATTTTCCTTATATGTGCATTGTTAAAACTTAAAAATCTTCTTGTCCAAAAGTACTTGCCCGATTTGAAAATTATTTTGCACAAATGTTCCTTTGGGCACCCTTTACCAAGATTGTTCAAATATTTCCAATCCGTTGAAAAACATGGCCGCCAGAGGGCGGAGCTTGTTTTCGTTATATGTGCATTGTTAAAACTTTAAAAATCTTCTTGTCCGAAAGTACTGGCCCGATTTGAAAATTATTTTGCACAAATGTTCTTTGGGGCACCCTTTACCAAGATTGTTCAAATATTTCCGATCTGTTGAAAACATGGCCGCCAGGGGGCGGACCTTGTCCAAAAGTACTGGCCCAATTTGAAAATTATTTTGCACAAATGTTTCTTGGGGCACCCTTTACCAACCCAAGATTGTTCAAATATTTCCGATCCGTTGAAAAACATGGCCGCCAGGGGGCGGAGCTTGTTTTCCTTATATGTGCATTGTTAAAACTTTAAAAATCTTCTTGTCCAAAAGTATTAGTATTATCAGGTGAGCGATCCAGGGCCATCATGGCCCTCTTGTACATAAATGTTTATAATTTTGAAAAAATAAAAATCCTCTAGTCCAAACGAGTAGGCCCTATTATATGGCACAAATGTACTTTGGGTAGTCCTGTACCAGTTGTTCATATAATTACCATATGTTGATGGGGAGTGGGGCTTGTTTTCCTTATATGTATAGAGTAAGAACATTCAAGACTATTTAAGTTAAATCAGATGAGGGACCATAGTCCTGCTTTTAGGGATAATCCTTGGGTGGTCGCGGCCCTTTCAAAATTGTTCAAAGTAATTAATTCCATGCAGAACTCTGGTTGATATGGAAGCCAAAGTCATCATTTTAGCTCATCTTAGCTTGAAGTGCTCAGCATGAGTTATTATGATCGCCTTTTGGCTGGTGTAATATGTCACGCAAGTTGCCTTAACATCTTTTCTTCTGTGACCAGTTGGGTCAATTTGGATGATTAAAATTGTGCTGATCCATGCAGAATTCTGGTTTCCATGGCAATGAAAAGAAAATGATTAAAAACGAATTTCCTCCAAAACCTGTTGGCCCATTTTCAAATAACTTTGTAGAAATGTTCCTTGTGAGACCCTCTATCAGATTCCTTCAAGCCATGTTGATTGGCCAAAAACGTAGCCCCTAGGGGGCGGGACTGTTTTGCGTTATATGGCTATATTGAAATCATCTCCTCCTCAAGTTCCTTGTTGATTTCTGAATTATTTTGTAGGAATGTTCCTTGGGTGACCCTCTAACAGATTACTTTGAGCCATGTTGGTTGGTTGAAAAACATGGTCGCCAGGTGGCGAACTGTTTTGCCTTATATGGCTAAAGTGAAACTTTAAAAAAATTCTTCTACAAACATATCTGGCCAACTCCCAAATAATTTTGTAGAAATGTTCCTTTGGTGACCTTCTTTCTGATTACTTCAAGCCTTTTTTTATTTGGACTAAAAATGTGGTCACCAGGGTCGAGGCTGTTTTGCCTTATATGGTATATAGAGACTTAAAAAGATCATCTTCTCCAAAAGAATGAGGCCACTTTCCAAACAATTTTGTTGAAATGTTCTTTGGGTGACCCTCTACAAGACTACTTCAAGCCATATTGATTGGTAAAACGAAAATAATTATTGAATGACATCACATTGCATTACTCAGGTGAGCGATCCAGGGCCATTTTAGTTCACTTGTTATTTCTTATAATTAATCGCAATTACATGTGCTTACATAGAAAAACTCACAACCACTCTCCAGAGACTCCCAGTAGACTTGTAAGACTGGACAGCAAAGATTCTGATCAGATGGCAAGAAAAAGGCTGCACAGGTTGTTTGGTTTTGTGACTGATCCAAAAGGCCTGAAGGTCACTGTTCAAGTGACTTGGCGTATTGGATGAATTTATTATTGCACTCAATGCAGTTGCATGTTTGCATTAATCAGAAAGGTTCACTGAAATAGTGCTTTGCAGAGCCTGGCATTACAAAACTTATGAATATCATGAATTAGACAATCTCGTTGGAATTAGAAAGGGATTATAACTTGTGCAGCATTTTCGATGACCTTATATCAAACCTTTCTCACACACAACAAATCTGCAGCAGACGACTTTGAAAACATACCAAAAAAAAACTCCCTTTAAATGAAAGTAAAATAATTGAATATATAGAGTTGAAAACATGGTGACAAAAAGAGAATTTTCTCGTTTTGAGCAATTTCTTCTTTGTTGCCGTGTTTTCAAATAGCTGTCTGCTGCAGAGGCGTCAGAAAGTGTCTATATGAGGGAAAGGGTTAAACCTGTCTCACACACGACAAATCTGCAGCATACCACAGTAAAAGCATCCTGACATCTATATAAATAAAGGCTATACTAATTGAAAAAGTTTAAAACTTTGGGGCAAATTCTCCTTTTACCACAAAGTTGTCAACTCTGCTGAGACATAACACACCCAATTTTACAGTTGTTTAATTATTTCAATTTAATGTTTTAAAAATAGACGACACTTAAATTGCAATATGGAACGAATTGTTAATACACTTATATTTTCATTCCAACCCATTCCCACACTAAGGACAATTTCTGATGCCTCTGCAGCAGACAACTTTTGCCATTGTTTTCAAAACTTTCCAATAATTGTGCTTTTATTTCTAGAGATTTTTCAATATTTTTGACTAGATGTTTTTAAAGCCATGGTCACATTTACGGTCATGCACGTAGTTGACCGTAGTTCATTTCAAACGTAGTTTGCCGTAGTGTTACTACAGTCAACTAGGTTGAAGTACGTTCGAAGTAGGTTCAAAATTGGCAAAAAGAGGAAATATAGAAAGTCTAAGTAGGTTGAACTACGTGTAAGTACGGTCAACTACATTCAACTACGAGCAAAGTGGCTAGGGTTAACTAGGGTATCACTACATCTAACTACGAGTAACTACGTTACACTACGTACAAACTATGTCCTAAGTACGCGCAACTACGGTAAATTAGGGTCAACTGCGTTAAGCTACGGTAAAACGTTGTGGCTGCGCCTGCGCAGTACGGGTAAGCTACAGTCATTGTGCTTTTGGCAGTTGACGAGCCAACATTGCTGATCGCTTATTCTGCCATGCCGCCTAGGTTATTAGTTGACCCTAGTTATCCGTACTGTGAACATACTTCAAACGTAGTTCAACCCTAGTAGATCCCTAGTTGACCTTAGGGTTAACCGTAGTGTTGATGTGATTTGGCAGGTACTACGGTCAACTACGGTACACACTGCGGTTAAGTAGGGTCAATTACGGTTAAGTAAGGTCAACTACGTTCAAACTACGGTCACAGTAGGGTCACAACATCGTACTTAACCGTAACCAATTTTTGAACATGTTGAAAAATTATGTGCTTACTACGGGCAAATCATAAGTTCAAACAACGTTCATTACTACGTTGAACTACAATTATCTACGTGTAACTACATTCAACTACGTTTAATACGTTCAACTACGACCAACTATGGTCATTCCCCACTACGGTCAACTACTTAAGATGTGACCATGGCTTAAAATTGTCTTCTGCAAATTTGTTGTATAAATGGGTAAAAGAAATTGGAACGACTACAACATACTTGTAAGCATGCAGAATTTGAGACTGGTTGTGCTGGGTTCTATCACGCCTATAGCAGTCAATAATAAAGCCAGTCATACCAGAGTGAACTTTGGCAAAGTTGACTTGCAATCTAATCTAGCGATATAGTTATTCGTCTGGTTGTTTTAACCCTTTCCCACATGCAGGTGCATTTTTGATACATCTGCATCATACAAGTGTGGATAACATTGTAGCAAAAGCAGACATTTCTTCATGACGAGCAATTTCCGCTTTTGTCAGAATTTATTCAACTCTATACAATGATTAAAATTTTGTTAAGGGAGATTTTCTAAGTTTTAGCCTAGATGTTTTCAAAGTGATCTGTTGCAGATTTGTTATATGTGGTAAAAGTCTTAAGGGTACTGTGGCCATGATAAGACTATATGAGCCGTTCCACGAGAAAACCAACAATTATGGACTCTGCGTATTGTATCGATCCAGATCAGCCTTATCCTGGCCAACACATTCCGTCTCGGGGGGATAGAGGTATAACTTAGTAATGATTCCTGAAACAGAAAATACACAGGATGCAAAAAAGTCTGTCCAGGTTAGTCTGCAATGCATGCAGAGTCCACAATGTTGGTTTGCTCTTGGATTGGCTCATATTACTGTTGCAAACAGCATAGGCCCCAATAAAATAAATAAATTAAATTCTATTTCAAGGTTGAATGGATGAGCGACAAGATAATGAGAGCTTTTGAGGATAATCGAAGCAACCCATACCATTTTAAACACATGAAACTGTGCCACAACCTTTCCGAACTCGGAAAAATTCCAGAACCAAAAGTAAGTGTTATTGATATTTTGATTGCCTAATTCCAAAAACATATAACTATGTTTTGTTTTCAGTTAGAGATTGTTGAGTTTAGAGTTAACTCCTCCTGTCATAGAAGAAATCTGCAGCAGACTTCTTTGAAAACATAATTGCAAAGCTAGGCGATTAAAAACATCCAGAACCAAAAGTAAGTCTAATTGGTACTTTGATTAACACTTTCCAAATATATGTATCTATGTCTTGATTTCAGATAAAGGTTGTGAGATTAGAGTTAACCCTTTCCTTCATGAAAAGAAATCTGTAGCAGACAACTTTAAAAACATCTAAGCAAAAATATGATATTTTAAATAAAAAAATAAAAATATGATTATTGAATAGAAAAAATGTGGCGAAATTGCAATTTTGCCTTTTGCCACAATTATTTCAAAATTTGTCTGCTGCAGATGAGTCAAAATGCATTGGTATGTGGGGAAAATGTTAAAACAATGTTTTCTCACAATGGAAAATAAATAAATGAGATGCCAACTGGTTTACTGGCTGTGAAATTTTAATTCATCTGCTGGAAAATATCTAGGAAAGTTAGTTTTGTATATAGTAGAAAACATTGTAGAAAATGGAGAAATTGCTCGATGTTTCAAAAAGTCCTCTGTAAGACCTAAGTTTTCCCGCCTTTAAAAAACAATCTGAAATTAATATTGACAGTCAAGAGAAACGAGGTGAACCTAATTGGACCTAATTGAAACATGCCCATCATGACTCTTTCTCTTGAGTGCTTTTACAATGGATTTGGAAGCATTTTTTATTTGGTCCACCTTTGTCTTTTAACCCCATCTCATAAATACAAATTATGCAGCATAAGACTTTGAAAAACATTTGAGCAAAAATATGGAAAATCACGAAAGATAAAGAACTGAAATCAATGAGGCAAAATTAGAAATTGCCCTTGGAAGCTATTCACTTGCTTTCAAAGTCATCTACTGCAGACTTGTTATATTTAAGAAAATATTTACTATTTAGGCATGTGTTGATGCATCTGCAGCTGATAACTTTTGAAACATGATGCATAATAACGAACAATTTCCCATTTTTCCGCCGCGTTTTCAGCTCTATTACAAAATCTTCAACAGCTTTTTTTCAAGGAAATCTTCAGCCATCTGCTGAAGAGTTGCTGTCTGTTAGAAAAAGGAGAACTGTCACAATTAAAATAAAGTATATAATTCTCAATGTAAAGAAAGATATCAAATGATAAAATTAGAATACATAAATATATCTAATCCCGTACTTAGGTGTTTGATATATTTTCCTGAAATAAATTTTCGCTGAGAGATTTTTTGTGGTTATATATGAAGATTTGTGAGAGACTGAAGAAAACTGTAAATTTTGCCTGAGGTTTTAATCAGCATGTCTAAATTTTACAGAGGTGTGAAGTAATTTACTGAAAGCACTTTTTAAAATACTTGTTCACTTTTTTTTGGAAAAACTGATATCTTATAATCAACTTTTCTAGTTTGTTTTTGCCCCAAATGAGTTTTCAATTTCTAACTTTCCACAAACAACACATCTCCAGCAGACAACTTTGAAATCATTGATGAAGGGAACCATCCTTTATATTTTTTTTCCACATTTAGATGCGTTTTGCAAAAGGAGAAATTGCTCAATATGAGCGAAATCTTTCTTATCAAACTATTTTATTAAAAACTAATCTGCAGTAGATGTGACAAAGTCTTCTTTTGTTGTAATTGGGAAAGGATTGATTTAAAAATGACATTTGATGCCCAGCCATTTGTAACAGAAAGATGTCATTGTTTGCCTGAATTACTATCAAATGTGTCAGATTTCACTGAATACCAGAAGGTTTCTGTTTGATTAATATAGATAAAGAATGTTTGTCTTCATGTTTATTGAACTTTTCTTCAATTTGTGGTACTAGAAATTCATAAACTTTATGAGCCCTGGTACACAGAAACACTGTCTTTAATTAATTATCTCCTATGGAATGTGCAGGGGATATGGACAATATGGGCATGTCTCTAAACAGAAAAAAGCCTCATTTACTTACAATGTTTTTCAACTTAGATTCAAAATTATACTTTCAAATAACAAGATGTTAGAGAAATATTTATTCCTTAGTTGTATCCAAAGCAGCGGACTTTCAAAAGATGTATTATTTCTTTCCCGCATACTGCATATCCTGAGCAGACAACTTTAACCCTTTCCCTCATATAGACGCTTCATGACGCCTCTATAGCAGACAGCTTTTTGAAAACATAGTGACAAAAGAAGAAATTGCTCAAAACGAGCAATTTATCCTTTTGCCACTCTGTTTTCCACTTTTAGTCATAGGTTATCACTTCAATTATAGAGATTTTCTATTTTTTGACAAATTATGTTCACAGTCTTCTGCTGCAGAATTGTCGTATG
The DNA here is from genome assembly GCA_031761405.1 of Serripes groenlandicus. Lineage (NCBI taxonomy): Eukaryota > Metazoa > Mollusca > Bivalvia > Cardiida > Cardiidae > Serripes > Serripes groenlandicus. The sequence goes on along the minus strand of JASEVX010000001.1, from coordinate 43,954,186 downwards.
AGGGAAAGGGTTAAAAACTTCTTAGAAAAAGAGAGGAAAAAATCTCTTCCAAAAATTAAAAAAAAAATAAATAAATAATGCAGAAGAAATGTTTTCAAGTGGTTTGCTGCAAACAAAGCAATATGGTCTGCAATTTCTAAAAACAAATGTTTTGTTTTTAGCCCACCTTAGCTTTGCTCAAGGTGAGTTATTGTGATCGCCTTTTGTCCGTCGTCCGTCAACTTCTTCTCCTCAGTAACCAGTGGGTCAATTGGGATGAATCTTTACAGAAAGCATCCTCTCAATCCTCTCAATGACCTCACTAGATTTCCTTAACATTTTTCGGATCCACGCAGAATTCTGGTTTCCATGGCAACGAAATGAAAAAAACTTCAAAATTCTTCTCCTCCCAAATTGGTTGGCTGATTTTCAAATAATTTTGTAGAAATGTTCCTTAGATGACCCTCTATCAGATTCCGTTATGCCATGTTGATTGGTCGAAAAACATGGCCGCCAGATGGGCGGGGCTATTTTGCCTTATATGGCTATAGTGAAATCTTAAAAAATCTTCTCCGAAAGACTGTCAGGCCGATTTTCAAATAATTTTGTAGAAATGTTCCTAGGGTGACTCTCTATCAGATTCCTTCAAGCCAAGTTGATTGGTCAGAAATTATGGCCGCCAGGGGGAGGGGCTTATATAGCTAAAGTGAAAAAAAAAAAATCAGGTGAGCGCTCCAGGGCCATCATGGCCTTCTTGTTTTATAGATATTAACCCTTACAACATACAAACTTTTTCTGATGCCTCTGCAGGCCAGACAACTTTTGAAAACATTGTGACAAAAGAAAAAATTGCTCATCTTATCAAGGATTATACTTTCATTTATAAAGATTTTACACATTTTAACCGAGCTGTGTTCAAAGTCATCTGCTGCAGATTTGTTGTATGTGGGAAAAAGGTTAACCCTTTCCTTCATACGACAATTCTGCAGCAGACGACTTTGAACATATTTTGTCAAAAAATAGAAAATCTCTATAATTGAATGGATAACCTATGACTAAAAGTGGGAAAAATAGTGGCTAAGGGAGAAATTGCTTGTTTTGAGCAATTTCTTCTTTTGTCACTATGTTTTCAAAAAGCCGTCTGCTGCAGAGGTGTCAGAAAGCGTCTATATGAGGGAAAGGGTTAATGTTAACTTGCTGGAAGGAGTTAAGATAATAAAGTGGCATGGTCTGGGAGCTGGACAGAACCAATTTTTTTACAGCGAGGAAAATTATATGGATAATGATATTTTTTAACACATACTGTGGGATGGTGGGTGGAAAGTTGTTAATTGTCCTTTCAGAGTTTCTTAGAACTGTCATTAACTATGACACCAAGATTGCTTTAATACATTCATTGTTTTCATAACCAAGGAAATGAGACGCGTCTTGCGATTTTGGGTCTGAACCCTTTCCCTCATGTAGATGCTTTCTGAAGCCTCTACAGCCGACAGCTTTTTGAAAACATAGTGAGAAAAGAAGAAATTGCTCAAAACAAGCAATTTCTCCTTTTTGCCACAATGTTTTCCACTTTTAGTCATAGGTCATTCAATTATAGAGATTTTCTATTTTTTGACCAAATATATTCAAAGTCGTCTGCTGCAGAATAGTCGTTTGAGGGAAAGCATATATTAGCTAAGGTTCTTATGAATGTGTCAAGCAGAAGAAGCTAGGGCACATTACGTTACAGTATAACCTCTACAAAAAGGCACCTCTGAAGAAACATAAACCTCTCTAGAACAACACTTAACCCTTTCCCATATAGTAGCAATTTCTGACACCTCTGCTGCAGATTACTCTTGAAAACAATTTGACGTAACGAGAAATGAGCAATTTCTCCTTTTGTCACATTGTTCTAAATTTTATCAATTAAAACATTTTTATCAAGATTTTTTCAAAGTCGACTGCTTCAGATTTGTTGTAAGTCGGAAAGGTGTAAATTATTTTTCCATACTCTTTAGTATACCTTAACCCTTTTCCCAGATGCATTTTGAGCCATATATATTGAGGCATATTGTACAGAATGAGCAATTTCCCCTTTTTGCAACAATCTTTTCAATTCTATTCAATGATCTTTTTGTAACATTTTTTTCAATAAATGTCTGCAGCAGACATTAGAAAGTGTTGAATATTATCGAAAGGGTTAAAACTCTGGGGCGATTCTTTATTATGTCAGTGGTCAGTTTCTGTGTTTCCTTGACCAGTCTTCTATCTCTTCAATGATAAATAACATTAAGAACGGGTCTATTTTTCCGAAGATGGTCAAATAGTGGGTCATTTTCACTGCCAGTTGACATGTTTATGGGGTTCTTATTAAATGTCCATTATGGCTCTATGTTGATAAATATAAAGGTTTATTCAGTTTTCTGTACCAAATAATCTTAGGTTTTCTATTTTTTGACAAAATATGTTCAAAGTCGTTTTCTGCAGAATTGTCATATGAGATGCACTTTGATAGCATCTGTAAGAGATGACTTTTGGAAATATTTTTGGCAAGAGGAGACATTGGTCATCATCAGCAACACAGCTTTGTTGTAATCTGTAATACTGTCTCCCAATAGTGGCATGTATTTCTTCAAATACTCTTTGGTTATATTCGATACATTGCCGTATGATACTGAACACCTTTTTCAAATCATTTATTTATTTCAAGCCCTTCCTTATCTATTTATTAATAAACTCTTTCCCACTTTTAGACGCATCTGCCATAATGAGCAATTTCTCCTTATGCCAAACTGTTTTCAACTTTATTCAAGACTTATACTTTTATTTTTAGCTCCACTGGCTGAAAGCCAGTCGAGCTTATGCGTGCGTCCGTTAACTTGTTGCTTCAAACGACTTCTCCTCCCTAACCACTTGGCCAATTCGGATGAAACTTCATAGGAAGCATCCTCTCCATGGCAACTGAAAGAAAAAAATAGTGTAAACTCAAAAAATCTTCTCCTCCAAAAGTGTCAGGCCGATTTTCAAATAATTTTGTAGAAATGTTCCTTGGGTGACCCTCTATCAGATTGCTTCAAGCCAAGTTGATTGGTCGAAAAACATGGCCGCCAGGAGGCGGGGCTATTTTGCCTTATATGGCTATGGTGAAAACTTAAAAAATCTTGTCCTCTGAAAGAGTTTGGCCAATTTTCAAATCATTTTGTAGAAATGTTCCTTGGGCTATATTGGGAGGATTCCTTCAAGCCATGTTGATTGGTCGAAAAACAAGGCCACCAGAGGGCCGGCTTTTTTGCCTTAATGGCTGTTTGGAGATTTAATTTTTGCCTAATGGCCGTGGAGCGATACTGGCCCTCTTGGGCCTCTTGTAAGTTTTCCTTAGTTTTGCCAAGATGTTTCCAAAGTCCTCTGCTTCTGATTTGTTGTATGTGGGAAAGGATTAATGGAAAATATAGATAAATTTGACAAATTAATTTCTTCCCAATTTAAAAGTACTATTGATTTAGTGTTGTCAGCTGTTTAGTAAAAGAAAAAGGGCAAAAACCCATAACCCTTTCCCTCATATAGACGCTTTCTGACGCCTCTGCAGCAGACGGCTTTTTGAAAACATAGTGACAAAATGTGCAATTTCTCCTTTTGCCACAATATTTTCCACTTTTAGTCATAGGTTAGCCATTCAATTATATAGATTTTCTTTTTTTTGACAAAATATGTTCAAAGTCGTCTGCTGCAGAATTGTCGTATGAGGGAAGGCTTAAGGAAAGTGATTGTAAGTTCACTTTTCAATAGATGGTCTGTCTATCATGCGGACAATCAGTGTCACATCTGCCCCCAGAAGCACTCTTTATCAAACAATAATGAAAGCTACAAACCTCTATGGAGCCCAAGAGTCATTGGTTACTGTTTCCCTTGTGGTGTCAGAATTACATTTTTCATGACAAACATCAGACAGATAATTTAAACCCACAGAGGACCTAAATGCCTACACTCTTTCCCACTATCACTTTCCCACATACAACAAATCTGCAGCCGATGACTTTGAAAACATATCCGAAACAATTTGCATACCCTCTTCAAATGAAAGTACAATAATTGAATAGAGTTGAAAACATGGTAACAAAAGAAGAAATCGCTCGTTTTGAGCAATTTCTTCTTTTCTCGCCATGTTTTCAAAAAGCCTTCTGCTGCAGAGGTGTCAGAAAGCGTCTGTATGAGGGAAAGGGCTATACAGAAACATTTTGACATATCTGTAGCAGAAAGCTTTTGAAAACATTGCGAAAAAGTATAAATTGCTCATAATAAGGACATTTTCCCATCATCACAATGTTTTCAACTCTATTAAATATTATTCAAATATTTAATCAATTATGGAGATCTCCCATATTTTCCTTAGATGTTTTCTAAGTTGTCTGAGGTAGATTCGCATAAGTGCCATCGGGTTTAAGTTTTAAAAATGAAGATAACAAGAGTTGCTGCAAGATGCAGCAATTGGATGTTAGCACGGGAATCAGCATTTTATGGCTTAAATAATACTGTTTGATTCGAAAAACACGAAACCCGCTTTTAAATATATGATATAAATATATGATAACAATATTTTTTTAGTTAAATACTTAAAACGAAAACAAAAATACCTTTTCCCAACGTGTTGACCTTGATCTCCCAAAATGATTGTAGCATTTGTCTGTGCATGCGCATCCTTTTTCTTCCTTTATATATTTTTAAAATGGCAAAATTTAGCACAATAACTTCGCATTCATGAAAATATTCCCATTTTTAAAAAAAAAAATTGCAAATAAATAGACTGGTTCACTAATCTTAATATTCTATTGCAAACTCGAACGAGAACCAGTTTAGTGACAAACTGCTACGGATATATCCGAGAGCTGACAGTAAAATACGGCGCATGTGCAAGCCCATTGCACCATTGATATTTCTAAACACAACCAATATATGCGCTGGTGCTGATGCGCCCGCGCCATAAAGTCAAACAAAACTTCAGAAAACCGAGACTGGAATCAATCCCTTAAAAGCTAAGGATAATATTACAACATCTGATTTGTTTAGTTAATTTAGTTTTTAGATCAAAAGTGTTAGATAATAAAGTCATTTTGAATGGATGGGTTTGGCACACATGTACTATCAAATTAGGCCCCAACAAATAACAAGCTTCTGTGGGATTAACCCTTTCCGTCATATAGACGTTTTCTGATGCCTCTGCAGCAGACAGCTTTTTGAAAACATAGTGACAAAAGAAGAAATTGCACCAAACGTGCAGTTTCTCCTTTTGCCACAATGTTTTCCACTTTCTGTCATAGGTTATTCATTCAATTATGGAGATTTTCTATGTTTTGACAAAATACGTTCAAAGTCGTTTGCTGCAGAATTGTCGTATGAGGGAAAGGGTTAAGATATTCTCTTATTCAATTTAGTCTATGGCTTGCATCCTTCTCTATGATGATGATGTGCCCTTCCCAGCTCTGTATTTTAACTGTGTTTGACAGTAATTTCATTACGGCATTAGTTTAAACTAAATTTACAACAATTTTGCGTTTGAGATGGTGGAATTTGACAATTGAAGGATGTGGGATTGGTTAATCCAAATTGACAATAAATCAGCTAGAACTTACTTTAATCCTTTATGCTGCTTATCTGTCTGTCTGTCGTCACAGCTCTAACTTTAATTTTGTTTTGGTCCTTTTCCTGTTATAAACATGATTTCTGTGGCAAACAAAAGTTTAGGAAATAATAGAAACATTACTATAAGTAATTTGTCTCTTGTCTCAATAACTTTACTCTGCCCTTAGTCCTATTAACCTTTTATTTGTCCATATCTTTTTCTTTTTTTTTAACCCTTTTCCACCTGCAGACACATTTGCAGCATACAATTTTTTAAATCATTGTGGCAAAAGGAAAACATTTCTCACATGTTTTCATCACTTTTTAATTAACATATTTTTTGCAGTTTTGACTAGATATTTCAAAAGTTGCTCCAGAATATTTGTATGTGCAAATGGGTTAGTTACTCAAATAAAATTGAGCTTCCAATTTCCCTGCAACATCATCTGTCTCAGAATAAATGCAAACTACCAGAAAAAACATTTCAGGTGAAAAGTCAGCTCTTCAATCAAAGGCTGTTGATCAAGGGGTCATGGGTTCAAAACAGAACTCAGTCTTGCTTGACAAAGTATAACTCCCATCAGTTGGTTTACCCCTTTCCCACATAAAACAAATCTGCAACAGATTAGGTATTCAAGCTACAGAAAATCAAAAATAACAAGTAATTAGACAGGGTTGCTAGGCTGCTAGCGCCAAGCCCTGTCCGCCATGTTTTTCAACCAATCAATATGGCTTTGTCAATTTTTGTTGAGGGACATTTCTGCCAATTTATCATGACAATGTGGCTTGAACAAGTTATTAAGAGTGTTATATAAGGAACACTACTGCTAAATTATCTTGAAATCAGACAAGCAGATTCAGAGGAGAAGAATTTTAAAAGGTTTGTTCCTCCATTTTCTTAAGCAAAGGCAACCAAAGATCTACTACTTTAATACTGAAAGAGGATCACCAAAAGAAATTCCCTTTGCAGATTGGTTAAAATTAGCCCAGTGGTTAAGGTGGATATATTGTTTGAAGCTAAAAAATAACAACAACAACGCACAGAAAATGACCGCAATGGTTCACATGAAACTTGACTTCTCAGATGCTCTTAAAATGTATGATAAAAACCAGATTACATGTATTTGTAAAATTAAAAAATTCTGTACATCTTTTTTTCCTGATTGTAGCTATAAATTGTGTTATCAGCAGATCTGAATAGTTCCGAGGGACATATAACATGATTGCTTTTTAGTACCCTACCTATACTAGTATTATTACCAAGAAACATGCAAGTGAGGTCTGATAAATAAGGCTTATTTAACAGATACACCATGTCAGCCTCAACCCACCATACTCACTGTTTTTTTCTGATGTAATATTTTAACCCTTTAACCCTTTCCCACAAACAACAAATCTGCAGCAGACAATTTTGAAAACATCCTCGCACAATTTTGAGAAATCTCCATTAACGGGTGTTTTATTAATAAATAGAAATGAAAATATTGTGGCAAATGGAGAAATTGCTCATTATGAGCAATTTCTCCATTTTCTGCAATGTTTTCAAAAGTCTTCTGCTGCAGAAGTGGGAAAGGGTTAACTGCTGGTACCAATTTGTGAAGCAGGAGCACCATTATATAGCCAAGCCATCTGGTGCATTTGCGCGGACTGACCTGGCTCTATACTGCAAGCACCTCAACTCAACATTTTTATCTTGATATTCCTAGAATTGGCTTCCCTCCTTGCGCTCAGGATCGCAATACAATTGATGCATAGGCCCAGGATTAATAATGTAAATGAGTTGGTTACAGTCCATTCATCTTTAAAGATATTCCACAGATGCATGTGCCTTCATTGACATTATATACAATCCATGACTATCGAGACATCATTCTGAACCCAAAATGGTTTTCAGCAATGGAGAGCTACTGTAGAAAGAGATATTTGAAGTTATTCATTGCCGATATTGTAATAATACTTTAACAATAGGGACTGATTCCAGTCTAGATTTCGATAAGTGCCTTCGGAATTCTCCTGCTTTAGGAATTGGTTCTGAGGAGCCCCTTGATTAAAACAATGACTGAAGTAAGGTTCGTTAATACCTCCTTTACACAGAGGTTGTGTCCGTTGAGAGACCATTGAGAGAAAAAATGGCCAAATCTCTCAACGAGCTTTCAATGAGCGCCCAGCAATTGCCATGGTCTCTCAATGATCTTCCAGTGATCTCCACAGTCACCACGGAAAGTTTTGACTCAGTCCAAAACAATATCTCAACGGTTGCGGTGGGAAGCAATCTCTCAACGGTCTCTCAACGAGAGCTCAAGGTTCTCTTAGACCTCTTTAACTGTCGGTACCAATTATGGCCAATTTTGAATTGTTCAATGGTCGCTCATCGATCTCCGTGTGTGTAAAGGGGGCTTAAGATGTAAGATCAATATATAATTTTCAATTGTGAACACTTAAAGATCTATTTTCTGTTGTGGTTAAGTTACTTGTGAAACAATTTTTCAGTTACATCAAGGCGTTTTCTGGGTAAGTTACCAGTACTACTGGTCCATTTATCCTGACGCCAGTCAGTCAGTTGTAATCCTAACCCCGCAACCCTGAGCGCTAAGGAGGGAAGCCATTACTACCATTTTTAAAGTCTTTGGTATGACCCAGCTAGGGATCGAACCTGTGACCTCTTGCACCCAAGGCGTACACTCTAACACTACACCACCGAGGCAATGAAAGTTTTGATGTATGGTTTTAAAATTAGAATAGTCAAAGCTAACCAATGAGGAAATGTGTTAATTAAATTTTAGGCTGATCATAACTCTTCCGAAATCAGTGAAATCCTGCTATCTTGTAATATAATTTGCTAGTCTTAACAAGAAAGAATGATGAGATCAAAGTATGCCGGTGTTTCTGTTAATTAAACCTTTACCACACAAAGACTCATCTACAGCAAAACAACTTTTGTAAGCATTAATGCTAAGGGAGAATAAGTCATATTGTGCAATTACTCATTTAACCACAATGTTTACAACATTTTCAGTAATGGATAGTTTCATTTAAAGATATAAATTAGTTTTGCTTAGATGCTTTGGAAGTCAACTACTGTAAATGTGTTGTATGCCAGGAAAGAGTTAACTGAAATTTGACACTGGCATGTAAAATGTTTTGGTCCCCTAAATTCCAATGACCTTGTATGTTAGTTTGGATGTTTTTCCCTGTGAGAAAATTGAAGATTTAACCTCTTAATTCACACATACAGCATGCTTACCAACCTTTTCTCATTCACAAGGGGGAGTTTCATGATCTCAAAGTGGGAGATTGGGGTTTGAAGGGGGAGATTTCAGTGCGATGATTTTGACAGTAGAAATTTTCGCGATAGAACGGAATTTAGATAACTATGCAGGAGACAATACTTCCAATATTTATAGGAAAAGAATAAAATAGACTCATTTTGAGAATGTTTTCTATTTAACAGAATATTTTCAACTCTGTATGTTAGCATTTAAATATTATTTTGACATGTTTTCAAATTCATGCATTGATATTAAAAAAAAACTTTTAATTAATTGTGGTTATCTAGAAAATCAAGCAAGTTGTCTGTTGTGTCATTATGACTTTTCATATTGCATCCAAGAAAGAAAAATCTTAACCACATTTAAATTAGACCTACTTTTGAATGAAATACTGAGTACCAATGGAATTTTTGTTAATCTAATAATGACACAGGGAGAAATTTAGTTGACAGACACACATTGTTTTGAACTTGTTGAAAGAAATTGCCTTTAATCAGAGTTTAATCAGTGACAATTTGTTTAGAAGTGGATGTTACAATTTTCAGTACATTCATATCCTCATGATTTTTTTTTTTTTAATTTTATAAATCGTCAGTACCGGTATTTAACATTTTTTAATTTTATCTTAATTTTTATTATGAATTTATATTTTCTCCTATTTTTAGCTCACCTGTCACATAGTGACAAGGTGAGCTTTTGTGATCGCCCTTTGTCCGTCGTCTGTCCACAATTTCTTGTGAACACGATCAAGTCTTCGTTTAAAATTGGCAAAATTGCTATAATTGACCTTGTGAACAAGATAAAGTCATCATTTATTATCCGATGATTACCAAACTTATACAGTAGCTAGATATACATGAGAGCTCAGTTCCTTTTGAAAACCAAATTAGGACCCTAAAACACTTACTCAGGTGATCGATATAGGGCCATCATGGCCCTCTTGTATCAATATTTTGTTCATTTCTTATTCAAGATTATTCCTTTGTTTGTCTAAACAAATTTTAATGGAAGCCAGCTCAACTATGCTATAGATTGGATGCATTATATATAACAGTAATTATGTGTTACTTGTTTCTTGTCTTTGAAATCAACCATGAATCTACCTGATGCTGCATCTTCAGTCATTTGCTAAATTTATCTCTTTCCCACATACAACAAATCTGCAGCAGACGACTTTGAAATAATCAGAGCAAAAATATGGATAATCTCCATACATGAAAATATAGTTACTGAAAGGTTGAGCAATTCTCCTTTTGACACTATGTAACACACAAAAGACGTCTGATGTAGAGGCGTTAGGAAGCGTCTATATGTGGAAAAGGGTGAACAAATGATTAGGGAGAAAATTCTGTTTATTGAAACAATTGATACGAAGTTAAAAGCTTGTGGGTAAAGGAGAAATTACTTAACATTTCCCACATACAACAAATCTGCAGCAGATGACTTCGAAAACGTAGTGACAAAAACCCTGAAAAATCTCCATAAAAGATAGCTCAATTATTAAATAAAGTTGAAAGCATTGTGACCAAAGTAGAAATTGCTCACCATGAGCAATTTTACCGTAGGCCACACTGTTTTCAAAAGTTGTCTGCTGATATTGAGTCAAAATACGTCTTCAGGTGGGTAAGAGTTAAAAAACTTGTAATGAGTAATTGCTTCTTTTCCAACAATTTTTTCAAAAGTCATCTGTCTAAAAAAGGAGTCCAATGACGTGTGTATCAAGTAAACAGGTTAATAACAAACTCTTTTTTTGTAAGACTTCAGAAGAAAACAAACATGCTAGGAATAAACCATGATCATTATTGCCAATTTCCTTTTCTAAGCTTATCTTCAAGCCAAAGAAATATTGGATTGGTTAACCCTTTCCCACATATAACAAATCAACAGAAGACGACTTCAAAAACGCCTGGTTAGAAATATGGGAAACCTCTATAAAGGAAAGTTTAATCATTGAATAGAGTTGAAAATTAAGAAATTGCAATTATGAGCAATGTCTCCTTTCGTCACAATGTTTTCAAAGTGTTGTCTGCAAAGGGGGCCGGCACGAATTTTTAGTCATATATAGTGTAAATATACACTATATATGACTAAAAATTCGTGCCGGCCCCCTTTGGTTGTCTGCATGTGGGAAAGTGTAAAAACATGAGTTTGATTATAACTGTATAGACATTTTAGAACTGCTTGTTTCACTAAGATTGCTCTAGGAACACCAAGGTCATGCCTCCTCAAATTATTTGTTTTGAACTCTCTAGTTTTAAATTACTTGGAAATAGAGATAACCCCCTTTTTAACAAGTAATCTCCCTTAAATCAATGGCTTATCTCAATTACACATTTCGTATCCAATCTTCATGAAAGTAACATTCATCACCATCAAATCTCAGTCTAGCTCTATACATGTAGTCTATGTTTGAAACTGGGTCACAGTGGGTCAAAGACTAGGTATTTCAGGCAAATTTTAACCCTTTCCCTCATATAGACGCTTTCTGACGCCTCTGCTGCAGACGGCTTTTTGAAAACATAGTGACAAAAGAAGAAATTGCTCAAAACGAGCAATTTCTCCTTTTGGCACAATGTTTTTCCACATTTGGTCATAGGTTATCCATTCAATTATAGAGATTTTCTAATTTTTGTTCTGCATGAAGCCCACACATAGTTCCTTCAAACACTCCTGTGATTGTTGTGTGGGCACTCTTTAGAACATAATAAGGTAAGATATTTCCATTCTTTGTTGCTGTGAAACTATTGTTTTGAACAATTGATGCCTATTCCACAATGCAATCAAAAGTTGCTTGCTCCAAAGGTTTTAGATGTCATTTGTTGCTGAAAGCTGGTAAATGAGTACGCACAATATCGGGATTTGGTTACGAGAGTTGAGATTTTAGAAGTTAAATCCATTAATTAACCCTTTCCCTCATATAGACGCTTTCTGACGCCTATGCAGCAGACGGCTTTTTGAAAACATAGTGACAAAAGGAGAAATTGCACAAAACGTGCAATTTCTCCTTTTGCCACAATGTTTTCCACTTTTTGTCATAGGTTATCCATTCAATTATGGAGATTTTCTATGTTTCAAAATACGTTCAAAGTCGTCTGCTGCAGAATTGTCGTATGAGGGAAAGGGTTAAACCTTTCACACATAAACAAATCTGCAGCAGACAACTTTGAAAACCTGTCAGAACAAAACTATAGTAAATCTCTACATATGAAAATATTGCGGCAAACGGATAAATGACATGGCACAGAATATTCAAAATTTGCCTTCTGCAATTGCGTCAAAATGAATCTGTATTTCGGATAGGGTGAGCTGTATCCAGATCCCGATCGAGACATCTTTTGACACATTTGCAGCTGATGACTTGTAAAAACCTACCCAAACATTATGAGGAATGGAAAAACTGATCAAAAAGATCAATTTCTCCTTATCACACAATGCATTTTGTATTTTTAATTTTTATTATTTTTTCAGATATTTTCTTCAGATATTTTAAATGCAGACGACTTTAAATATATCAAATCAGATAAATAATGAAACAGTTGAGAAAATAGCATGTGTCACAGCTAGAAATAAGTAAAATGGATGGGAAATAAATAACATATGACAGAAAACATAATCTCTGGTCAGATCTTAATAGTCCAATCACTAATGATAGTTATTGACACGCTGGGATTGTCCGTAGCGAAATTGTTAATCACCTTCTAAAACATATTGGTCACATGGGGTCACTTTGGTCTTGTGTAAATTCACTTACAGTTCAGCATGTCATTCAGATGACACCCACAAGCAGGACGCTAATACGATTTACTTCATTTCATGCCAGTTTCCGCGCTATGGACCTGAAATAATCATATTACCACTCTCCCTCATAGAGACAAGTTTTTATGTACATTGGCAATTTTAAAACACGTTGTTCAGAAGAGTTATATTTATTAACCCTTTCCCACATACAACAAACCTGCAGCAGACAACTTTGAAAACATCCTTTCAAATATTTAAAAAATCTCCATAAATGGGAGTTTAATTATTAAATAGAGTTGAAAACATTGTGGCAAAGAGGGAAATTGCTTATGATGAGCAATTTCACCTTTTTGCAAATGTGTCAGAAAGCGTCTACATGTGGGAAAGGCTTTAGACACTTCATGTTCTCAAATCCTTAAATTAACTTTTAAACCCTTTCCTACTTGCAGACGCATTTTGATTTTATTTCTCATACTTTATAATAGTCCATTTCTGAAAGATGAATTATGTAACTTTTATAATAATTGTTCATCAGAAAAAATGAATGGCTATATGGGGTTTCAGACACTATCCCACTGGACTGATGGGCATCATCATTACCGTCTTAGCTATCGCAGCATGGCAGTCATCTAAAAGGAAAAGAAGAAATTGTAAAGAATTCAGAAAAAAACACATTTGGTTTATGTCAAAACGTTTTTGGACACTGAAATGACCATAACAGTTTACCAAATGTGATATTTTAACCCTTTCCCTCATATAGACGCTTTCTGATGCCTCTGCAGCAGACGGCTTTTTGAAAACATAGTGACAAAAGAAGAAATTGCTCAAAACAAGCAATTTCTCCGTTTGCCACAATGTTTTCCACTTTTAACCATATGTTATCCATTCAATTATAGAGATTTTCTATTTGTTGACAAAATATGTACAAAGTCGTCTGCTGCAGAATTGTCATATGAGGGAAAGGGTTAAGAGTATTCCTGCTGAAAAATATCCATTGGGATAGAGATCATCATGAGCAACTTCTCCTTCTCCACAATCTGTTGGTTGCTTCAAGCAGGTAAGGCATCAATTGATGCCTGTACGAGAGAAAGAGATAATTCAGTGAATATTTACTTCCAATTACGTGTCAGTCATCCATAATTCTATCACTATAGTAGAAGTTAAACCTTTCCCTCATACAAAAATTCTGCAGCAGACGACTTTGAACATATTTTGTCAAGAAATGGAAAATCTCTATAACTGAATGGATAACCTATGACTAAAAGTGGAAAACATTGTGGCAAAAGGAGAAATTGCTTGTTTTGAGCAATTTCTTCTTTTGTCACTATGTTTTCAAAAAAATGTCTACTGCAGAGGGTTAACCCTTTCCCACTCATAACTAATCTGTAGCAGTCAAAAACATCAAGGTAAAGTTCTATGGCAATTCTCAATAAATGAAATTATGATCATTGATAAGAAGTGATCACTTTGTGTCAAATGGAGAAATTGCTCGTTATGAGTAATTCATCCTTTTGCCACAATTATTTCAAACTCTTACTGCTGCAGATTTGTCAAAATGTGTCTGGGAAAGGGTTAGCTTATAAATATTGGATAAAGAAGTGTTACTTTCAAATTACGGGGCTCATTGAATTTGCATAAGGTAGTTCAACTCCTTTGATTCTTAAAAAAATTACTGGTGGTCTTAAAATCAACTACTAAGTTATGTATTTAACTTTGGCAATTAGGTTGCTACCTTTTAATTATATGTCAGTTTAGGAGTTCCTGAATGCCCTTATACAATTTTAGATAGAGTCCTGGTTTTATTTTGACCAAGAGATTGTTTAATACCATGAAAGTACAAATTTATTTTTCTAAATATTTGAAACATTCTACCAAGCATCGATGGTCATGCAACAGAGAAAGAAGAACACCAGAAACTACGTAGGAAGTGATATCTAATTTACGTAATTCTTTCAAAAGATTTGACTCCATATAGCTTGTACATGCAAGGTTAAAAGTTGTTTCTGTGATGTAAACCCCTTCCTTACTGTAACATACAACAAATCTGCAGCAGACAACTTCATAAATGTATTAACAAAAACATGAAAAAACTTCATAAATAGGAGTTTTATTATTAAAAAGAGTTTATAACATTGTGGCTAAAGGAGAAATTGCTCGTTTTGAGCAATTTCTCCTTTTGCCACACTGTTTTAAAACATCATCTGCTGCAGAGGCATCAGAAAGCATCTATATGTGGGAAAGGGTTAACACACAATGTTGAGGACATGAAAGCACCCACATACAAAGATTCTGCAGCAGACAACTTGTAGGCAAATAAATGAAAAATGCGTATAAATGAAAGTAGAATTAATGCAATGGATTGAAAAATATTTGGAAGTTGATCTTTATAAGCAATTTCTCTTTTTGCCACATTGTGTTCAAAGGTCATGTGCTAATATCAAACCTCATAAGTCGCCGGGCAGAAGCCCGCGACTTCTATTTTTAATAGGTTTTCGGAAATCACATGGGAGGGCGGCTTATTATTAGAAAGAAACAAATCTAGATGATTTGAACATATTACAATTGTGGTTGTTTACGAACACTAATAAATGACACATCTAAAATGAAATAAATATTCCGATTTTTTAATGTTTGCAGTTTTTTTTATTTCACTCGCATTTAAGTTTTTTGTCTTATTTACGAGGACAAAAGTGGTCCCTTCAAGATGTGAACCAACACCCCCTAATGCAGACTCTTATGTGTCATCATTGAGGTCAATTTCGGATTCTCCTTTTAATAGCAATTTAAACTTACTAAATGTTGTTTTCATGTTCAAAGAGATGTCTTGATTTGTGTAGAATTCATTTAATAATGTTAATCCATGAATATCTAAAGTAGGAACTGTTTCTAAGCTAAATATAGACCCTATTCTGTTGTGTAGTTTCGTGACCTTTAACATCGATTTTCGCGCATGCGCATTTCGATATGAAAAAGCGAGTGATATTATTTTATTTTAGACAAGTACAAGACGAATGTTTGATGCAAAGCGTCAAAGAGGCGTCAAAGAGAAGCCGCAATATTTCGTTGTACATGTAGAATTAAGAAAAAAAGAACATTTTTAAATCCACAAACAATAGAACAATTTAAACTGTAGACGGTAATGCTGATATATTTCTCCTTTTGAAGACTTTGGTTTTCTTCAAATTACCTCCCTTTAAAGCAATACCAGGATATTTACCTTGTGATTCGAATAAGATTGACAAACATTGAAATTATATGAATGAATACTATTATTTAAATAAGTAACAACAGCAAAATTAAATTTAAGCCAAGATAAATGTGTACACATTTCGTTAATTTTTTATAGATACGCTAATGTATAGGTATGAATATAAAATTTATAAGCAAATGTTTTCATTTCAACGTTACTAATGTTTGAATAGACCAAGGAAAGTCAAGAATACATAAATAAATCAATGCAGTCTTTTCCGGCGACTTTGATGCCTTGCATCAACTTTCTCTTGTGACTTCCATAAACACAGATGTGTAAAATTTGTGGCATTGAGCATGGAATAGAGAAACAGTTCTCAGAATAAATGTTTCCAAGAAAAAGCCTATAAATCAGTTATTAACCCTTTCCCTCATATAGACGCCTTCTGACGCCTCTGCAGCAGACGGCCTTTTGAAAACATAGTGACAAAAGAAGAAATTGCACAAAACGTGCAATTTCTCCTTTTGCCACAATGTTTTCCACTTTTTGACATAGGTTGTCCATTCAATTATGGAGATTATCTATGTTTTGACAAAATATGTTCAAAGTCGTCTGCTGCAGAATTATCGTATGAGGGAAAGGGTTAATAATATTGTGTCTCCTGTTGAAACTGCAAATCTTGCTGTCACCTTGCTGTGACCTAGCTGTCACCACTACAACATAGATATTGGACCTCACTAGTTTTGTCCTGGCCACACTCAGCTTACTGATGGTGGGAGTAAACAGGCTTCATCAAGAAGACTTATACGCATCAGCAACCGATGACCTTTGAAAACATTGTTGCTGAAGGAGAAATTGCTCAAAATGAGATTATCCAATTTGTTTGCCTTAATATTTTTAAAGTCTTCTGCTGGAGATTTGTTAAAGGTTTGAGTGAATAATAGGGCATTTATATAGGATCACCTTTTCCAATATACAATAGATCTGCAGCAGATGACTTCTTAAATATCTGGGCAAAAATATTGAAATTGTTTGTCATGAGCAATTTCCCCTTTCAGTAGGAGAAAGCTTAAGGGTTAATAGTTTTACATCTTGTTAATGTGTTCTAAGTTCATGGCTAAAAATGTCTCTTGGGTCCTTGGTTTATTGTATGGTCATTTCTAAGGCTTTATCTATCAATCATTGACTGGTAATTCCACATAAATGGGTTTATTATATTTAACTTATGTTCGTCTTCATATTTTCATGTCAAGTTAAAGGTCAAGGTCAAAATTTCAAGACTTTGCAATAAAATTTGTCTTATGCTACTGGGAGTTCTTAACCCTTTCCTGCAGCAGACGACTTCTTGAATAACAGCACACCATTTTCGTGCTACTTTCATAATATTATTATCCATTTTCCACATCAACAAATCTGCAGCGGACAAATTCGAAAAACATCTTGTCTAATATGTGAAAAATCTCTATGAAAATAATTTAAAATTGAACAGAGTATTAGGGCAAGAGAACAAATTTGCTCATAATGAGCAATTTCTCCTTTTGTCACTATTGTTTCTAAAGTTGTCTGCAAGCAGGAAAGGCTTCAATACCTATTAAAAAACACATCACATACCTTGAAAAGACTTCACTACCAATGCTTCACTTTCCATAATGATATAAGTATGTTCATGAACTACTTCAGGAATCGAAATCGCTATTACAAATTTATTCAAAGGTGTTCTTTTGCAATACTCCATATGAGTCCTTCCACAAGAAAACCAATTGTGTAGACTCTGTGTAAAGTATCGACCCGTATCAGCCTATGCATGCTGTGCAGGCTAGCCAGGACAGACAATTTTGGCCGTCTGTGGATTTTCTGTTACAGGAATCATTACTTTATACCACTAACCCCCTGAGATGGAATATGTAGGCCCGGATTAGCGCAGGCTGATCTGGGTCGATACATTACGCTGAGTCCATAATGTTCGTTTTATCGTGGAACTGCTCATATCATATAACATTTATTGTGATTAGTCGCCGGGCAGAAGCCCGTGACTTATATTTTTAATAGCTTTTCTGTAATGACATGGGAGGACGAGTTGTTATTAGAATTTTTTTTTTTAAAATGTCTTGAACATATTAAAATGAAGTTTTTAGAGTAAAACATATTTTTATTAGAAAATACTTACCAGTCATTTAATACCTGATATATAAGCCCCTAGCACTTAACTCATCCAGAAAATTGATCGCGTCCAGCGTATCCCTCACGTCCGTGTGATATACACGGTTGCCGGCAAGCACCGGCCTACGTGACCCACGTGCCACTTTTAATTTACCGTAAGTGTTGGGTGACGACGCGGGGTTGGGAGGCGGGACTGTGAAATGACTGGTAAGTATTTTCTAATAAAAATATGTTTTACTCTAAAAACTTCATTTTTATGTCAAAAATACGTTACCAGTCATTTAATACCTGATGACTTTGCAGCATCGGCCGGGAGGATCGTCCAACACTTCGTCATCAGAGATGTAGCACCATGTAATTTATTTGTCATTTTAACGTAGTACTGAACACAACAGCTTATAAAGTCGGAAATTGGATTAAAGGAATATTTAATCTGATGTGAACTTATTGTTGTGTTAAATGAATATTTAGCGAACAACTCGCTGAGACGCCACAAGTGGGCCCAGAGAATACAAATTATCTGACTGAGAAGACATGGAACGCAGATAGAACGATGAAAACGTGGACTGCGATTTCCATACTGCAGCATGCATAATGTCCTCTAAAGGAACGTTGTTGGTAAAGGCCCAACTAGCAGAAAGAGCGCGAACCTCATGCGGACGAACCTGAAGCAATGAGAGATCGGTGAGTGACAGATCTTTGTACGCTAACTTAATAGTAGATGATATCCAGCGAGAAATAGTAGCTGCTGAAATATCATTACCTCCTATAAGAGGAAGAAATAATCTCTTCCTAAGACCCCTTGCCCCGTCAACCCTCTTAAGATAATACTTAAGAGATCTGACGGGACAAAGGAATCTGTCGGGATCAGAAGGCCCACAGTTTGCAGAGAGACTGGGAACTGTAATGGCTTCCGGAAGAACCGACGGTAACTGATTCTTTGCCAGAAAACCAGGCTGACAAAGTAGCGAGAAGGAGCCGTCGGATTCATTGAACCTGGCGTACCCCGACTCTACAGATAGTGCGTGTAACTCACTCCTACGCCTAGCGGTCGCAAAAGCGAGTAGAAACACTGTCTTGTAAGTCAAGAACTTAATAGACGCAGACGCAAGAGGCTCATAGGGAGCTTTCGTAAGTGACCTAAGAACACAAGACAAATCCCATTTCGGAGTTAAACTCCTGGAAACAGGTTTGTCTAGCTCGAAAGAACGTATAAGTTCAGAGAGAAATGGATTTGAACCAATGCTCTCTCCCCCTTTGAACTTAAGAGTATTCGATAGCATAGAGCGGTATCCTTTAACCGTACTAACAGCCAGATGCTTTTCCTCAAAGAGGAAAAGAAGAAAATCGGCAATCTGAGTTATAGAGGGACACTCATGATTGACCGATCTTGCACCACACCAATCTGAGAAGATCGCCCACTTCGAATCATAGACAATTCTAGTGGACTGTCTCCTTGATTCTGCGATGCGAGAGGCAACTTTGACAGAAAAGCTTCTCTCTCGGATTGAACGCTTGATAAACTCCAAACGTGAAGGTGTAGCATTGCCGGGTTGGGATGAAGACGCCGACCCGGTTGCTGAAACAGGAGGTCGTCTTGAAGAGGAAGACGTACCGGTTGTGCCGAGAGGCAGGCCAGGAGATCGTTGAACCACGATCTCTGGGGCCAGAATGGTGCTATCAACAGTATTCTGCACTGTTGAGAGCGTAGTACTTTCTGAAGTACGATTGGGACTAGAATGAACGGGGGGAACGCATACCCGAATAGACGGTTCCAATCGAGGGTCAGTGCGTCCACTGCCCAAGCTGCAGGATCGTACATTGGCGACACATAGAGTGGAAGCCGATGATTGGCTCTGGTGGCGAAAAGATCCACCAGAGGTGTTCCGATCTGCATGAACACAGAGTTTACCACACTCTGGTTCAGAGTCCATTCCGCCGGTAGAATCATGTTCTGGCGGGATAAACTGTCTGCTAGAACATTTAGGTGACCGGGAACGTGTTTTACTAATATTACCAACGACGCCGCCCGGCACCAAAGGAGCAACTTCCACGTCTCCAGAAAGAGAAGGTGGGAGTGCGTTCCTCCTTGCCTGCGAATGTAGGAAACAACAGTAGTGTTGTCCGTCGACAACAAAACAGTTTTGTTCGCAACGGAGGCAGAGAATTGATTGAGGGCTAGCAGGACCGCCCTCAGCTCTAAGTTGTTTATATGCAAACACTTTTCCTCCGCTGTCCACATGCCCTGGGCTGTTAAGCCCTGTGGCTCTAAATGAGCTCCCCAACCCACAGCACTGGCATCTGTAAAAAGGTACAGATCCGGAGGTGGAGTGAGCAAGGGCACCCCTTGTAGATAGATTAACGGATCCAGCCACCACCGAAGGTGTGACTTGAAGAAAACCGTCAGAGCTATCTCCTGTTCCAGTGAATCCACAGATGGACGCCACAGGGACAGAAAAAGATACTGAAGGGGTCGCATGTGGAGCCTGCCTAGACTGACTAGGTCGGCTGCTGCACTTAGGGAACCCAGAAGTGACAGCATGGATCGGGCTGTTACCGACACCTGATCCAGGGTGAGTCTGATTTTCTTGCAAAGAGAATCGACTCTGTCCGAGGGAACTCGAATCACCGCTAGGTCGGTGAGAAAAGTCATTCCCACGAACGTAAACCTCTTTGACGGAATCAAGTCCGATTTCTGCGTGTTGGGTAGAAGACCCAATCGCAGAATGGTCCGCCAGGCTAGAGACAGATCGTGAATTAAATTCAAACGATTTGCTCTGTGAAGAAGCCAGTCGTCGAAGTATTGTAGGAGCTGTGGGCCCTGCATACGCAGAAAGGCTCCCACAGCATTGATTACCTTGGTAAATACTCGCGGTGCGGACTTGAGGCCGAAGGGAAGTGCCACAAATTGGAAAACTTCTCCCTCTACCACAAACCGAAGGTATTTCCTCGACGAGGAAGCGATCGGAATGTGGTAATATGCGTCTGTGAGGTCTAGAGAGACCGCCCAGTCGTCTTTCCGGATAGCTGTTCTGATGGAGCGGGCCGACTCCATCTTGAACTTCTCGACCGGTATCAATAGATTTAGAGCTGATAAGTCTATTACCGGTCTCCACCGACCGTCTTTCTTCGGAACAAGAAATAGACGGCTGTAGAAACCCCGTGAATTGGGGTTGAGAACCCTCTCTATAGCCTTCTTTTTCAGAAGTGATAAAATCACTTCCGACATGGCCGGATGGCGTGATGACATATCGATCGGCACGCTTGTCAGAGGAGGTGGGGAAACGAAGGGAATTAAGTACCCTTCCCGTATCACAGACAAGATCCAACGATCCTCTGTTATACATTCCCACTCCTCTATGAAATGCGACAAGCGGCCCCCGACTGTTATCTCCGGCCTTGGGAAGATCATAGAGAGGTGCGCATCCCTAGGGCTGCGGCCTAGGGAGAGAGCTGCGCTTAGAAGTATGCCTCTTAGCTCCCGCTTGAAAGTGGGGCTTTGGTTTTGCAGACTTCTGGCCCGTGGAAGACGGTTGTTTTGGCGCAAAGGCCTTAACATCCTGCTTTTGCTTCTTGGCAAGGGGAGGTTTCCTAGCCTTACCCCCTTTTCCAGATGGCGCCGAGCGCTTCTGGCTCTGTGCAAAAGCATTCGCTGCATTCGCCGAGAGGCGTCTGGACTGTTCTGCTGAATCAGAAACAGTCACCGCAGCTATTCTTCCACCGAAGAGGAGATCGGAAGCTAGAGGAGCAGCTCTCAGTTTGTCCTTGCTTTCTTGAAGCAGCAAGGAGGATTTGGCTAACGCCGCATCTCTCCTTGCGGACAGCATCTCTGTGGCGTTCTGAAGATTCAGAGCCATGAGATGCCTATTGCCCGTATCAAAAGCTTCCAGAATTCTGTTAGCACCTCTGCTAGAGACATTCTCCTCTTTTAACAATTGGGACAGAGCTATAGCGAAATGATCATCATGAGAAGAAACCATAACACCCAACCTAGCTCTGGCCTCCCACTTCTCGAGTAACTTGGAATTAACCGTTACAGAAGTGGGTGCAGACAGTCCCAGCATAGTAGCGTCCCCGTCCAAGGCTGGCACCTTGACTGGGAAGAACTCTTTCGAAGTGGTATACTTCTTAGGAGTTACCCATTCTTTAGAAATGGCTGCTGGGACTGACCAGGGTTGACAAGAGTCAAGAGACCTGGTGGCCTGCAATTGTTCAATCAATCTGCCCAGATTGTTTGCCTGAGGAAGTAAACGTAATGGTGTAAAAGCCTCTGCGTTTAATTCCTCGAGACTTGATAGGTTTTTCCGACGAGGGGGAGCGTCAACCTTTGGGCAAAAATGGTCAGGAACTACCCTGAACACTTCATCAATAGCCTGTTGTAAAGACATACGCTCTACCGTTGGCTCGTCACCTGAAAAGGACTGATCTCCCATTTCTTCGTCAGACGAAGGTGTGGGAGAGCTTTGAATCCTGTGACCATGTTCAGCTCTACTTGGTCTCTCGACCTGGAATTGAACGACCGACTCAGACAAGGAATCATGAGATGAATCTATGTACTGATGTAGACCCTTAGATAACGACTTCCCTTCCGCAGCAGGATGAAGTTGAAATGGGTCGACAGTCGGGACCGAGCTAACCGTATGTGACGGTCCCGGCCTCCCCTTCACAGGACACATCGAGTGTACTTGCTCGGGGGGATGCCTATCTAAGGACTGCCTCATAGAGAGGTGTCCTCCCGGGGGTTGCAAATTCCCATTATTTGGATATTGCTGCTCCCGGTAGGCCTGAGTAACCCGTAGATCACCACCCCTTTGTTTCGGTTGAACCGGGGGTTGGTATGGAGCAGGGGTGTAATCTCGAGAGATATACACCGACCCCCCTGGAGAATGGATTGATTTCTCCCTATACCCGGTGTTCGACGGCTGAGAATTAGAACCAGGTGCGTAATGACCATAGGTTTGATAACTATTACTCAGTTGTCCGGGGTACGGTTGACCGGAGACCGGTTTACCGTAACTATTAAACAACATACCCGGATGTCCGGCAAACGAATGATACCCCGTATCAATACGTAGATGTTGCCCGAGACCTGGTCCACCGTTACCCGGTTGCCCGGTGCCTGGTTGACTGGTGCCCGGTTGCCCGGTGCCAGATAGAACAAAACCCGGATGACCGGCGTCTCGCATACCGTGGCTATCTGACAGCATGTCTGGTTGTCTATTGACGGAAGGATAATTATTATCCCCTCGAACATGCTGTCCAGACATTTGTCCTCCTGTACCTGGTTGCCCGGTACCCGGTTGACTCATGCCCGGTTGCCAAAAACCCGGTGACCCGGTGGCAATATGACTACCCGGTTGTCCGGTGCCCGGTGTACGGGTGCCCGGTGTCCCGGTGTTTCGGTGTCCGGTGACCGGTTGCCCGGTGACCGGTTTCCCGGAGTCATAAGGGTTCTGCTCGAAAGCATTACCCGGTTGA
This sequence comes from Serripes groenlandicus, assembly GCA_031761405.1. NCBI lineage: Eukaryota > Metazoa > Mollusca > Bivalvia > Cardiida > Cardiidae > Serripes > Serripes groenlandicus. Next base: position 43,930,774 of record JASEVX010000001.1, on the reverse strand, counting down.
CCTATGCTAAGAACGTTAGACGTTATCCCAACATTTGTCTCCAAAAATTTCCGCCCGTAGGCATCATTCTTTGGACCTCTGAATGAATCCGAAGACTCATAAACCACAGAGGGTTGTGTTGGAATCGGCCAATCTGCCAGGTTTCCCTGAGAAAGGCCTATTGCTTCACCCGAAGGATTAGCCCCAACACCTGGCATCAGAGAATGTTGTTTTCCGTAAGAGAAATGGTCCACAGACCCCCGTTTCTCCGCAGTACTAACTCCAAACCCTTTTGCCAGTCGCTCTTTCCTGCCCTTTGCAGAGCCAGCCGAAGAAAGAGCGTCTGTGACGAGTGTAGAAGGAACAGCCTTAACCTTCTGCACACTCGCCACAATCTCGGAGTCTGAAAACCCTTCAAACTCCTCACCGCTAGAAGAACTCAGCACTTTTTGTTTACTTACCTTCTTCTTCCGGTCTCTGTACAATCTCCTTTTCCCAGCCAAATTCCAAACGGAAGCGGTCCAGGAACTGCAGATTTCACAGGGTGATTCCTGTGTGCACTTAGTGCAATTTAAACAGGCGAGGTGAGTGTCCCATGTAGCTACTATATGGCCGCATGTTCCACGCCTCTGATCACCTTTCGGCATAGTTATTTATAGAATAATATACGAAAATAAACACCAAAAAACAAACAAAAAATTTTCAAAATTTTTCTACTTTTTATTTTCTAGTCTACTATGGACGTACCTAATGAAAATATTTTTTCACAAAATATTTCCATAATTTTAATTCAATAAATATACAACGAACATATCATACACAAGAAGATGATAGCAATAATTGATACCTCTAACGAGGAGGGGAAATAAGGATGTTGAAAACAAACAATACTCGGAATCCGCACTCGACGATGTGTTATTGAAATAGTGGGTGGGGTAACCCACCGTGACTTTCAATTTGTTGTGTACGAAATAAACATATAAAACAAACAATAATTTTCACAATTAAATTAGCTTAATGTTTTATACAGATTCGGGACTGAATGAGCAAACTTGCTTAAGACGAAAACGCCTTAAAGAGACAAAGAAATTAATTTATAAATAAATAAATAACTTAGCCGTCAAGATGGTGTGTCCAGGAAATTAAAAGTGGCACGTGGGTCACGTAGGCCGGTGCTTGCCGGCAACCGTGTATATCACACGGACGTGAGGGATACGCTGGACGCGATCAATTTTCTGGATGAGTTAAGTGCTAGGGGCTTATATATCAGGTATTAAATGACTGGTAACGTATTTTTGACATAAAAACACTAAGTTATGACACATCTAAAATGAATTAAATAATCTGATGTTTTAAGGATTTGCAGTTTCTTTATTTTGACTCACATTTATGTTTTTTTGTCTTATTTACGAAGACAAAAGAGTCCCTGTTAGACTTGCTGCAGACTGTTAATTCAAGGTTCGAATTTAGCACTCGCAAAATGCGAGTTGAAAATTTAATTTTGCCAGTTCATTTTCTATGAGCTCGCCTTTTTTGGCAAGTGCAAAATTTTGATTCACAACAAAATTGGCATTGTATGTTTATCTATCTGATGATTCAGAATGGAATCGTATTATTAACATACGCGCACCTGCTAGACTGAGGTACTGTATTTTCATATACTACATGTAATCACAACTCGATAACTACATACCTAACATCGCACAGTCTATTTTTTTTACATATGCGCACCTGCTAGACTGACACACTGTATTTTATTTTACTATTGACAGCGCGATGTTACTGTGTACAGTCTAATAGTCAAGTTTGTGCAGATGGTGCATTGATAATTTAGTAAACAAAGATGTCAAAGCGCAAAATAACAAGATTCTTCACGTCTTTAGAAGATAAAAACAACAATAAGGATGAACAACAAACAACTGTTACTCCCAAACAAAATAAAATAAATTGGCTATCAGTTATAACTGTGAAGAAATGGGAGACTGAGCTCCACATTAACTTGCGTCACAATGTCAATGATGATGGGAATGTAAAAACAATAATCTGTAAAGATTTTTCCGAGTTCTCGCCCGACCCAGACATCAACTGTATGTTGAGACACCAATGACACCATACACATTCTATAAATTGTATGTTAATAATTTCAGCCGTCTGAGACGAAAATGACTCGTCTGCTTTCTTCGTAATTTGTGTTTTTTATTTGTACCAAAGACATCTCGTAATCATATTCAAAGGTGCACTTTCCAAAGCTCAGTGAATATTGCCAGGAAAATCATGTCATTAAAAAGTGAAAAAATATATTGGACACTGTGGGACCAATTGTTTTGTGAAAACACGTGAAAAATATTGATAAATTTAAAAATGAAAACCCATTTTCTCATTGTTTTAAAAGTAGATTGCTGCAAAGTTGTCCAATGTTAAATTTAACATGGGAAAGGTAAAATGACTTGCTATTGCATGCAAATCCTAAATTGTCTGTTTTGTGGTTTTATTGACAAATTATATAAAATTAAAATAATCTGACAAACATCTTGAAAAGTGTATGTGGAATTCACAAATCTTATAATTGTGCCTTAATGAAAGCACTGTATACATACTAAGAGTAATGATTGGCAGGATTACTCATTTCCATAACTGTTTATGATCAATAATTAGTTGGCTGTGTGCCGGTATGCTCAACCTACCTTAGAATGGAGATTAGTCGTAGGAATGAAATGCTTCAATTATATTTCAATGAAGGACATTCACTTCGTTGACTAAAAAAAGCAAGTAATGATACATTTCCACTTGACCCCATCCCGGATGTTCCAATATGCCCCGCAGTTAATAACCGTTCTTTCAACTACTATAATGTAAGTGTTATGCATAATTGCAGTATGAATTTCCGGCGACATTGATGCATTCTCTTGTTTGTTCTATGAGGGAAAAATGTTAATTGTTTGTAGATTTTACTGTAGATTTACATTGTGCAGGCCGAGAAAACATCAAAGACCCATAAATCTAAAATGTAATCCCAACAGGAAGGTATTGACAGTCTGATTGATTGTAATATTTGCATAATAGCTCGAGCTATCTGTCTCATTCAAATTACGAGGAAAGTAAACATAAAAATACAAAATATTACATAAAAAAATATACATTGTGTAAACAAGTTATTGTGAAAATTAATTGACTGATGACTTTGAATACATTATGCGGTTCAAAAATTCTGTAGTTTCGCGAATGTTTGTGAGTTTGATTATATAGAGATCTTGGATTGTTTAATTACAATTAAACATTCAGGAAGGTACTTTGTCTACCTATTTTCAAGTGCAGTGGACCGAATGATGTTATGAGCAATTCCTCCTTTTGCCACAATGTTTTCATTTCTATCCAATAATTATACTTTCGTGGTCATCGAGAAGATATAGGGATTCACATGTACCTACATACGTGTCCCAAAAACCTTACGCTCTATCAACTTCATATCTTGTCCAGATGTTATGAAACTTCGCACATATGCTCAACCACATTGTCTCTTGTATGAGTTTGCTTTTCACCTTCCTAGGTTAAAGGTCAAGGTCACAGTGACTGTATTAGTGTCCCAACTGCGTCACTGCACTAGTGACTTCTTTTCTTTTCTGATTGTAATGAAACTTACTACATATGTTCACATGCATCGTCTGTTGTATAATACCTAGGTCAAAGTCACAGTGACTATAATGTGTTTGTATACAACAACATCAATGATCTAGCACTTTCATTTTTGGACTGGTTTGCATTTTACCGACCTTGGTCAATATTGCTCTTTCACCTTTATTTATGGACGGAAATCCTTTATACTTCGTACATTGATTCAGTGTTAAGATTATATGTTCTCGTTTCATTGACCTTGTTCATAAGTCATTTACCTGTCACAGTGTCTGTAATATGTCTTTTCGAAATGACATCAATGCTTTCATTTGTGGACGGAATTCCTTCATACTTCATACACATGTTCAGTGTCAAGAGATTGTGGATGGGTTTGCAATTTGTGGACCGTAATAAGGTCAAAGGTCTAGGTCACAGTAACTATAATAATTATGATTCTATGAAACAACAACATCGCTGTAGCTCAATTCATTCATACTACATACACAGATTCATTGTAATTTAATGAGAGCTCAGACTGGTTCACGTTTCACCAACCTAGGTCAAAGGTCAAGATCACTGTATAAAACAACGTCAGTACTTTAGCTTTTTCAATTTTAGACAGAATATCTCAAAACCTCTTACACAGGTTCAGAGTCAAGAGAGCTTGGATGGGATTGTGTTTCACTGACCTCGGTCAAAGGTCAAGGTAACAGTTAATATAATACATCTGTACAAAATGACACTGTGAGGGGATTTGTATTGTCTGCGACACTCTTGTTGCATAGGTGTTTTCAAATTTGTCTGCAATAGATGTATTGGATGTGGGAAAGGCTTATTTTAAGAGGGAAATTATAGCATGCATTCATCATAATATATTTCATGGCAAAATAATTTCCTTTCTTATGTATATACTTCTAATTTAATTTCTATTACATGATTCAAAAAAGTTAATGTCTATTACATAACATTTTATTCTAGACAAAATGTTTAGTTGGTGTAATATTTGCTTGTGCGTTCAAGAACGTCATATCAGATAATGGATTGAAAAGTTTAACTGTTGTATGTATGTTCAACTTGAGACAAGATGCAATTTCCACTGAAAGGTTTTAAAATTGAGGAACTATTTCAGACTTAATGTCTCATTGTGTTTTTTAATGGCTGTGAATGACGTAAACAATTCTTATTATTGAATATTCTTTAGTCTTTAACCTTTTCCCTCATATAGACGCTTTCTGACGCCTCTGCAGCAGACGCCTTTTTGAAAACATAGTGACAAAAGAAGAAATTGCACAAAACGTGCAATTTCTCCTTTTGCCACAATGTTTTCCACTTTAAGTCATAGGTTATCCATTCAATTATGGAGATTTTCTATGTATTGACAAACTACGTTCAAAGTCGTCTGCTGCAGAATTGTCGTATGAGGGAAAGGGTTAATCCTTTTCCACATCCTTATGTTTTTTTATTAGGTTCAATTGCAAAGCAATTTTTACTGGACTATTGCTGTCGAAATTGTTTTAAAAAATCTTGATCGTACAGCCGGCAAAAAGTGTACACACTGTAAAAAAGTTCCACAATTCTTATTGAATACTCAAAATAGGCACATGTCATGTGTGAATAACTTCCTAATTAAGCAACTTCTGTTGAAAACATGCCTCTAAAAATTCAAATATTTATGGTTTTTATTCAGTAGATATTTTTGCATGTTGAGTGAAATTCGGTTACTTCCGTAAGATCGCCAGAGAAACCAGAGTCACATACATGTAATCATGCAACAACTTTTCAAAAGTCATCTGCTGCAGAGGCATCAGAAAGCGTCTGTTTAAGGGAAAGAGTTAATGAAAGGATCATTAGTTCCAACCTTTGCTTGATCGTTCATTCTTTCTGATGTTTGACAAAACTTATATTGACTAGCGCCATCTATCTTCCACCAATAGTCTTAACCCTTTCCCACATACAACAAACCTGCGGTAGACAACTTTGAAAACATCTTGGTAGAAACATAGAAAATATCTATAACTAAAGGTATCATTACTGAAAACAGTTGAAAACGCTGCAAATGCTTCAAAATGTGTCTACAGATGGGATTGGGTTAATAGTCCATTTGGTAAGGTAGCCAGTTGCCTTGGAAGAATATGTTATAGAGTATGGGGGAAAGCCAGAAAATGCACATTTGGTAAACTTGCTGTAACCCTAACATAACTAAAACCTCGTTAAAAAACAGCCTAAACCCTTTCCCACATACGAGAATTCTGCAGTAGACGACTTTTAAAACAACTAGGCAAAAACACAGAAAATCTCTATAACTGTATGTTTAATAACTAAAAAGATTTGAAAACTTTGTGGCAAATGCGGAAATTGCTCATCATGTGCAATTTCTCTTTCGCCACAACAAGAATTCTGCAGCAGACGACTTTTAAAACAACTAGGCAAAAACACAGAAAATCTCTATAACTGTATGTTTAATAACTAAAAAGATTTGAAAACTTTGTGGCAAATGGGGAAATTGCTCATCATGTGCAATTTCTCTTTCGCCACAATGTTTTCAAAAGTCGTCCGATGCAAATGCATCAGAATGTTTCTGCAAGTTGGAAAGGGTTAAACTCAGAAACAGTCAATCTCTCATAATAGTTGTTTTTTGAAGAATTTGATTCTGAACCCATGAACTGGGTTTCTTTGAAAAGGTAATTGACATTTAGAATGTTGGTATCAAAACCTTTTTTTCAGTGTCCCATATTTCTTCCAAATATTGAATTAGTTTTGTGGAACAAACTTCAGTTGGTCGCAATCTTAATGGATTATTTTCAATTAGCTTTTTCAAGCAAAGAAAATGCCATTAGATAGAAAACAATTTCTAAAGACCTCTAGGGGTTTAACCCTTTCCCACCTGCAGATGCATTATAACATATCTGCAGCAGATGATTTTTGAAAAATATTATTGCTACAATTTTCTCAATAAATATATACTTTCATTTGTAGATATTTACCATATATTTGCCCTGAAGATTTAAAAGCCATCTGCTGGAGATTTGTTGTATGTGGAAAAGGATTGAAGAAATTGTCTGCTTTATCGCTCACATTTACTTAATGGTGGATCTTATTTTACAAATTAGAATTATTTTCATGTAGAGATGTGAAAATTTATATGTTACTAGAAGTTGGACATGAAAAGCAAGACCAAAAGCCATTTCTAAATCCCATATTGATGTCAGATCTTGAATAAACCCTTTCCCACATACGCCAAATCTGCAGCAGATGACTTTGATCATGTACCTGCAAAAATATAGAAATTCTCTATAAAAAGGGAAGTATAATAATTAAACAATGTTGAAAACATAGTGGCAAATGGAGAGATTGCTCATCATGAGCAATTTCTCCATTTGCCACCATGTTTTCAAGAGTTGTCTGCTGCAGAGGCATCAGAAAGCGTCTGTATGTGAGAAAAGGTTAAGAAGATGTCCAGCATCAAGTATTTGGCATAAAAATGAAATAATGACTCCCCTTAATGTCCCTTGTGTGGTGTTGTTTTTGTCCCAATTTGTAAGACCTATGAAGTGAACCTTTTTCCACATACAACAAATCTACAGCTGACAACTTTGAAAACGTCTTGGCAAAAACATGAAAAATCTAATAGAGTGAATGAAAACATTAATTGTGACTAGTTTCACTTTTGCGACAATGTTTTTAAAAGTCATTTCCATAGAAATCAGAAAGTCTCTACATATCGGCAAGGGTAAACAAGCAAATGCGTTTATTCGCAATATTAAGTTGGTAGTATAATTGTAACATTTGCCTGTTTGAAGTGATTTATGGTATATTATAGCCCTTTCCCTCATACAGATGCTTTTTGACGCCTCTGCAGCAAATGAGTTTTGTTGAAAGTAGAATGTGACTGTTTGTATGTGTGGTAGTAACAAAACTCACTGGACACTATCTAAGACAAAAGGTAGAAACTTTCTACAAACATTCTGCAAAATGAGTAGATTCTTCATGACATATTCGTCCTGTCTTATAAATCTATATACCATGCCAAAATTATGCACCTTTTGGCATTGATTTGGCAGAATTTGTTCGGAGATAAGGCTATGTCTAGCATGACAGTCTTTTTCTTTAGCTCCATGTCATGACTAATTATCTGGTTGTGTTTCAATCCTTTCATTCAATCAACTTCTCCTCAGTAACCACTTAGCCAATTGTGATGAAACTTAAACTTCTTTGTATTGTATAGTAAGCTTCACAATGCTCTCTTCAATGCGCTCTTCAAAATTCCTTCAAATTCTTTTGATCTGTCCAGAGCTGTTGGTTTAGTAAAAAACAGTTGAAAACTTTTCTACTCTGAAACCACTTGCCTAATTTTGATATAATTTCAATGAGTTGTTCCTGAATGAGTGACCATCTATCAAATTCTTACAGTTCACCTTGATTTTTCAAAAAGCATAGCCACCAGTGGGTGGGGTCATTTTTAGCTCTCATGGCGAATTGCCTGCTGTGTGTGCGTGCGTCTGTGCTTCCGTAACCTTTTTGCTTCAAACGACTTCTCCTCCCTAACTACTTGGCCAATTGGGATGAAACTTCATAGGAAGCATCCTCTCAATGTCCATTCCTAAATTCCTTCAAACATTTTGGATTCATGCAAAATTTTGCATGGATCCAAACCGAAAGAAAAAAAATAGTTAAAACTTTTATTTTTCCTTATGGAAGTGAAGTGAAATTTTGAAAACAGTGATGCAAAAAGTAAAAAAAAAAACTGAATGAGCAAAGTCTCCTTTTCAAGTTTTGCCACAATGTTTTCAACTCTTTTCAGCAATTAAACTTTCAATATCAGAGCTTTAAATATTTTAGCCAAGAAACTTTCAAATTTGTCAGCTGCAGATATGTTTTATGTGTACATATAAAATATCTTGATAACTGTGATCAATAGATGGCCAAATTCATGCTTAAGTTATCAGCCCTTGAACCCGGATATGATAAGTGATGCATTGTGTTTTCACTGTGGAAAAATAAAGATTCATTAATTATGAGATATCATTTAATAATTCATTGCATCAAGTATATTTTATTTAAAGGGTTTTAAAGAAGCATATCAAAGATTTGGGTTAATGAAACTAATTAAGTCATTTACGTTACATAATTCTATATTATCAGCATCATCGTTATACTATTACTTATAGATATGCATGTTGAAAAAGATTTCATCTCTCTTAACAGTATACCAGACAATTCAACTCTTTCCGTGGTGCAGGCAACGTTGAAGAAATCTTTTAACCCACATACATCATAGCTGCAGCATGCAGTCTACTTTGAAAATATCAAGGCAAAAAATAGGGAAAATCTCTTTAAATGTAAGTTTAATCTTTGAATAGAGTTAAAAACATTGGGGCAAAAAAGGAGAAATTGCTAATTTCGAGCAATATCTCCATTTGCCATGATGTTTTTAAATGAAAGTATGAATATTAAATAGGGTGTTAAATCCATTGAGGCCACAGCAAAAACTGCTCAATCTTTTCAAAGTTATATACAGCAAATGCTTATGGAAAAGGGTTAAATGTCATATCAGGCAACCAATTAGCCCTTTTTACAAAGAAATATATATATTGAGCATTGTTAGAAAAATGTCTTGAAATGTAACTGTTTCCCACATACACAAATCTGCAGCAGACGACTTTGAAATTATCTAGGCAAAAACCCAGAAAATCACTCAAAATGAAGGTATTATAAATCACTGAAAAAAAGGTTGATAACATTATGGCAAAATGAGAAATTGCTTGTTTTGGGCAATATCTCCTTTTGTCCAAATGTTTTCAAAAGACGTCTGAGAGGCGTCAGAAAGCGTCTATTTGTGGGAAAGGGGTGAATCCTTACCCACATACAACACATCTGCATCAGATGGCTTATAAATATCTAGACTTAACCATGAGAAATTGTAGTATAATTCTGGAATAGAGTTGGAAACGTTTTGACAAAAACAAAATTGCTCATGTTATTTCTCTTTTTTTTCAACAATATTTTCAAAAGTTGTCTGCTATAGTCTTGCCTGAAAGTTTTGTCAAGTTTTGTGGTAAGCAGTTTCTCCTCTTTCAACGATGTTTTCCAAAAGCTGTCATCTTCAGATGTGTCATCATTTAGGAAAGTTTAATTAGTCGCCGGGCAGAAGCCCGCGACTTCTATTTTTAATAGGTTTTCTGAAATCACATGGGAGGGGGGATTATTATTAGAAAGAAACACATTTAGATGTCTTGAACATATTACAATTGTGTTTGTTTAAAAACACTAAGTAATGACACATCTAAAATGAAATAAATATTCCGATGTTTTAGGTATTTTCAGTTTCTTTATTTTGACTCGCATTTATGTTTTTCTGTTTTATTTACGAAGACAAAACAGTCCCTATTAGCTAGACTGGTATACTTTATTTTACACTATATACTACATGTAATCAAAAGGCGATAACTACAAACCTTTACGTCACAGTCTAATTTGTTTACTTACGCGCACCTGCGTGACTCGCGAATACCAACTGCGTAGATCAATCTCCTTTGCAGAGAGCCGCTCTTTACACTCACTTACAAATAGTAAATTATAGGTGATTTAAAATGTTTATTTGGTTCGAAACAAATGAAGAATAGAACAAACCGGGATAAAACTGGTTTTAATGGAAAAATGACTTTGAACGAACACTCTCTGCCTATAAAGAGAGTTTCAAGAACGACACCTCTGCGAATAAGAAAGAATCGGGTCTATCGTACAAAATTATTTCGTCCTTGACAATTTTAAATGTGTCATTTAATTCCCTAAAGGCATATTGCTTCCGATCTGTATATTGTTATGCATCATTGACACAAGGGCGCTCATCGTAATATAATTTTAAAACATGAGTAGTTTGTTATTTTCATTATAAAAAAGGAAGGAAAGAATTAAAATAAATTAACATGTTGTAGGGCTAAGTTTATGTTCGAAATTAAGTTTAAATCGATTATACAACAATTTCAATGAGATTTAACTGTTTTTAGTTGATATTATATTTCGTCGAAGGTGGTCTAATTTATAAATATTGGACTACATTTCAACATTTGTTAAAGTATGATATAATTAGGATGCCAAGCTAATATCATTTTGAGAAAAAGAGAAAACTCATGTCTTCAGCGATTTAACCCTTACCTCATTGTTTTAAAAGTAGATTGCTGCAAAGGTGTCTGTCCACTGTTGACTTTAAAAGAGGAAAGTAAAATGACGTGCTATTGCATGCAAATTCTAAATTGTCTGTTTAGTGGTTTTATTGAAAAATAATAAAATTCAAATATTCTGACAAACATCTTGAAAAGTGTATGTGGAATTCACAAATCTTATAATTATTCCTTAACCCTTTCCCTCATATAGACGCTTTCTGACGCCTCTACAGCAGATGGCTTTTTGAAAACATAGTGACAAAAGAAGAAATTGCACAAAACGTGCAATTTCTCCTTTTGCCACAATGTTTCCCACTTTTTGTCATAGGTTATCCATTCAATTATGGAGATTTTCTATGTTTTGACAAAATATGTTCAAAGTCGTCTGCTGCAGAATTGTCGTATGAGGGAAAGGGTTAATGAAAGCACTGTATACATACTAAGACTAATGATTGGCAAGATTACTCTTTTCCATTACTGTTTATGATCAATAATTAGTTGGTTGTGTGTATGGTCAACCTACTTTGGAATGGAGATTGATCATAAACAATGAAAGTCTTCAATTATCATTCACTTCGTTGACAAAACAATGCAAGTTATGATACATTTTCAATTGACCCCACCCCTGTTGTTCCAATATGCCCCTCAGTTGATAACTGTTTATTAAACTACTATACTGTTAGTGTTATGCATAACTGCACTATGGATATCCGGCGACATTGATGCATTGCATCAACTTCCTCTTGTTGTGTTGTTATGAAAAGTATAGTTTTAGTGTCTGCGTTCTACTTTAATATATTTTTATGTCCTTGTTTTACTGCATATTGCAGATTACTGTCAATGTGCAAAATAATCTTCGGTTTCTGAACCCATTCATTCCCTGATGTTGTAATTTTTAGATCCATCTGCTTCTAAAGTACCAGAGTAAAGAAATAATAAAACTGCATGCCAGGCATTTGGTATTTTAACTTGGATGATATTGAGCTGAAAAAAAAATTGTGTTGACAAGAAATTTCAACGTAAGTTTTATATGCCTGCCTTCAGAGGAGACATTACAGGGACTACTGCAGATCTTTCTTCCATATATAATTTGCTTATTGTTTATTTGAAAGGTGGCATGTAAATATATGTTAACCCTTTCCCTCATAGATGCATTTGCAGCAGACAGCTTTTTGAAAACATAGTGACAAAAGAAGAAATTGCTCAAAATGAGCAATTTCTCCTTTTGCCACAATGTTTTCCACTTTTAGTCATAGGTTATCCATTCAATTATAGAGATTTTCTATTTTTTAACAAAATATGTTCAAAGTCGTCTGCTGCAGAATTGTTGTATGAGGGAAAGGGTTAAATTGTGTTTTATGACTAGAAGCTGTATTATTTTGTCTTCTCTTGTCTTGTATCTAGATGAGGCCACATTATGGAAGATTTCATTTTGTCAACTTAGTTGATAATCCCTTTCCAACATACACAAATCTGCAGCAGACGACTTTGAAAACATGGTGACAAAAACCTAAAAAATCTCCATAAGAGATTGCTAAATTGTTAAATAAAGTTGACAAGAGAAAGTTGATGCAAGGCATCAATGTCGCCGGAAAAGACTGTATTGATTTATTTATGTATTCTTGACTTTCCTTAGTCGATTCAAACATTGGGAACGTTGAAATGAAAACATTTACTTATAAATTTTATATTCACCTATACATTAGGGTATCTATAAAAAATTAACGAAATGTGTACACATTTATCTTGGCTTAAATTTAATTTTGCTGTTGTTACTTATTTAAATAATAGTATTCATTCATATAATTTCAATGTTTGTCAATCTTATTCGAATCACAAGGTAAATATCCTGGTATTGCTTTAAAGGGAGGTAATTTGAAGAAAACAAAAGTCTTCAAAAGGAGAAATATATCAGCATTACCGTCTACAGTTTAAATTGTTCTATTGTTTGTGGATTTAAAAATGTTCTTTTTTTCTTATTTCTACATGTACAACGAAATATTGCGGCTTCTCTTTGACGCTTTGCGTCAAACATTCGTCTTGTACTTGTCTAAAATAAAATAATATCACTCGCTTTTTCATATCGAAATGCGCATGCGCGAAAATCGATGTTAAAGGTCACGAACCTACACAACAGAATATGGTCTATATTTAGCTTAGAAACAGTTCCTACTTTAGATATTCATGGATTAACATTATTAAATGAATTCTACACAAATCAAGACATCTCTTTGAACATGAAAACAACATTTAGTAAGTTAAAATTGCTATTAAAAGGAGAATCCGAAATTGACCTCAATGATGACACAAAGAGTCTGCATTAGGGGGTGTTGGTTCACGTCTTGAAGGGACCACTTTTGTCTTCGTAAATAAGACAAAAAACTTAAATGCGAGTGAAATAAAAAAAACCTGCAAACATTAAAAAATCGGAATATTTATTTCATTTTAGATGTGTCATTTATTAGTGTTCGTAAACAACCACAATTGTAATATGTTCAAATCATCTAGATTTGTTTCTTTCTAATAATAAGCCGCCCTCCCATGTGATTTCCGAAAAGCTATTAAAAATAGAAGTCGCGGGCTTCTGCCCGGCGACTAATGAGCAATTTCACCTTTAGCAACAATTTTCTGCTGCTATTGCGTCAAAATGCGTCTGCAGGTGGGAAAGGGTTATGATACTGAGAGGCTACCTCATAATGGGCAATTTCTCCATTTGCCACAATGATTTGATCTCTATTCAATGAATAAAATAATGTCCTTTTCGAGAGACTTTCAGTTTTTTTGCCTAGACATATTTCAATAAAGCCAAATTATTTGATTGTTTGTTATATTATTTGTTCTGTTTACTTTGGACTTCCACATTATATAAAACTGGAACATGAAAGAGTAAACGAAAGTCATTAAATTTCGTGGATAGAATGCCACCTTAAATTAACTATAAAGCATTATTGCTGCTTTGACATTTCTAAAGATAAGCTTTCGATAAATTTTTCTCTTGTGTGCTTGTTAAAAGATATTTGAATAATGGTGTTGTCTTCTGTGAAAGGCGTTTTATCTCTGGGGGCCTCGTTAGGAGCTATTATAGTGACAGGATAGTCAACTTTATGGTACCCTAATTTTCTTCAGGTTTTTCTTGGATAGAAAAAACTTAATTAAGGCTTTTCTTAGATAGATATTGAACGGGAAAATAGTTTAAATTGTTTACTTAATGATGAAGTTGTGAGGTCTTGGTTGGCACTCCTGCCAAATAATTTGAAATTTTAACAATACACGAAGAAGTTTTAGACTGGACACAAAATTTGGATTTATAGAAACTGACACCATCTGCCGTTTCTGTTCGGGAAGAGTCGCCATCAGTGGACAGAGGTTCCTTATTAGCTTCTATTCAGGATTGTGTTTGTAAATCTGAGACTCACTAACTAGCTAAGGCAGCCAGTGAGGTCTGCTTCTAGTTTGGACAAACCCCCTACACCTCTTTCTGGGACTAAACCGGCTGCTCAATCTTGCTCTGGCTATGCTAAGGTGAAGCCCCATTACTTTGGAGTTAAGCCAAAGCATGTATCGAAATTTAAAGCACTTCCAAGCCTGCTACCTAGGGATCTCTTTCATGCTTCCTATGCTGGAAGTATGTTTACATCTCCTCCTCCTTTGACGTCAGTACCCATTAATTTATTGAGCTGGCATCAAGCTTTGCCAGGGGTTATTCTCATACTTCTGGCGAACACTATAGAGATTGTTAAGAACCCCAATTTGTTGGGTTTCTACAGCAGTCATTTCCTCATACCGAAGAGAGAATGTCGTTGGCAGGCGGTAATAGATCTATCTGCTCTAAACAAGTCTACCCCAGCCGAAAAGGTTCATCAAGAACGCCATTATAAAAGGGGATTGGGTAGTCATGTTAGGTGGATGTGTATTACCACATGCTGATTATTGTTCCTTCTTCAAGGAAATACATTCAGTTTGTGGTAAATGAAGATTTGTACTAGTTGAGGGATCTTCCCTTCAGTCTCAAGTCCGCTCAAGAGTTTTCACGAAAATTGTCGGGGTAGTTGGAACCTTTCTTCAAATACAGGGTCTTCAACTCCTGCAATACTTTGAGGATTGGCTCCTGACCAAAGAAGATTGATTGTGTCTGATCGGCATTCTATCTCTAGCTTGGTGGACTGTCATGTGGTTTGTGCTTATACTTAATTCGTAAAAGTCGGAGCTAATTCTAGCGAAATAGTAAACATTCAATTGGATGACGTTCCTCATTCTTTAAGGTGTCCATCTATTTCTTAACAATGGCTCACTCCATATTGATCCTCTTGTGCAGCTGCAGATCTAGTCTGTCTAGACAGATTGTATTAAAACATATTTAATTACTCCTTTTTTCCAAAAATCTGCTGCTGCAGATACATTTTTAGCTTGACTTTTGAAAAAAACGAGAGCTATTGTCATGACCCTGGCGTCGGCGGCGGCGGCGGCGTGGTCGTCCGGTTAAGGTTTTTTGTTCAGCTGAGCTTTTTTTCTGTTTTCTATCAGTCGAGTGTCTGTGCCGTACGCGGTGCTCTTGTTTGAAATGCTTCTACATTTGGGAAAGGGTTGACAAATTGAATTGCAGGACCATAGAACTAATGAACAGAAATGCAGATTCTAAGATAATATCTTGTATAACTATTACATTATTTCATATGTATTTTAAAGGTGCTGAACTCCATGTGGAGATAAAAAAATTGAAATGTTGAAACTTCTGCAAATATTGCTAATTGTGACAACAAAGTAAGCAATAAATAGATCAAAACTATTTTGGAAGTAAATGTTGAAAAAAAAACCAGTCAATTGAAAGTCATGTAAATGTACAAATTTTGGCTTACTGGTTATGTCTTAGTAAC
This sequence comes from Serripes groenlandicus, assembly GCA_031761405.1. Taxonomy (NCBI): domain Eukaryota; kingdom Metazoa; phylum Mollusca; class Bivalvia; order Cardiida; family Cardiidae; genus Serripes; species Serripes groenlandicus. The sequence continues at coordinate 43,915,146 of JASEVX010000001.1, read as the reverse complement.
CCTGTAAAAATGAAGCACAAAATATCAATATTTAGATGTTTATTGTACTGGAAAATGAAATTATTAATTTATCCCAGAATTATGATTCTAATATTTCAAGACAACTTATAATATATCTATAATCTGGAGTTCAGCACCTTTAAACCGTTCCAAAATACATGAAATCTACAGCAGACACCTTTTAAAGTTTTATGCAAAAATTATTGAAGAACTCTATGAATGATAAAGTTGAATAAAAAATATTGTGGCAAAAGGAGTAATTGCTCATTATCAGCAATTTTTCCTTATGCCAAAATGTTTTCAATACTTGTCTGCATAGGGGAAAGGGTTATACAGACTTCTAAGATGAGAACAGAAAATTTACTTGACAGCCCGACTTACAAAACTGAGAAGACTGTCGATTCAAATTATAATTTGTAAACAATTTTTGAGATGGAAGGGAATCTTCCTGAAATTGAACCAATCCCAAGTTTTTAGCTCAACTTTTCAAAGTCGCTTTTGCATTTGCTTTGGCATTGCAGCTTTCATTAAGCCTTTCCCCCATACAAAGAATCTGCAGCAAACGACATTAAAAACATTGAAAATCCCCGCAAATGAAGATATGATTACTGAAAAGAAGTTAAAAACATTGTGGTAAAATGAGAAATTAGTTGTTTTGGGCAATTTCTTCTTTTGTCACATTGTTTTCATAAGTCGTCTACTGTAAAGGCGTTTTAGATTTTAACTGAATTATGCCCCTTTTGGGACCTAGACAATTTGGTTTAAGTTTTGCATGCAACACCTTTTCTCACAAATCACAGATGCTATTGCTTTGAAACTTTACATGCTTATTTGACATCATCAAATGACCTTGCAGGGCAAATCCAATCCGATAACTTTAAATCAGATTTATACTGAATTATGCCCCTGTTATCTGATTGGGAGAAATTTTACTGTCCATAAATACTATCACCTGATTAGGAATGATTGGAGGTTACTGATGACCCAGTGCATGCTTGTTTGTCGACTTGCATTATCAAAGCAAAACAAGTTCCATGTACGGCTATTTTTAGCTTGACTATGCAAAGAATATGAGAGCTATACTACTCACCCTGGCATCGGCGTCCCATCACACCTTGGTTAAGGTTTTGCATGCCTACCCAACTATCACACCTATCTAGATTATCAAGTTAGATAAATCTATCCTGCATTTTATTAACCAGGTTTTCCGAAGGAAAAATCTGGTCATTAGTTTGGCGAAGTCGGCGGGCGGGCGTCAACTTTCCTTGTCCGGACCATAACTTTGCCATGCATAGAGATATTTTCAAATAACTTGGCACAAACATGCACCATATCAAGACGATGTGCCAAATGCAAAAAAAAAATCTGTAGATTCAAGGTCAAGGTCACAGTGATAAGAAATAGACTTTAATTGAACTTTTCTTGTCCGGACCATAACTTTGTCATGCATAGAGATATTTTTAAATAACTTGGCACAAACATGCACCATATCAAGACGATGTGCAAAATGCAAAAATAATATCTGTAGATTCAAGGTCAAGGTCACAGTAATAAGAAATAGACTTTAATTGAACTTTTCTTGTCCGGACCATAACTGTGTCATGCATAGAGATATTTTCAAATAACTTGGCACAAATATGAACTATATCAATATGATGTGTCACATGCAAAATTTTTGTCTGTAGCTTCAAGGTCAAGGTCACAGTGACAACAAATAGACATCAGTTGAACTTTTCTTGTCCGGACAATAACTTTTTCATCCATAGAGATATTTTCAAATAGCTTGGAACAGATATACACCATATCAAGACGCTGTGTCATATGCACAATTTATGTGTTAAGCTTCCAGGTCAAGGTCACAGTGACAGAAAATATACTTTACTTGAACTTTTTTTGTTCAGACCATAACTTTACCATGCATATAGATATTTTCAAATGATTTTTTTTGTGAATAATCAAATTTATAACATTCTTTAAGCAAACAGAGCAGACCCTGATCAGACAGCTCCTACAGAAGCTGTCTGATCTGGGTCCGAGGTCATGAAACTTACTCAATTTGAGCATGTTAACATAATTATTACTATTGTAGTTACACACTTAGATTACAAGGCTAGGAAATTGGCTTGTTGCAAAGTAGATTTCAGTTACAAACTAAAAGTAGATTTATTTTTTTCCAAACTTTGTCCTCAAGCTAACAGAGCTTTTTTAGTTTGAGCATCATGCTCAAACTAAAAATGCTTCGTAACCATGCCGACAAACTCCAAACATGGATTTTATTCTCATCGTTGGTTTGTAATTTCACCCTATTTTGCAATGAGCATATTTCATAAACTTGTAACTCAAGCATCTAACTTCAACAACAATATTTCTATTACATGCTCAAATTGAGTAAGTTTCATAACCTCGGGCCCTGGATCTAGTCTGTTTGCAAAGGCATAAACGTGTTACTATCAAGTAAAGGGTTAAGGCAGATCACTGATTATCAACCTGGCATTAGGGATCCTAAAATGTGGCTGCTTACAACAAAAGGTTGCTTAATATCTGTTATCTATTATATGTTCTTAATCAATGAGGCCATCAACACATGATTGACTGTATTGAACTGATATTTGTTAGATAAAATTGTGATATATTTAATTGACAAAGTAATTATGATTATTCATCAATAGAAATATTCCCTGTTACTTGAATTACTAGCTTTGATTAACTATTAACAGAAAGATTTGACAGATCTGTTAATTCTTAATCAAACACCTTCCATTATAGAAAACCTGGTTTCATGGAATTTCCATGTCTTGTTTAAGTTATGGCCCTTCTTTTTTTGCGTGCAACTAAATTATGAGTCCATATCTCAGTATTAAATTGATGCATTGCATTGAAACTTTCTACAACCCTACCCAGCTATCACACCTGTGTAGTTATCAAGTTAGATCACTCTGTCCTTCATTTTTTTACTTAGAAATTCTGGTTAAAGTTTATTGTGCAACTAAATTAAGAGTCCATATCTCAGTATTTACTTGATGCATTGCTTTGAAACTTTATACAACCCTTTGCAACTATCACACCTATGTTTATGTTCAAGTTAATAACTCTATCCTGCATTTTATGCAAGTTATGGCCCTTTTTGGACCTATAAATTCTGGTTAAAGTTTTGCATGCAACTACATTAAGAGACCATATCTTAGTAACTACTTGATGCATTGCATTGAAACTGTATACAGTCTTTCACAACCATCACATCTATGTAAACAATCAAGTATGATAACTATTTCCAGCATTGTATGCAAGTTATGGTCCTTTTTGGACTTAGACATTCTGGTTAATGTTTTGCAACTACATTTAAAGTGTAACTTGAAGCATTGTATTGAAACTTTATACAACCTTTCCCAATTTCACAACTATAAACACAACCAATAAAGATGACTCTATCCTGCATATGGTGCAAATTGTTGCCCTTTTTTTACTTAGAGATTATGGTTAAAATTTTAGGTTTGCGTTCAACTTTATTAAGAGTCCATATCTTATTAACTATTTGATGCAGTCCATTGAAACGTTATACAACCCTTCTTCTTAACCATCTGACCTATGAAAATAATCAAGTTAAATAACTCTATCCTGCATATAATGCAAATTATCACCCTTTAAGAAATTGTGCTTAATGTTTTGCATGCAACTACATTAGAGTCCATTATCTCAGTAACTTAAATAAGCGCTGGAATAGTCAAGCGCGCTGTCCTCCGACAGCTCTTGTTTGCATAAAATTCACCCAAGACTTATCCAACTTGATTTATGTTTCTATTCTGTCAAGTCTGGTGTCCGTAAACCGATCGTTGTGATGAGTATTTAGGGTAGATGTTTTGCTACATGCTGGCACATAGTGCTTTATTTGATCATTGCTTTTTATTTAGTTTTGGACCAAAATGCAAACATGGGTCAAGTCCGGCTGAGGAAGAATAGTTACATCCCTTGTCTATACATAATAGATTATACATTTTCTTTAATAGTGTGCTACGCTCAAACAACTATATTGTGAGAGATCATACTGAAAATAATTCATTGTACATAAAAGAGTGCGGCCTGAACTTTATTAATCCTTTCCCATCTGAAGACGCATTCTATCACATCTGCAGCAGATGACCTTTGAAAACATTGTGACAAAAGGAGAAATTGCTCTTAATGAGCAATTTCTCCTTTTGCGACAATGTTTTCAACTCTATTCAATAGTTGTACTGAGATTTTCGATACTAGATGTTTTCAAAGTGATCTGCTTCAGGTTAACAATTATCTGGTTCACAGATCAAAACACTGTTATATTACCAAAACCATATAATTCTGTGTTTCTTAGCGTTGTAACATACTCTGTATAAAGTTATATTCTCATAAATCCACCTTTAAATTTTTTTTTCAAGGTTTTCAAAAAGTTATTTAATGGTTTTGTGATGTATGTACAAGCTGTGAACATCTCTTTGGAATGAATCAAGCATATAAATCAAATTATGAATGATTGATTTCGTAGATTACTTATTCTTTGATTTTTGGCAAAGCAACATTGACTCTTGGTTTATAGAACCATCTGTGGCGAAATGTAATGTCTTGTAAATGGGAGCCATCATGGCTTTATAGAGTGTTTTTATTAGCTAATGTGATGTCACAGCTGTAGCAAACCTCAAACATAGTACATGTACCAACAAGACGGATGTTTGATGCAAAGCATCAAAGAGAAGCCGCAATATTTCGTTTCACATGAAGAAATAAGAAAAAAGATCATTTAAATCCACAAACATTAGAACAATTTAATCTGTAGTCAGTAATGCTGATATCAATTATTGAAGATATATTTAAGTTTTATGTAGGATATTTAACCTGGCAAGGGTCTGTGTTCTAAGTGAATGAGATAATTTAGAGTTAAGCTGATCATAAAAAGTGACATATAATACTAAAGATAAATGGACAAGAGGTTATGATAAATTTAAATTAGTACCAAAAACAATCAACTATTTGTATTGAACACACACCCTGTTATGATAATGTTTTATCAAATAATGCTGACACACAGAAAATCTGTTTTTCGTTTGTAGTGGTAAGTCATGATAATGGATAAGGGTTTCCCACATAAAACAAATCTGCAGTAGACGACTTTGAAATTATAAAGTAAAAAAATCTCTATAAATGATCGTATGATAATTGAAAAGTGTTGAATTATTGTGGCAAATGCAGATATTGCTCATTATGAGCAATTTCTCCTTTTGCCACAATGATTTCAATGATGTTTACTCTGACAGACTTTAAAATCATCAAGTACAACACATAGAAAATCTCTATAAATGATAGTAAGATAATTGAAAAAAGTTGAAATTATTGTGGCAAATTGAGCAATTGAAAATCAAAGCTGTCGGATTACAAACGCACAATCTCGAGTTGACGAAACTGATGTGAACTCGTGTCGTGATTAGCATTCAGAAAATCAAGTAAACGTATTTCTATGTACACGTAATCCGAAAGACTGACAATAGCTGCAGCGACTTTTGAAAACATTGTGACAAAAAGAGAAATTGATCACGAGGAATTTATCCTTTTGCTACAATGTTTTCTACTTTCTGTCCATAAATTATACCTTCATTTAGCAAGATGTTCCAATTTTTACTTAATGTGCTACGTATAAGGGAAAGGCTTAACATAGGAACTAGTTTCATTTTTTTTTAAAACGTTAAACCAGTGCTTGAAAATTTACTTGAATTTATTTCTCAAACTGTAAATTTACCAGTTGATATAAGAGTTGAAATGCTGTCTACATTTACAGTGATAAGTTAAATACAGTTCAGTTAATCCGATCACACTTTGTTTGTAAGAACCAGAAGATTTCATTTCATTTAAGTATTCTGGATGTTCACATCGCATCCGTGATAAAACATGTTGTTGGCTAGGCAAAATACACCGATATCGTGTTTACCACAATATTCATGAAATGTAGAACTGCAACAGCGAAAAGAACGAAATTGACTTGAAACAGATATTTCTGTGGTTTAAATCTTTTCATGTCTGCATTTTGCGATGACAATTGTACTCAAAGTTAACTTTGAATCCAGTATGTACTGAACATGAAAGTCAGATTATTAAAAGCAAAGCAAATGAAAAATGTATGTGAAATTGCGATAAAAACGAAAATCTATAAATAGACTATAGATGGATGGTACTGTCTTTTATTTTAGCTCTTAACATGATTCGGGAACCAGAGTCGCTGCGTGGCGGCTTACGACATTTACGCACTAGACCAAATTGAGATCGGTTTAAAACGCGTTGGTGAATATACGGATTAAATCTAAAACGTGGACTAAATATTAAGATTTAGATTTAGACAAATATCTAAATTGAAAAGTTTAGTGAATACGGGATGAGGCTTCTTCGTCTAATTACTGCGTAATATATCATAGCATGTAATTTTAAGGAACCAGACTACATTTATAAATTCAATAGAAGGGTTCTCTATTTTACTGTCTAGAGTAGATACAGTATGAATTTCGCTTACATAAAAATGTACATACATTCAATTAATATACTGGCCTTTGTCTTTTGTTTTTAATTAGTAAAACTCACACATGTATATAGAGTGTAAAAGGGATGATTTAAAAGTCATTACCTTAAATTAATGTACTTAGAAAGGACAAAGAGAAATCAAGATATGTGGTCACGCTGGCAGGTCTAAATATTCTCCTTGACCGAAAATTAAAAGCATCCCTACAGGAAGCCGCCTCCTGGCATCACAAATGCTATGGGTTAACCCTTTCCCACCTGTAGACTCATTTTAACCCTTTCCCACAGACGACAATTCTGCAACAGACGACTTTGAAAACATAGTGACAAAAACCTGAAAAATCTCCATAAAAGATAGCTTAATTGTAGAATAAAGTTGAAAACATTGTGGTCAAAGGAGAAATTTCTCCATTTGTCAAAATGTTTTCAAAGTCGTCTGCTGCAATTGCATCAAAATTCGTCTGCAGGTGGGAAAGGGTTAACACATCTGCAGTACACGACTTTTGAAAACATTTTGACAAATGGAGAAATTATACCCTCACAAAACAAACTTTTTTGGAGAGGTATGGGTTTGTGTTGTACTGAAATCATGCACTGCCTCAGTTGCTTTGTTGTTCAACTTTCTGAGGGAAATGATACTTAAACCCCCTCTTTCCAACATACAACAATTCTGCTGTAGCTAGATGACTTGGAAACACCTAGTTGTAATATAGAAAATTTCAATACATGAAAACATAATCCTTGAATAGAGTAGAAAACATTGTGGAGAAAAAGGAGACATTGCTCATAGTTTTTCAAAAGATATTTGCTGCAGATGTGTCTGAAAGCATGTGGTAAAGGGTTGAACTATTTAAATTGCATAAGATAAACATTATAGTAATTAAATGTAGATGTGATTTGGGATGTTATCCATTCAGGATTTCTAGAGTTATGCGCCCTTGATCCTTCACAAAACACTGTTAGAAGCGTGGTTAAAACACCAATTAGCCCGGCCGGGTAGCTCAATTGGTAGCGTATCTGACTCGTGATCTGGAGGTCACGGGTTCGATACCCGGTTGCGGCGACATTCTTTCGGGCGATGTTTTCCAAAGAATGTTGTGTAAGTACTGGTGTTGGAAAGCCAGGAAAACATGGGTAGGTGCACTGACCGCCGTGATATGACCAAAGCTGTTGAAAGCGGCGTTAAACTCCAAACAAACAAACAAACAAACAAAAACACCAATTAAACTAAGCAGAACAGTAAAGTACATATTCTTCGGATATTTTTCCTGTATTCCAAAACTCCAATCACAGTTTGAAGCCTACTGCCCTAGATTTAGATTTTGAATTGTTAAGAATCCATTGAATACGTTAATTTGGTAAGTTTACAAGTCATTATCTGATGATCTACAGGCAGGCATTGTATTTAGTGTGAGCCTCTTTGTGCATAGAGCAGTCTGATTCAAACAAATCTTTCTAGGCAACTTTGAAATTTATGAAATCCATCTGAATTAAAGTATATTTATTTAAGACACATATGCCAAAAGGAGAAAATGCTTATAAATAGCATCTGCTCCTTTTGCCACAATTTTTTCTAAACTCTCCTGCTGCCATTGCATACAACTTTGTTTGCATGTTGGTGGCGGATCATGGTATAATGAAATAAAAGAAACACTTAACCCTTTCCATGATACAACAAGAAATCTGCAGTAGATGAATTTGAAATCACAAGGGGGAGAAAAAAGGAAAATCTTTATAATTGACAGTTTAATTATTGAATAAAGCTTGTGGGCAAAAGGGGAAAGTTGTCTGTTGCAGAGGCATCAGAAAGTGTCTGTATGTGGGAATGGGTTAAATGAAATAATGGTTGTGAAAGTAGAATTATTTAGGGTTTCTTAATTGTCACCTATTTGTATAATATACTCTTAACCCTTTCCCTTATATAGACGTTTTCTGACGCCTCTGCAGCAGACGGCTTTTTGAAAACATAGTTACAAAAGAAGAAATTGCTCAAAACGAGCAATTTCTCCTTTTGCAACAATGTTTTTTTCCACTTTTTGTCATAGGTTATCCATTCAATTATGGAGATTTTCTATTGTTTGAAAAAATACGTTCAAAGTCGTCTGCTGCAGAATTGCCGTATGAGGGAAAGGGTTAAAATGGTATCATATTTGCCAAGGGAGGTAATTAGTGAAGGTCTTGGAACTATGTACTGAAATACAGTTAGGCCTTTCCCACATACAAAAAATCCACAATAGATTTCTTTGTAAACATAAAGTAAAAAATAGAGAAGCTTTTTTTTAATGAAAGAACAATTGATAAATAAATCGGAAAACATTATGACAAACCCGTTAATTGCTATATATGAGCAATTTCTCCTTTTGCAACAACTGTTTCAAAAGACTTATGCTGCAGAGGAGTCAGAAAGTGTCTGTACGTGGGAAAGAGAAAAAAAACAGCTTAAAAAAACAATACAATTTGTAAAAAATTCAGTCTTCAGATATGTCACAAGATTCCCCTTGTGCTGCTTGACTATTAAATGTCTTCCAATTCATTAACAACACAGAAGAGATCAGTTAACAACAAATTCAATCATAGGCGTCTAAGTTTTCTTTTGAGAAAATTTAAAAAAAAAAACTTTAATTGGTTAAGCTACTACAAACCCTCTCTTTATGGTCCATATGCTATATAAAATGACCAGCAGAGGACAGTGAAAACATATTGATAAAAAACGTGAAAATCTCCATAGTGACGAGTTTAATTATTAAATAAGAGCCGAAAACATCTTGGCAAAAGGAGAAATTGCTTATTATGAGCAATTTCTTCATTTGTGACAATGTTTTTAAAAGTCGTCTGCTGCAGAGGCGTCAGAAAGCATCTATATGTTGGAAAGGGTCCAATTGCATCATTTTCTGGGTAATATTTATGTCAGTCTTATTTATCCTGCCACCCATGAATCGATTGTAATGCTATTTCCACGCAACCCTGAGTGACAGGGAGGGTTTAGAAAACCAGACAAGAACAAAAGGGAAGCTTTTACACAGGGTACATATCAGATGGAAAAATTAGCCATCTGAATTAAAATTGACCTTCAAAGGCTTTAACCCTTTCAAACATACCGCAGCAGACAACTTTGAAAATATATTACCAAAAATATGGGGAAACTCTACAAATGATGGTATAATCATCCATTGTGCGCAGTCGATCATGCATTGTCAAGAATTGCCTTTTGAACATTCTACAGGCAAGATTTTGCATCTAATTTTCAAAAAAAAAAATCAAAACATACAGCTCCATCAAATCTTTGCCAAGTTTGAAACTGGGTCATGTGAGGTCAAAAACTAGGTCACAAAGTCACAAGGTCAAATTGAAGGAAAATGTTAACACTATGGAGGCTGTATTTTTACTTTGAGCATGTTGAAATTCTCTTGATGATATCTAGGCCAAGTTTGAATATAGGTCATGTCCGGTAAAAAACTAGGTCATTAACCCAAATTGACGAAAAATCTTGTCAACACTTTAGAGACCGCATTTCAGCAGCTTGCAACTATGACAGAATGTTTCTTTTGATGATATATAGGCCAATTAAGTTTGATTAGGTCATGTCGGTAAAGAATTAGGTCACTAGGCTAAATTGATGTAAAATCTTGATAGTACTCTGGAAGCCACATTTTCAACTTGAGCATGTTGACACTTATTCAAAATAATTGACTTGATGATATCTAATCTGATATCTAATCTAAGTCCATTGAAGATCATGTCCGGTCAAAAACTAGGTCACCAAGCCTTATTTGAGAAAAATCAACACTAGGGACGACATTGTTTGTAACAGCAGCTTGAAACTTTGTTTTAATGTTCATCTTTTTAAACCAAGTTTGAATATGGATCATTTCGATTTAAAAAATAGGTCATTTGGCCATATTGAAGGAAAATCTTGTTAACACACTCAAAGCCGTATTTTAAACTTCGATCAGCATGTTTAAACTTTGACAGAATAGGTGTTTTGGACTCTATAGAGGTCACAGTTTAAATAAATTCTTCATGTCTTCAATGGCGTCTGCTGCAGATTTTGTTATATGTACATGGTAAAGGGTTGGTTGCCCACTGATTAACAATTCATCAATCAGGAGATAAAGAAGAATTTAGGCTAATGCTCTGGAAATTTGATCTATTGTTATGCTAAATACCTGCTTTTCTGGTCTTCAATAATCAACTGGTCAGTTGTCAACTGCCATATGTGTTCAATGACCTTTAATGGTCTAGATAGCTACTAGAGGCTTACTTTTAAGATACATTACATTGCTTTGGGATTGACAGGCTGACTTTTAATATACATTACATTGCCTTGTGTTGCAGCTATTGTAAAACAATAGCTTGAAATTCCGTGATATATATATAGGAAACATTATGGAAAACCCTATAAATGCAAGTGTTATTATTGAATAGAGTTGAACAAATCGGAGCCTAACCCTTTCCCTCATACGACAATTCTGCAGCAGGCGACTTTGAACGTATTTTGTCAAAACATAGAAAATATTCGTAATTGAATGGATAACTTATGACTAAGTAAAACATTGTGGCAAAAGGAGAAATTGCAATTGTGCAATTTCTTCATTTGTCACTATGTTTTCAAAAAGCCGTCTGCTGCAGAGGCGTCAGAAAGCGTCTATATGAGGGAAAGGTTTAAGAAAATAATAGCTCATGATGAGCAATTTTTCCTTTTGCCACAGTGTTTTCATAAAGTTGTCTTCTGCAGATATGTGAAAATGCAATTTATATTTGGGAAAGGGTTAAGTCAAGCCTGCACTCCTAATTTACTATTCCCTTTCCCACCTGTAGATGCATTTTGAGGCATCTGCAGCAGACAACTTTTGAAAGATTGTGACTAAAGCAGTAAAGCAGAAATTGCTCAAATCAAGCAATTTCTCCTTTTGCCACAAAGCTTCTACTTTTTTCAGTAATTATACCTACAATTATAGAGATTTTCCATATCTTTTTGATAAGACATTTTCAAAGTCGTCTGCTGCAGATTTGCTGAATGTGGGAAAGGGATCATAAAGGAAGAAGGACAGAATAGATGCATGTCAAGCGTAATTAACATTTACTGCAACCGAAGTTAAAATAAATTGTTTCTTACAATTATATTAAACTTGAAACTATTAGAGATACAAGTTGTTTGTATATGCCATTCTATATGGTAATAACTTTGTTCCACTTGCATGCTGTTGACAATTAGAACTGCTCTTAACCCTTTTCCACATATGGACGTTTCCTGAAGCCTCTGCAGTAGAAGACTTTGAAAACATTGTGGCAAAAGGAGAAATTGGTCATTATGAGCAATTTCTCCATTTGCCACAATGTTTTACTTTTTTCAGCTATTATACCTTCAGTTATAGAGAATTTCCATACTTTTTCAAGAAGTTTTAAAAGTCGTCTGCTGCAGATATGTTTTCTGTGGGAAAGGGTTTAGAAAGTTGAATTTGTATCAAATGAAATCTGGAAATAATGTTTTTTGTGCTTGTAATTATTTATTCAATTTAAAACAATACATCTTTGACATTTTGCCACATACTAAAAATCTGCAGCAGATGACTTAATGAACATGTTGGCAAAAATATGGAAAATCCCTTTAAATGAAAGCATAATTGTTCAGAGTTAAAAGCATTGTGACAAAGAGAGAAATGCTCGTTATGAGTATTTTCTTTTTTGGTCACACTGTTTTCAAAATTTGTCTGCTGCAAGATCGTCAAAATTTGTCTAAATGTGAGAAAGGGTTAAATGAAAATAAAAAGGAGATGCATTTATATGATTGCATGTTTATTTATTGCATGCTCTCGGAATAATGTTCGAATTAATTTGTGAAATTAAAGTTTTCATTTATCAACTATCAATTTTGTTTCAGAGATTTTAAATTACTTTCTTTACGTGTTATTAAAAAAAATCTTGAAAATTACTTTGTTTTGTTAATAAATCTTGGGATTCAATTTACAGACATGCAAACTTTATCCTTTTCCCTGACGAAGATTTCTTGTGAAACATTTTAGGAAAATGAGAAAATGCTCATAGCGCCACATCCAAATCCATCCTCAGTACCCAGGCTATTCATAAAATATATATTTTATGAATAGCCTGGGTACCGAGGATGATCAAAATCGGACTGACATTGATTTCAGATATTCCTTATTTTCCATTATACTTTTTTTCCTCCCAAGCTGATTGTTATATATAATACATAACAATAGTAAAGTTGAATTAATATGCCCTTACTGTTATGCCGTTACCCGAATATTTTGGGCATAAAATGTTTCCTCCGTCTTTCTGTTTTTGTGGGATTTATGCTAGTATTTGAGCTGCATAATATTTGCCCATTTATAGACTCATCTGTCACCCAGTCAAAAACGATTTAACCCTTACTGACGACATACAACTGATCAGCAGTAGACAACTTTGAAATTTTCTAGGTAAAACTACAAAAATATCTTTAAATGAATGTTATACTGTATGTGGGAAATAGTTTATAACCTGATAATTGTGCTCTTTTTAGAGTGATTCCTCCCTTTCCCACCTGCAGACGCATTTTGACGCAATAGCAGCAGACGACTTTTGAATACACTGTGGCCAAAGGTGAAATTGCTCATGATGAGCAATTTCTCCTTTGGCCACAATATTTTCAACTTCATTTAACAATTAAGCTATCTTTTATGGACATTTTTCAGGTTTTTGTCAAAATGGTTTCAAGGTCTTCTGATGCAGATGTGTTGTATGTGGGTAAGGGTTAAAACACCTGAGAATAAGATTACTTCTTAAAGTTAATTGCTCCTTCTACCACAGTGTTTTCAAAATTAGTCTGATGCAGAGACATCCAAGTCATCTGTATCAGGGAAATGGTTCAAGCAGGATGAACAATTTCTCCTTTTGCTACAGTACATATATTTTCAAAATTCTTTAGCTGTGGAAGGAGAGAAAATACATCTTCATTATCAGATTATTTGGTACAGAAAACTGAATAAACCTTTTTATTTATCAATATAGAGCCATAATGGACAACGTAATAAGAACCCCATAAACATGTCAACTGGCAGTGAAAATGACCCACTGTTTGACCATCTTCGGAAATATAGACCCGTTCTTAATGTTATTTATCATTGAAGAGATAGAAGACTAGTCAAGGAAACACAGAAACTGACCACTGACATAATAAAGAATCATCCCAGAGTTTTTAACCCTTTCGATATTACAGACATTTTCTAATGTCTCTGCTGCAGACATTTATTGAAAAAAAAATGTTACAAAATGATCATTGAATAGAATTGAAAAGATTGTGTCAAAAAGGGGAAATTGCTCATTCTGTACAATATGCCTCAAAATACATCTGGGAAAAGGGTTAAGCTGTTCTAAAGAGTGTCACATGGAAAAAATAATTTTAACCTTTCCCACTTACAAAACATCTGCAGCAGTCGACTTTGAAATATCTTGACAAAAATGTGGAAATTGATAGAATTTACAACATTGATGCAAAAGGAGAAATTGCTAATTTCTTGTTATGTCAAATTGTTTTCAAGAGTAATCTGCAGCAGAGGCGTCAGAAATTGCTACTATATGGGAAAGGGTTAAGTGTTGTTCTAGAGAGGTTTATGTTTCTCAGAGGTGCCTTTTTGTAGAGGTTATACTGTAACGTAATGTGCCCTAGCTCCTTCTACTTGACACATTCATAAGAACCTTAGCTAATATCTGCTATTATATTAAATTGCTACTATATGGGAAAGGGTTAAGTGTTGTTCTAGAGAGGTTTTTGTTTCTCAGGGGTGCCTTTTTGTAGAGGTTATACTGTAACGTAATGTACCCTAGCTCCTTCTGCTTGACACATTCATAAGAACCTTGGTTTATATCTGCTATTATATTAAATTGCTACTATATGGGAAAGGGTTAAGTGTTGTTCTAGAGAGGTTTTGTTCTTCAGAGGTGCCTTTTGTAGAGGTTATAGTGTAAGTAATGTGCCTTCCTTCTGATGGACACTTTCATAAGAACCTTAGCTAATATCTGTGATGGATAGCTGTTGGGTCTACCTCTATAATTACAGTCACTCTTAGTTTCTCTAGGCCATCATTTTTATCATTTAATTGTTTTCCATATACTTTTTTCTTGACTCTCCCTGCCACAGATTATGCAGGAATGGGATTTATTTTTGCTTTTGCGCCGTTAATATTTACCAACATGCAGATCTGTTGTAGATTAGATTTTTGAAAACAATCTAAAAAAAGGACAGTTTGGTCATTGTGAGCAATTTCTTGGTTCCCCACAATTATTTTAATTTGCAGAAATTGTCCATATTTTTGCCTAGATGCATTCAAGATGTTCAGTTGCTAATTTAGATTAACATTTTCTCTGATACAGATTACTCATTGATTATTCATTTATCTAATATGATGTCTTTGGGTATCGTCAACTTTTAACATACTACATACATGCACAACAATTCTGCAGCAGACGACTTTTAAGGTATCAAGGCAAACACATAGAAAAGCTCTATGAATGTAGGTATAATTACTGAAAAGAGTTGAAAACATTGTGGCAAAAAAAGAAATTGCTTATTTTGAGCAATTTGTTCTCTTATTACAGTCTTTTCAAAAGTCATCTGCTGCACTGAGGCCTAACTATGCATCTTTATGCGGGAAAGGGCTAAACACATCTGCGAAAATGCATGGAAATTCTCTGCAAATAAAAATTTAAAAGGTTTTGCGATAGAGCAGAAATCATTGTAGCAAATGGTTAAATTGCAATTTGTCCTTTTGCCCTAATGTTTCAAAAGTCTTCTACTTCATCCTTCGGGGCCGTGTCATACCAAACATTTAAAAAATGGTAGGAAAGGCTGCTCTCCTTGGCGCTCAGGATTTAGGGATTAGCATTATGACTGACTGGCTGGTGTGAGGAATGGAGCTGTTGGAATGCCGTGATATAACTGAAAAATTGTGTTGATCAGCTCGTTAAACATAATTCAATCAATCAATCAATAAATCAATCTGCAACATCCTAATAGAATCTACACCTGTTGATGAAGCTTCTAACAAGCTCATTCAAGTAACATGTGAAAAGTATAGATCCAGATCAGACCGTGTTGATGTACAGCCTTGTCTGGATCTATACTCAGGTCACTAAAAGCCAACTTGTACCTTTTCCTGTCGTCAGGCTGCTCATTTTATTGTTTATCACCCTATGATAACCAAATGTTGTGCATAATAATTTCCTAAAAAAATAGTATTACTTTTTCCAAAATAAGATAATGTCCTGTTTTAAGGGTAAAGTTTTTCATCAGAGGTAGATAAATAAAGTATTTCATGATCTAAAATCCTTTTTGTCTCGTTACGATGAATTTAGCAAAAGCGAGACTAAGGTGTTGCTTTTCTTGCGACGGCGGCGGCAAACACTTGCTTTAGCTCAAAGTTAATTTTGCCGCGAGCTTTTCAAAGTCAGCTGGTGCAGATTTGCTGTATGCAGGAATGGTTTCAAGAGAGATTTTGTCTGGCAAAGATTAATTCTCTTGTCTCTTGGCCTTCATTCTATTTCTAATATACATTTTGCTTAAACTGGGAAATTGTAAATATTGATCATAAGTGACAGAAGTAGTAACAACTAGATTAGATAACCATACAAGATGTCACACTCATGACTGTGAAAAAAATACCAAGAAAATACCCAGAGAGAAAATGGAGAAGATTCTTTTATAGGTAGGTATCCATAGTGAACAAGAATTTATTGAATGGCTGAAGGAAGAAAATGGTAATACGTTCAAAAGATATCACTTAGTTTATGTTGTTAGCCAAAGAAACCTAAACACTTTCCCAAAAATAACAAATCTGCTTGAGGCTTGAAAAACTCTTGACAGAAGCATGGACAATTTCTGCAAGTGAAATTATGGTTATTGAAAAGAGTTCAAAACATTATGGCATAAGATGAAATTGCTCATTATGTCAACATATTTTCAAAGAATGTCTGCTGCAAATGCTTTAAAATGCGTCTGCAAGTGGAAAAAGGTTAAAATCCGCTGTGCAAGTGGAAAAAGGTTAAAATCCGCTGCAGATTTATGCTTTTTTGTATACTGGAAAGGGTTAAAATGTCTGCGGACTGGGCAAAAATAAGCTTTGTTTCCTCCAGTGATTGTGTTACTTGACTAATTGCAACAGAAATGTATGGCTATTGAATGGAAACTCCACATCATTCCAGTTTCTATCATTTTTTCACCCCTAAGAAAGACTGTTATGTTTTACAAATAAGCTATTTGTTTGTCTTGAGTCTATGGTATGAAGACATTGTAGTTTTTTCATTGTCGCATTGTGTGCAAAGAAAGAATATTAGCTTTATTAGTAATACCATTGTTTTTTTAAGCCCTTTCCCAACTGCAGACACATTTTGACGCAATAGCAGCAGACGACTTTTGGAAACATTGTGGACAAAGGTGAAATTGCTCATGATGAGTAATTTCTCCTTTGGCCACAATGTTTTCAATTTTATTTAACAATTAATATATCTTTTATGGAGATTTTTCAGGTTTTTGTTACTATGTTTTCAAAGTCGTCTGCTGCAGATTTGTTGTACGTGGGAAAGGGTTAACTCATTAGTAAAGTAAAGCCGAGATGTTTAATTTTGAAATAGTTTTTGTGTCGCACATCCATCTGCCTGAAACCATATCTGAGAATTAGTTGGATGGATTCCATTTTAGTCTTTCCCACACACAGATGCATTTTGATGCCTCTACTGCAGATGACTTTTGAAAACATAGTGAGAAAAGGATAAATTGCTCAATATTGCACCTTTTGTGACAATGTTTTCAATTCTATTTCATCGATAGAGATTTTCCATGTGTTTACCTAGAAGATTTCAAAGTTTCTGCTGCAGATTAGTTGCATGTGAGAAAGGGTTAAAAAACGGTAACCATCATTAGGAATGTCACTCTAAGAGTTATGCTATGATTGCTTATAGAGAAATTACCTGCTCCTTTTTGCAGACAATAAGATTGATTCAGTGCTTTCCCACCTGCAGACACATCTAAAGTGAAATCATTATGGCAAAAGGAGAAATTGCTGTTTAGGAGCAATATCTGCTTTTGGCATATTTTAAATACAATAAGTATAGTTTCATTTATATTGATGTTTTCAAAGTTTTCTGCTGCATATTTGTTGTATGTTGGAAATTTAAAAAAATATATAAGCTGGCCTGGCCTATGAAATTATTTCGATCTGTTGAAAAACATGGCCGACCCATGGCATTGGTTATTTTCCTTTTATGTATAGAGTAAGAGCAGTGAAAACTATAAAATCAGGTGAGCAATATGGGACCATCATGGCCCTCTTGTAATTTTAGATCACCTGAGCCGAAGTTTCATTGTGTTCTTTTCTGATCACTCTCTGTCCATCACCGGTCTGCTTTTTATTTTTAGCTTTAGTCCTCCCATCTCCTCTTTATACACTGCACCAATTTAAACCAAACTTAACAGGATGATTATTGAGTGGTCCTCTTTCAAAATTGTTCAAAGATTAAATTCTATGTAGAGCTTTAGTTGCTATAACACCAGATAGGGGAACAAATGCCGTAACTTGCATAATACTTCTCTTCTTAATCAGCATGTTGGTTTTCAAGATAATTTGGTAGCAATGTTCCTTTGGTGACCCACTTCATAAATTGTTCAAGCCATATTGATTCGTTGAAAAGGATTGCAGCCAGGCAGCATCAGAAAATGGGCAAGATGACACAAATTTATGATCCATTCTTCTAAAAGTTCTTGTCAGATTCAAAGATAATTTAGCAGAAATGTTCTTTCAGTGACCTTATTTACATAGTTGAAGCTGTATTGATTCGTTGAAAACTTAGCTGCCAGGGGACATCAGAAAAAGGGGTAAAATAAACTTTCAGCTTCAAACAACACTTCCTCCTAAACCAATAGACTGACATCAACCAAACTTCTTGGGAATGTTCCTTTGGTGGTCTTCTTTCAGGTTGTTCAAAATTAATATCCTTTATTTATAAGCAATTTATTTACAGTGTCCACTTTTTAAAGTTCCATTTTCATTCTTAATCAAATTTTTCCTGTTATTAGCAAGTACACCTTTGCAACTTTGTATGTCTTTGTATGTCCTGCTGATGATGTGCTTACAGACATTTATCTGTTATGTTGCAATAGTTTTGTCTGGAAGTTTCAAAGTCATCTGCTGCAGCTGTGTTGTATGTGATAAATTGTATTGTATGCTTGCATGACAAGGGTTCATGGTCCAAGGATACATTGTTTTATGTCTTTATTATTATTTTAGAAATGTCCATGTCAGTCATGTTACAGTAGTGAATGACAGGTTCCCAATATTCTATTTTCTCTCGTCTGATCACTTGTTTCCAGTATCTGGTAGATATATTTTTTCATCACGGTACATGTTATAAGAGACACATTGGGCGGTGATAGCCAACAACATGTCATAAAAATACCTGGTGTCAATCTCATGTTAGTGAGTTGTAAAAGATATCAAAATAAACAGGTCAAGGTAAGATATGCTTGATGTTTGCATTATAAAAACATGAAAATAAACAAGTGTCAGAGGGTCATTCAGGCTATTCAGGCTTGAAATATCAATGTTATCATAACAAAATGAAAAGAGAAGCATGGGTATAAATAAAATTTGATAATGGTTGCATTTTGTTATAATATGGTTGACATTTCACGCTTGATTGAGCTCAACTGTTTATTTTCATGTTTTGATATTTCAAGCAAATTGAGCGAATTTTATCTATAATTCTCAATACTCCCATTTCAAAACTGTAAAAACAAAATGTCTGTTTTCAATACTGAAGATAATGCTTTTAGTAATGTTACCATTATCAAATTTTATTTAAAGGCATTATATTATAATCGAATTTCTCTATATTTTAAATTTTGTTAGTACATGTAATAACTGGTCGAAATATTGAAACAAAATTATAGGTCATCGATCTAACAAAAAATATTGGCCTGTCAATGACATGACCAATTTCATCATAGACACAAATATGGCATTTTGGCTGAAAACCTAAAACACACCAAAAAAAAAAAATGAAATGAAAATTACAATTCATATTTAAGTTCATGTATAACTTTATTTATAGATTGTAAATCTATATAAAAAGAGGATTTGTTAGAAAAAAAATGAAAAAAAGAAGAATTGTCTGTAATTATCCATAAACACTAAATATCCTTCACTTAAATAAAAAATGAAAAAAAAAAAGATAAGTCGCCATAGTCCTTTTATGGTAAATCTTTTTTCTTGAAGCACATCTTGTTTTTTAAGCAAAATTGCTGTATTTCTAAGAAAACGCAAGGAAAAAGTTGATAAGTAGATAAAACTTAAGAGTGCAATCAGGCGTGAAATGTCAATTAAATCATGACTATGTGGAAAAAGGAGCATGAGTACTTCTCAAAGTTATCACTTGAAACCTTTTACAAAATGTAAAATACTTTGTCTCTGTGTAACATACTGAAGATAATCCTCTTGATAATGTAACATTCAGTTATTAAATATTATTTTTGATAATTGTGACATAGTGTTGTAAACTTTTTATCCCCACATACAACAAATCTGCAGCAGACGACTTGCCATGGAAAATTTCATTAGATGAAAGTAAAATAACTGAACAAAGTCTGAAAACATTGAGACAAAAGGAGAAATTGCTCATTTTAAAAGTTTTTATCCCACAAACAACAAATCTGCAGCAGACTACTTTGAAATTTGCAATTGAAAATTTCTTAAGATGAAAGTAAAATAACTGAACAAAGACGTCTGCTGCAGAGGCGTCGGAATGTATTTGTATGTGGGAAAGGGCTAAAATCAATCAACCCTTACAGCACAAGGCATTTCTTGATTTATGACATGTTGATAGAGTGGAATACAATGTTTTTATAATATGTCTGTGGCCGAGTCCTGTGAATATGGAACTATGATGCAGATGAGGTAACATTATCACTTTACGACATACAGAAAATCTTTGATGCCTCTGCAGCAGACAATTTGTGTTGTTGATAAAGGAAAAAATTGCTTATGATGAGCAATGTCTCCTTTTGTCTCAATGTTTTCAACTTTTTTCGGTAATTATACTTTACCTAAAATAGATTTTCAATAAAGCTGAGATGTTGTCAAAGTTGTCTGCTGATTTGTTGTATGTGAGAAGGGGTTGTTGTTGTTGCTGTTGCTTTAACTTGCTCTGTGGTGCTGACAACTTTTTTGATGTGTTGACAAAGGATTTCATTTATGGCTGTTTGATAGACAAATTAACCCTTTCCCTCATATAGACGCTTTCTGACACCTCTGCAGCAGACGGCTATTTGAAAACATTGTGACAAAAGAAGAAATTGCACAAAACATGCAATTTCTCCTTTGGCCACAATGTTTTCCATGTTTAGTCATAGGTTATTAGTCGCCGGGCAGAAGCCCGCGACTTCTATTTTTAATAGCTTTTCGGAAATCACATGGGAGGGCGGCTTATTATTAGAAAGAAACAAATCTAGATGATTTGAACATATTACAATTGTGGTTGTTTACGAACACTAATAAATGACACATCTAAAATGAAATAAATATTCCGATTTTTTAATGTTTGCAGTTTTTTTTATTTCACTCGCATTTAAGTTTTTTGTCTTATTTACGAAGACAAAAGTGGTCCCTTCAAGACATGAACCAACACCCCCTAATGCAGACTCTTATGTGTCATCATTGAGGTCAATTTCGGATTCTCCTTTTAATAGCAATTTTAACTTACTAAATGTTGTTTTCATGTTCAAAGAGATGTCTTGATTTGTGTAGAATTCATTTAATAATGTTAATCCATGAATATCTAAAGTAGGAACTGTTTCTAAGCTAAATATAGACCCTATTCTGTTGTGTAGTTTCGTGACCTTTAACATCGATTTTCGCGCATGCGCATTTCGATATGAAAAAGCGAGTGATATTATTTTATTTTAGACAAGTACAAGACGAATGTTTGACGCAAAGCGTCAAAGAGAAGCCGCAATATTTCGTTGTACATGTAGAAATAAGAAAAAAAGAACATTTTTAAATCCACAAACAATAGAACAATTTAAACTGTAGACGGTAATGCTGATATATTTCTCCTTTTGAAGACTTTTGTTTTCTTCAAATTACCTCCCTTTAAAGCAATACCAGGATATTTACCTTGTGATTCGAATAAGATTGACAAACATTGAAATTATATGAATGAATACTATTATTTAAATAAGTAACAACAGCAAAATTAAATTTAAGCCAGATAAATGTGTACACATTTCGTTAATTTTTTATAGATACCCTAATGTATAGGTATGTATATAAAATTTATAAGCAAATGTTTTCATTACTGCGTTCCTAATGATTGAATAGACTAAGGAAAGTCAAGAATACATAAATAAATCAATGCAGTCTTTTCCGGCGACACTGATGCCTTGCATCAACTTTCTCTTGTCCATTCAATTATAAAGATTTTCCATTTTTTGGCAAAACATGTTCAAAGTCGTCTTCTGCAGAATTGTCGTATGAGGGAAAGGGTTAATAGGAGTTAAGGGAAGTCTGGTCTTCTGATGGTTGTTTCAGTTGAATATGGTTGCACATGTTGCTGGTTCTATCAGTCCAAGACAGTTCATTACCACACAATCTGCTCGTGACTTTGTTATCCTCAGCACAGCATTTGATATATCTCCATTTTTAAAAAATCCTTGTCTGATATTAAGAAAATTGAATAGGAATCTTATTTCAGTGATCCACTTACTTAATTTGTTCAAGCTGTATTTATTGGTTATAAAATCTTAGCAACCTGGCGTCATCATGAAAAGGGTAAATTTAACTTTTAGCTACAAATGACAACTACTACCATTCCACTCGACCAATATCAACGTAACTTCACAGGAATGATCCTTGATGGTCGTCTTTCAAAATTGTTCAAAGACTTACATTCTGTGTAGAATTTTTGTTGCTGCGGCATCAGAAACTGATAAAAATACCCAAACTTTAAAAACCTCCATCTCCATAATCCATTTGTCAGATTCCAAGATAATTTGGCAGAAATCTTCTTTGAGTGACTCTCTACAAAACCTGTTCAGGCCATATTGATTTCGTTGACAAACAGGGCAGCAAAGCGGCATCAGGAAAAGTGCAAAATGACAAAACTTTATAATTCCATTCTTATTAAAGTTCTTGTTAGATTTCAAGATACAAATGACTTTTACTGATATTAACTATTTCTTCAACTGAGTGTCCACTCATTGCAGTTTCATTTGAACTCTTAATCAAATTTTCACAGATATTTGTAGTTAAATATTTACTTCTAATTGACTATCAATCAGGTGATCGATTTAGAGCCATCTTGACCCTCTTGTTTAACGAAGTGACCATTATTCGATTTATAATATGTTAAATGAAAGAGGTGCATAGCTGCATATCTTTAAATACCAACTCAGGGGAAAATGTGTTAAAAACTTCAAACTACTCTGTGAATATTCTAAACGTGTTGGTAAATAATTTGCAAATACAACAATTTGAATTTATCACATTCATTACAATTATTTGTATTATCAAAGCAAATGCTGATGCATGATTAATAAGTCATTATCATATCATTTTTGCCTTGTTTAAAAGACATAATTTTTTTTTTAAAATAAACAAAATGTCGTTTAATTAATTGTTAGATCAGCCACAATTATTTGATAAACACTACACAAACAAAAGGGTCATCAATAAAATTGAGTGAGGGCGTTTTTTCACAGTTATGTGAACACTCCCAATCGAGGTGTGAATAATTAACGTCAGCTATGTCATCTACGTGTCAGCTATATGTGACAAATTGAAAAGAACAAATGGTGAAATAAAACTGTGTATATATTTTATCTATATTTCCGAGTACTCGGTTACTTGAATTACTAACCTATTAATTGAATAACAAACGGTTAACCGAGTAACCGATTAATCGCTGACATCCCTAGTATATTCATTTATAGAGATTTTCCCTATTTTAGTGTAGATGTAAAGATGTCTTCGGCTGCAGATTTGGTGTTTGTGACCAAGATTTAGGTCTTGTCTAGATATTCATGTTATATTTTGAGTTGTCTGCTTTGCAATATAAATGAGGGGTGAAGTTAAATCTGAAAAAGAGTTATTGTAATCATGATAAATAGGAGAAAACTTTGAGAAAAGTATGTTTTGTGTGGAGCAATTTCTCCTTATATTTTCAATGGTGTTAAAGTATCAGAATTCATCGGTGTAATCTAAGGGAACTTGGAGCTTAGATATGAGCCTGTCGATGGCACAAGTTGCGAAACATTGAGATGAACTTAATCTCTTTCACACACTGCAATGGTTGTGTATCAGGATATATGTGAAACACTTTGATGAACTTGTTTACTTTCACACACAATTTTCTACTATCAGTTTAGGACTCAAATTCTTTCTTTGTGATATAGTCAAATTTTTGTTAGCATTCACATCTGTTAAGCAGCAGACTTGTATTTATGAGCCACTTTAAGATTAACCTAAACAATAATTAATCCTTCATTTTACTAATGTATTAAACAGCCACCTGTATTTGGCAGCCAAATTTTGACTCTCCCCTGGGTGGCTGATTAACCCTTTCCCTCATAAGATGGTTTCTGACGCCTCTGCAGCAGACAGCTTTTTGAAAACATAGTGACAAAAAAAGAAATTGCTCAAAATGAGGAATTTCTCCTCTTGCCACAATGTTTTCCATTTTTAGCTCGCCTATTCGAAGAAATAGGGGAGCTTATGTTATCACCCCGGCGTCCGTGTTGGCGTTGGCGTTGGCGTTTTCTCAGACACTGTGTATGCTGTTGCTTTCAAACTTCACACACTTATTCAGGGTCATTAGGGGACCTTGTATGTCAAGTCCCATAACTCTGGAATGGATTTTGACTGAATTGTGCCCCTTTTTCGACTTAGAATTTTGGTCAAACCTTTGCGTGCAAGGCCTTTTCTCAGACACTGTGTATGCTGTTGCTTTGAAACTTCACACACTTATTCAGGATCATTAGGGGACCTTGTATGGCGTTGGTATCAGCGTTGCCAGGTTAAGATTTGCATGCAAGTATTGAAAATTTGTGATATCTTGCAATAAATAATAGTGTGTGGTTTTATCTGATACTGATACTGTAAGTCTTCGGTGTTATGTTCACTATTGGCATACATCGTATATAAACCAATTTACAGATTTAAAAGGCCTGTATGGACTTGGTTAACATTTGCATGGAAGTATTGAAAAGGTGTATTATCTTGCAATAGGTGATACTGTGTGACTTTACCTAATGCTATAACTGTTCTGAAGTAGGCCCTGATAGGCGAGCTATATTGTCCTCCGACAACTCTTGTTAGTCATAGGTTATCCATTAAATTATAGAGAATTTCAATTTTTTGACAAAGTATGTTCAAAGTCGTCTGCTGCATAATCATCATATGAGGGAAAGGGTTAAGACAAGTTTGACTGTATATGTTCATTTGTTTGTATGGAGTTTAATGCCGCTTCCAACAATTTTTATACAACCGTTTCTTAAAAACAGTACGTATTATGGTATGGTCATGTCCCTCCCTCCGTCCGTCCCTCCGTCCGTCCGTTCGGGTTTTCCGCACTTTTTTCTTACATACTTTGAGCTATTGAGCTGAAATTTTGTATAAGGCTTTGTAGTGATGTGTCACAGATCAAGTTCATATTTGCTGGGATTTCGTCAGATTTTGAATGAGTTATGCCCCTTTTTGAACTTAGAATATTTGTTTTCCGCACTTTTTTTCTACATGATTTGATGTATTGAGCTGAAATTATGTATATGGCTTTGTAATCAAGTGTCACAGATCGAGTTTACATTTCCCCGGATTTCGTCAATTTTTGAATGAGTTATGCCCCTTTTTGGACTTAGAATATTTGTCAATTTCTGCATGAGTTATGCATTTTTCATAGTTTCCCATTATTCTTTAACAACTTATTCCTGAATGACTTTATTAACTTTTTACAAACAAACAATATATCAAAACAAAGAGGAAACTTACAAAGAAGTTCCTGACGGGCGTATTATGTACCATTTGCGGTACTCTTGTTCAGTTTTATCACGGCATTACTGGGGTTATTTACTAGAACTTCTGGTCCATTTATCCTGACACCACAGAGTTAATCGATTTAGGATCTGATTGGCTAACACTGACTTAAAATCATCAATCCTGGGAGTACCAATGAGTGTAAGATATGTCGCTGATACTATCCAAATGTTTTAATCTTCTGACCTTGACATTGACTTATGACCTCTTTTGAAGATCTTTGTTGCCATCCATGGGTGTTTGTGTTTCACAAACTCTTCTATCTTTGTACAGTCCAGGATAGTGAATGATATTGTAAAGGGTCATATAAAGCCTTTAATGAAGAATGAAATGAGATGCAGATAAATGCAAATCTGGAAAAGTACCCAACCTGGTTCACAGCTTAAAGACTTAGTATGATTGTTTGATTTTTGTCTTGATGTAATCAGTAACCTTTAATTGTGAGAGCCATTCATGTTCGTCTCTGCCACAAAGTAGAAAAGTGAGACTAAGGTGTTGCTTTTCAGATAGCAATGACCGCGGCATCTTTTAGCTCTGCGATAATTGTTCACCTTTAAGCTCACCTGAGCAGGAAGGGCTCATGGTGAGCTATTGTGATGGCCTTAAGATTGTCTTCCGTCGTGAATAATTTCTTTAAATGGCATCTCCTCCTAAGCTGCTTTATGGATTCTGCTTAAACTTGGTAGGAATGATCCTTGGGTGATCCCATTTTAAAGTTGTTCAAATATATAAATTTTCATGTAGAACTCGACTTTGAACATCTTCTTGTCTGAAACCGAAAGGCCTATAGCTTAAATATTTGGTGTGTAGCATTGTATGGTCATCCTCTACAAACATTGTTCAAATCGTGTCCCTAGGGTTAAAATTGGCTCCATTCTGGGGGTCACCTGATTTACATAGAGATATATAGGGAAAATCTTCTTGTCTGAAACTGAAAGGCCTAGAACTTTAAAACTTAGATATTTGGTGTGTAGCGTTCATTGTCTAAATGGTTCTCTACAAAGATTTGTTTAAATTATGCCCCTGGGGTCAAAATTGGACTCGGCCCCAGGGTCACATGTTTTATATTGCAATATATAGGAAAAGACTTGGAAATTCTTCTTGTCTGAAAAGCTTAGATATTGTCTTGTGATCCTCTACAAGAATGGTTCAAATAATGCCACTGCATGGGGTCGAAACTGACCTGTTTACATAGAGATACAAGAGAAAGTTGATGCAACGCATCAATGTCGCCGGATATCCATAGTGCAGTTATGCATAACACTAACATTATAGTAGTTGAATAAACAGTTATCAACTGAGGGACATATTGGAACATCAGGGGTGGGGTCAAGTGAAAATGTATCATAACTTGCATTGTTTTGTCAACGAAGTGAATGATAATTGAAGCCTTTCATTGTTTATGATCAATCTCCATTCCAAAGTAGGTTGACCATACACACAACCAACTAATTATTGATCATAAACAGAAATGGAAATGAGTAATCTAGCAATATGCCTTTAGGGAATTAAATGACACATTTAAAATTGTCAAGGACGAAATAATTTTGTACGAAAGACCCAATTCTTTCTTATTCGAAGAGGTGTCGTTCTTGAAACTCTCTTTATAGGCAGAGAGTGTTCGTTCAAAGTAATTTTTCTATTAAAACCAGTTTTATCTCGGTTTGTTCTTGTTTATTCTTTTCTTCATTTGTTTCGAACCAAATAAACATTTTAAATCACCTATGATTTACTATTTGTAAGTGAGTGTAAAGAGCGGCTCTCTGCAAAGGAGATTGATCTATGCAGTTGGTATTCGCGAGTCACGCGATCAACAGTTTTTGCTTAGAAACAGTTCATGTTTTAGATATACATGGATAAACATTATATAATGCCTTCTTCACAAATCAAGACATCTCTTTGAACATGAAAATAACATTCAGTAAGTTAAAATTGCCATTAAAAGGAGAATATTCAACGTCATTTTCATCTCGATATTTACACATAACAAACAGGTGCGCGTATGTAAACAAATTAGACTGTGCGACGTAAAGGTTTGTAGTTAACGCATTTTGATTACATGTAGTATATAGTGTAAAATAAAGTATACCAGTCTAGCTAATAGGGACTGTTTTGTCTTCGTAAACAAAACAAAAAAACATAAATGCGAGTCAAAATAAAGAAACTGAAAATACCTAAAACATCGGAATATTTATTTCATTTTAGATGTGTCATTACTTAGTGTTTTTAAACAAACTCAATTGTAATATGTTCAAGACATCTAAATGTGTTTCTTTCTAATAATAATCCCCCCCCCCCCCCCCCCCCCTCCCATGTCATTTCCGAAAACCTATTAAAAATAGAAGTCGCGGGCTTCTGCCCTGCGACTAATAAATGAAAAAATCTTCTTGTCTGAAACCAAAAGGTGTAGAGCTTAGAATTTTGGTGTGAAGCATTGTCTAGTTGTCCTCTACCAAGATTGTTCAAATATGCACTCTTGGTTCAAAGTTGGCCCCACCCAAGGGGTCACCTGTTTTACATAGAGATATCTAGGGAAAAACTTCGAAAATCCTCATGTCTGATACAGAATGGCCTAGAGCTTAGATAATTAGTGCAAAGCACTACCATGGTCCTCTACCATGATTATTAATAAATTAATATCCATTGGTTCAAAATCGGCCCAACCTGTTTTACATAGGGTTGACATAGGGTCGGCCCAACCTGTTTGCTTACCTGTTTTTGCAGTTGGCATGACAAATCACATTACATAACTCAGGTGAGTGATCCAGGGCCATGATGGCCCTCTTGTTATATTTTCTCAATAAGTACAAGTGCTAGATCTTAAAGACTTTGATCATAGTTATGTCTAGTATCCTACAGCCCCCTGTCCACGGAGCATCTTGGGATAATCAAGGAGATGAGACTGGATTGTAGCGACAACAGGAAGGGCCTTTTATCAGGGCCAATTTTTCCATGAATAAATGACAAATTGTGAAATTCCTCATTTTGAGCAATTTCTAATTTCAGATGCGTCAGAATCTTCAAGTGGAAATGGGTTATAGTGTAACTTGACTCATTTCAATCACATTAGATTATTTACACATGGTGTAGGGTTTATAATGAAGAAATTAGAGATCTGAAGAGCCACGCCCTGTAGCAGAGTTTTGCTACTGTACATGTACTATAGGTAAAAGATGTAATATGAACTTAACATTTCCCTTGTAATACAGTTCATAGCTAGGACTTTTGAAAACATGATAGGAAAGTAAGAAATAAATCTGACTGTGATACTATCCTCCTTTGCTGCCAAATGTTTTCTTCTCTGTGTCATTAAAACCCTCTTTCTATCTGAACAAATTCGTGGAGAAATATATACGAAACAGTGTGGGAGTATTTTTACTTCTTAACCCTTTCCCTCATACGGCAATTATGCAGCAGACGACTTTGAACGTATTTTGTCAAAACATAGAAAATCTCCATAATTGAATGGATAACCTATGACAAAAAGTGGAAAACATTGTGGCAAAAGGAGAAATTGCACGTTTTGTGCAATTTCTTCTTTTGTCACTATGTTTTCAAAAAGCCGTCTGCTGCAGAGGCATTAGAAAGCGTCTATATGAGGGAAACGGTTCAAACAAACACCCCCAACAAATGTTGTTCAAGTATTAACAGTTTTAATTAGATTTACAAGTAAAATAGGTTGTCTCTTTCTGTCTCTCCTATATCTGATCTCAAATAACTGGTTGAGATTGATCTTACTCAAAACGGTCACATATATATAGAAATACTTGATAGATCCATATACACAGAAGAATTAAAAATGTTCCTTAACTGAATCAGGCATGTAAAGCAATTGTTCATTCATTGTGCTCAAGTAATATCTCCATTATATTATATTTCTGTTATGAATTTGGTTATCCCTTTCCCATTATCCCTTTCCCATAAGCAGCAATTTTCCAGCAGACAACTTTGAAAACATCTTTATGAGATCAATATGAGGGAATTTTGGTTTAATGCTTCATTCTTAACATCCTTCCCATAAATGTAGAATCTACATACTTGTCTATATACATACACCATTGATAATTTCAAACTATTTAAGAGCCATGTGGCCCTGGATGGTTCATCATTAAAGCAAGATCAGACTATTTGCCGGACATTAAGATTATTTTGATCAGAGCAGCTTTTCGCTTTCCCATTTAGATTGAATCTGCTATATAAGAGCAACATGTACCTTATCCCTAATGCTGATTATCTACCTAATTGCAGTTATATTACTACCACCTGAAGCATCAATAGAGGACAATGGTGATTTCATAGACAGATCAGAAGATACTAGAAAAAAAAAAGTAAAAAAAAAAATGTTTTGATTATAACATTTATTATCAATACGGGTTTCTATCACCATGCATGGATATAAGTGAATATTATCTTGATGTTTATTGTTTTACATGTATATATTGACTCCTTGATTATTATGGGTTTTTAAGGATAATAGTGATTTCATAGACAGATCAGATTGAGATACTAGAAAGAAAAAAGTAAAAAAAAAAATGTTTTAATTATAACATTTATTATCAATACGGGTTTCTATCACCATGCATGGATATAAGTGAATATTATCTTGATGTTTATTGTTTTACATGTATATTGACTCCTTGATTATTATGGGTTTTTAAGGATAAATGGTGATTTCATAGACAGATCAGAAGATACTAGAAAAAAAAAAGTAAAAAAAAAAAAATGTTTTGATTATAACATTTATTATCAATACGGGATTCTATCACCACGGATATTAGTGAATATATAGTATCTTGATGGTTATGTTTAACATGTATGTTGACTCCTTGATTATTACAGGTTTTTAGATCACCTGAGCCAATTTAGGCTCAAGGTAATCTATTCTGATCAGTATCTGTCCGTCGTCCGTCTTTAACCTTTAGCTTTAAACATCATAATCTCCTAAACTGTTGGACCCATTTTAACCAAACTTCACAGAAATGTTTCTTTGGGGATCCTCTTTCAAAATTGTTTAAAGATTTAAATTCCATGAAGAACTTTGGTTGCTGCGGCATCAGATAGGGGGCAAAATGTCCGAACTTTAAAATTCTTCTCCTCTGAATGGGCTTGTTAGATTCCAATATAATTTGGTAGAAATGATCCTTGGGTGACCCTCTACAAAGATTGTTCAAGCCATACTGATTAGTTGAAAAATATGCCAACCAGGCGGCATCAGAAAAGGGGAAAAATTACAAAATTTAAAAATTCCAATTTTATGAAAGTGCTTGTCTGATTTTAAGAAAATTTAATAGAAATTGTACTTCAGAGATCCTCTTCTTAATTTGTTCAAGCCATATTGTTTGGTTACAAAATCAAAACAACCAAGCGTCATCACAAAAGGGGTATATTAAACTTTTAGCTACAAATTTCAACTTTACTTCACATGAATGTCCTTTGTTGGTCGTCTTTCAAAACTGTTCAAAGATTTACATTCTGTGTACAATTTTGGTCGATGAGGCATCAGAAAGGGAGAACTGCCCAAACTTTAAAATCCTTTCCTCCAGAATCTGCCGAGCCGCTAGTAGCTCAGTCTGTAGGGACGCGGGCTGTCAATCCAAGGGTTGTGAGTTCCAATCCCAACTTTCTTTCCGACGATTGACAAAAGTCAATGAGACATGCGTCATTCGTCTGCCACCAATGGGCTAAGTCTATGTGGTAAAGCAGCCAATTGCTTGGGAAGATTGTTCCGTGGAGTACTGGTGTGAGAAAACCAGGAAATGCATGAGTAGGTGAACTGGCCGCCGTGATATAACTGGGAAATTGTTAACAACAGCGTTAAACCCCAATCAATCAATCTGCTTGTTAGAAAAGGGGCAAAATGACAAAACTTTATAATTCCGTTCTTATTAAAGGTTTTGTTAGATTTCAAGATAATTTTAGCAGAAATGTTCCCTTACTGACCTTTTACATAATTTATTTGGTTAAAATACATATGCAATGTGGCATCAGAAAAGGGGAAAATGAACTTTTAGCTTCAAATGATATCTCCTCCTAAATCATTGGACTGATATATACCAAACTTCACAGGAATGTTTGTTTAGTGGTCCTATTTCAAATTGTGCAAAGATTTAATGCCTTTTTATAGCCTTTACTGATAAACTATTTCTTAGCCACACCTTGAACTTTCATTTGCACTCCTGATAGAAAAAAATCCCAGATATTTGCAGTTAAATATTTGCTACTAATTTACTATCACTCAGGTGATCGATTTAGAGCCATCTTGACCCTCTTTTTAGTTTAAACATGGTAATGCTGGTTTAGGGATTATTATTTTTTCTTGTCCATTTAATCTGTGCCTGTGTGTGTTAATGTTATTTTCAGCTTGTATCATAAGCATTCATTAAATCCTTTATCTTATTTTGTATAAGAAAGGGAGGTGTATATTAATGAACATATTTGTTGCCACGGCCAAGGTAAACTGTCAGGGCTGCATAATGTGTACCGTGATGTAAGACGCAATCCAAATAGGATATATTCTCTGGTTTTGATTCATTCAGGAAGCCTTCATGCAACATATCAGTATTTAATTATGTAATGGACACTGGACCTGTGTTTGTCATGCTTTTATGCCACAGTGACCTGTATTGGTGACAGCAGCAGATGGCTTTTAACAAAATATGGAATATCTTTTTAAATCGCAAAAGGTTCTTTTTTTGCCACACTGCTTATAACAGTCATCTGGTGCACTGTCTCATATCAAGAAGCTGACACATTTGTAATTTAGTTAACCCTTATACGTACAGCAAATCTGCAGCAGACAACTTTGAAAAGTACTTGCAAAAATGTGAAAAATCTATACTATAATAATTGATTAAAGTGAAAAACACTGTGGCAAAATGAGAAATTGTTTTGTGCAATTTCTCTTTTATCAGAGTGTGTTTCCAAAAGTCGTCTGCTGCACTCAGGCTTCAGAAAGGGTCTTTATGCGGGTAAGGGTTAAATCTATCACTGCAAAGCTTCTCATACACAAAAGAAGCCTTTTTCTATTCAAACTCAGGAAACAATTTTGTGAAAAAAGGCTGCAGCTTATCTAAATTTCATCTGTATTCATATTTTTACCAGTCTTTTCAATTCTGTTATTAGGTAATACCTCTAACAATAAGAAAATTATACTTTGATGAACTTACCGAGTGGTATAGTCGGGGATTTCAAAACCAGGTGTCCCGGGTTCGATCCCCAGTTGTGGCACTATGGTCATGGTGGAGTGCCCTTGGGCAAGGCACATTTTCTAGCCTATTTCTGGTTTGTTTAACCAGGGATCATCAATAAGTGAACTGTCGCCATGATATAACTGAAATAATGTTGAAAGAGGCGTAAAACCCCAATAAATAAATTGATGAACTTACAGCAGATGACTTTGAACAAAATAAAATTTTACACAATAGAGAAAAGACATTATAATAAACATTTTCTTACGCCAAACAGATCCAAGTTGGAATGGAGATGTTGGCATGTATTCTAAGATGTTTCAAAGTAAATTATCATCTCTGTTACATGGTTTAACAAAACCCAACAAACTTTTGTAGACCTGTCATATGATTTCTTTCCATATTGTCAATACAACTGCGGCAGACAATTATGGAATTAACTAGGTAAATGTTGGAAAACCTCGATAATTGAAAGTGTTGTATTGAAAAGACTTGAAAACATTGTGGCAAAAAGAAATTGCATATTATGAGCAAATGTTCTCATTTTTCCACAATATATCCATACGCTGTCATGCTCCAGTTGTGTTAAATTCCGTCTGCATGTTGGAAAGGGTTAGTGGTTGAAGGGATTTGTCATGATATTTCAGCATTGCAGCTGCTCTATTATCTGTTAGCTAGACAATCTCAATACAATTTATTGTTTTATATGTTTTTTCCCCCACAAGTTTATATTGATCAGTTTGTCTGCAACTCAGCTGTAGCTTGCAGTTGCAGCCCACCATTGCCTTAAACTATCATTCATTCATGTACCAATATAAATCCGGCAGGTCATCTGATCCTCTTTCAAATATATTCCTGTACTGAATTTTTTATTTTCCCTCATACAACAAATCTGCAGCAGATGACTTTGAAAACAGAGTGAAAAAAACCTGGAAAATCTCTTTAAAATATTGCTTAATTGTTTAATAAAATTGAAAGCATTGTGTCCAA
This sequence comes from Serripes groenlandicus, assembly GCA_031761405.1. Classification (NCBI taxonomy): domain Eukaryota; kingdom Metazoa; phylum Mollusca; class Bivalvia; order Cardiida; family Cardiidae; genus Serripes; species Serripes groenlandicus. The sequence goes on along the minus strand of JASEVX010000001.1, from coordinate 43,881,362 downwards.
AGCAATTTAACCCTTTCCCTCATATAGACGCTTTCTGACGCCTCTGCAGCAGACGGCTTTTTGAAAACATAGTGACAAAAGAAGAAATTGCTCAAAACGAGCAATTTCTCCTTTTGACACAATGTTTTCCACTTTTAGTCATAGGTTATCCATTCAATTATAGAGATTTTTAATTTTTTGACAAAATATGTTAAAAGTCATCTGCTGCAGAATTGTCGTAGGAGGGAAAGGGTTAAAGAAAGTCTCTTTCAATAGCAGCAAAATGTGTATAATTGTGGGAAAGAGTTAAGTGATTTTTATATCAAAAATACATTACCAGTCATTTAATACCTGATATATCATCTCTATACACCTTAATTATCCAAAAAAAAAACGCCCACGCTAGCGTATCCCTCACGTATCCGTGACATACATGGCCGCCCGGAAGTACGGGCGCGCACGTGACTGGGTAATCACTTTTCATTTTTGGATTCACCGGAGTAGTCGATAAGAAAATTTATATTATTTATTTCTTTCAATTAACTCTTTTGTTTTATAAGGCCCAGGCCTTATAATCATTTAATTGTCCAAATATTTTTTCTGCATTAACGTCACAGTCGTAAATTATTTACTTTATTACTGTATTTCTTGTTTTTGTAGCGGACGATACTCTGAGAAGCACGTGGATTACCCCACCCACTAATTTCAGTTACCGTCTTCGGGTGCGGAAGTCGTACTGTTTTCAATACTTTTTCCCTACCCTGTTAGGGATAGTACCTTATCTATTGCTGTATGAATTCATTGACTGTTCAATTCAATATTTGTGAAAATAAATTTGTAAAAAATTTATTTCAATAATACGTGTCCAAGCTTCCGGGTGTCCCCGTTAGGGTGGATATAAATAAAATATATAAACAATTTTATTTTGTCTTGTGTTTTGTGCATAAATTGAATAATGTTTATGTCAATCAATGGTGAACGGATTCGTAGCCCATGTGGTCATGCTGTGCACCTATGGGATTCGCATCCGACCTGCGTTGTGTGCACCAAATGCACACAGGCTTCACCTTGCGAGTATTCCTCTTCCTGGCCTATTTCCATTTGGAAAAAGGTCGTGCGGAGTAAGACTCGCAAAAGCAGGAAGGTAAAGAAGACCCCATAGAGGGTGCCTTTATCTTCATCGAGTGAAGCAGAGTTCGAGGGGTTCTCCCAACCGGACTCTGCGACGGTGTTGAGTGAGTCGAAGGGCACTGCTGAGAAAAGCCTTCTTCTTCACTCAACACAGCCGTTTTTCCGAGCGCTGAGGAAAATCGGATGGTAGCTTTGGGTGAGAGTTGCTCCGTCGGGAAACGTCAGACACCATACGGAAACAGCGGGGAAAATGTTCAGCTGGAACGTTCAACCGCTGAACCTCACCATCTGTCGCCTGGTGTCGTGGCTGGGCCTTCGAAAAAAGGAGATGCCTTTGGTAGCTTTCCGGGAAACCGCATGAGTTGTACCAATCCGACACCATACTCTGAGCTACAGCGGTCTTCGGACAGCTGCAGAGTACCGGTTACCTACGTCGGCGGACGTAGTTCTCCGGAGACTTGGTATAGTGCAGCTTCACTCCTGCCTATGCATAGTCAACCGGGTTTTGTTTGGGCTGCGCAACAAAACCCAAATGCCGAGGCACGTCAGGTCACCGGGCAACCGGAGAGGAGTCATTTGTCAATGACTCGACCTGTCACCAGTCAGTCCTTTTTGGACACGACCGGGCCAGTCAGTCACGTTGCCATGACTAGACCAGGTAGTCGCTCACTTAGCCGTGATGCGACAGGGCAAAGGTCTTATTGCAAGGACCCAGCCAGGCAAAAGGTTGATCATTTAGCAACGATTCATCCTGGCAGTCAGACTTTCTTAAATGATTCGACGACTGGCCAAACTCGCGCGCATGTAGCCATGCCGCATCAGGTCAGTAGCCCATTTCATTATGGTGCTACGAGCCAATCGGTCACGCTTGTGAACACGACACAACCAAACCAGTGTCTTGTGTAAACACAGTGCAACCGAGTAGTCAGGCATTTTTCAATGCCTCGTCTACACTGCCGGCCGGCTATGTAAACATGGCGCGTCCAGGCACGGGTTCTGTGGTGATAGACCGTATTGATTCCAATTATCAGTCGATCTCTGCTCCACTACAAAATCAGAATAATTATAACCCAGGTATCGCACCGGGTTCTATTATTCCTCTGTCTTCCATCGGGTATGGGGGTTACGGAAAATCTTTTTCCTCCCCTGGGGGGACAGTGTATGTCGCTAGAGAATACGCTGCTCCTTAATACCAACCACCGGTCCATACTATGGAACCGTTAGGTGTTAGACAGGGTTCAACGGCCTACCGGGATCAGCATTACCCATCTCATGGGGATTCACTGCTCTCGGGGGGACACCTATTTGATAGGCAGTCAGGTTATAGGCAACCTCGGGATCAGAATACATTGCGTCATTCTGTGAAAGAGAGGTCGAAACCGTCCAATACGGTCAGTTCGGCCCCGGCAGATGTTTTTGCATGGCCGTCCTCTGCTGCGGAGAGGGGGCCTGCTTCGCAAAATCTTCGGCAGAACATGGATTTTCTGATTTATCCATGTCTGAGTCGGACATAGATCTACCGGTTGGAAGACCGAGTAGACAACCTCAGAGGAGTACACACAACCCTACATCTTCGTCTGACGATAATGAGGGAAATAGGTCAACTTCCGATGAGGAGCCAGCTGTAGAGCGTTGGTCTCTTCAGCAGGCTATTGACGAAGTATTTCGGGTGGTGCCGAATACTTTATGCCCTAAGGTTGACGCTCCCCACGTCGCAATAACCTTTCGAGCCTAGAGGAACTTAATGTACAAGCTTTTTCGCCGGTGCACTTGCTTCCTCAAACTAACAACTTGGGCAGGTTGTTAGACCAATTGCAGTCGACCAGGTCTCTAGAGGCTATACCTCCAGGCTGGTCGGTCCCAGGACCCATTTCTAGGAAATGGGTCAACTCTAAGGCGTATTCTACGTCTAAGGAGTTCTTCCCTGTCAAAGTGCCAGCTTTAGACGGGGATACAGCTACACTGGGGTTAACTGCACCCGCTTCTGTCCAGGTCTCTTCTAAGACACTAGAGAAGTGGGAGGCCAGAGCAAGACTGGGTGTAATGGTGTCATCTCATGACAACCATTTCGCAGTCGCTCTGTCGTTGTTGTTGAAAGAGGAGAATATCTCTAGCCTAGGGGCTAACAGAATTCTCGAAGCTTTCGACACAGGCAACAGGCATCTCATGGCACTGAATCTTCAGACCACCACAGAGATACTGTCCATGAGGAGGGACGCAGTTCTAGTTGCTCCTAACTCATTGCTACGTGCTAGCAAGGACAGCATGAAAGCCGCACCATTGGAGTCGAAACAACTCTTTGGTGGAAGGATTGCTGCGGTGACAGCTTCTGATGCTTCAGAACAGTCGACGCCTTTCGGCGAACGCAGCTAAGGCTTTTGCGCAGGGCCAGAAACGTTCATCGTATTCTGCGAATGTGGGTAGTTCTAAGAAACCCAACCCAGCAAAGAAGCCAAAACGGTATGTGAAGGCGTTTCAGCCTAAACAAACCCCTTCCACGGGTCAGAAATCGGCTAAACCGAAGCGCCCCTATCAGGGTACTAAACATCGGCAGCCTGCTAGAGTTAACACGAATCCGAAGCCGCAGCCCTAGGCATTCGCTCCTCTCTATGACAATCCCAAGGTCGGAGATTGCAGTCGGGGGCCGCCTGTCATTTATCACGGAGGAGTGGGAAAGTGTCACAGAGGATCGTTGGATTTAGTCTGTGATACAGGAAGGGTATCTGATTCCCTTCATTTCCCCCCCCTCCTCTGACAGGCGTGCCGATCGACATTTCGTCACGTCATCCGGCCATGTCAGAGGTGATTTCATCGCTTCTGAAAAAGAATGCCATAGAGAGCGTTCTCAACCCCAATTTTCGGGGTTTCTACAGCCGTCTTTTCCTTGTTCCGAAGAAAGACGGCAAGTGGAGACCGGTTATAGATTTATCTGCGCTAAATCTATTGATTCCGGTCGATAAATTCAAAATGGAGTCGACCCGCTCCATCCGAGTTGCAATTCGGAAAGGCGACTGGGCGGTCTCTCTAGACCTAACAGACGCCTTTTATCACATCCCGATCGCTTCCTCCTCGAGGAAATACCTTCGGTTTGTGATAGAGGGAGAAGTGCTCCAATTTCAGGGCTCTTCCCTTCGGCCTCAAGTCCGCCCCTCGAGTGCTTACGAAGATATCAGTGCATGGGAGCCTTTCTTCGTATGAAAGGACCCCAACTTCTTCAATACTTCGACGATTGGCTTCCCCACAGGACGGATCGAGTACTTCTAATTCACGATCTATCCCTAGCCTGGCGGACCATTCTGCGGTTGGGTTTAATACCCAACACGCAGAAGTCGGAATTAATTCCGTCAAAGAGGTTCACGTTCGTGGGTATGACGTTTCTCACCGACTTAGCGGTAATTTGAGTACCTTCGGACAGAGTCGATTCACTAATACAGAATAGACAACTAATATTCTACTCATTCGGCAGTGGACGTTCAGAATTCGCAAAGGAATAATAATAATTACTCCCCGAGTTGATAATGAGTCAACTTCCGGTTTCACTTCTGAAAATGGAAGATGATGACAGAAACACTTCTCTGGCCCAGAGACCGTGGTTATACGTCCTTCTGGCCTGCCTATCGACATAACCGTTACATCTTCCTTAGATATAGACAGTTCTTACCGATTGATGTTAATAAGGTAGGTCAATCTCTCTGAACGTTTGTCGACGGCTACCGCTTCTTAAGTTTTACTGAGAATTATAAATTCGTATTGCTTGGCGAACACTAACAGGGAAGTGAGTTCTTTGCTTTCAGTAGAAACGAATTACATTAAGTTTCACAGACTGATGGTTAGAATTAGAAAAAACCCAATTGTAGGAGTTAACTCCAAAATAGGATTTGTCTTGCGTCCTTTGGTCGCTTACAAGAGCTCCATACGAACTCTTGAATCGACGTCTTTAAAGTTTTTACTTATAAAACCGTCTTTTTATTAGCTTTAACTACAGATCGTCTCTGTAGAAACCGGGCAGATCAGATTCAATGAATCTGATGGCTCCTTACTCTACTGTGTCAACAAGGGTTTCTGGCTAAGAACCAGTTGCAGTCGGTCCTGCCTGGGTCCCCTTGTGGCTTCACAGCGAGTGGTTTGCTAATTCACATAATCCAACACATAAATAAAGTGAATACCGATTGAACCTGTATTCAATCCCCTCTTTCCCTTTATACATCCGTTGGAATCAAGTATGTTTGTTCTTAAAAAAATATGGAATAATATACTACAACGTACCTGGAACGACAGTAAGTATTGGTCGAACCTCCCGTCCTATGCTACGAAGTCATCAGGTATTAAATGACTGGTAATGTATTTTTGATATAAAAATGAAGTTTTTTAAAGTAAAACATATTTTTATTAGAAAATACTTACCAGTCATTTATAGAGTCCCACCTCCCAACCCCGCGTCGTCACCAATACTTAACGGTGAATGAAAAGTGATTACCCAGTCACGTGCGCGCCCGTACTTCCGGGCGGCCGTGTATGTCACGGATACGTGAGGGATACGCTAGCGTGGGCGTTTTATTTTGAATAATTAAGGTGTATAGAGATGATATATCAGGTATTAAATGACTGGTATGTATTTTCTAATAAAAATATGTTTTACTTTAAAAAACTTCATTTTTATGCCTTTTTTGACAAAATATGTTCAAAGTCGTCTGCTGCAGAATTGTCATATGTGGGAAGGGGTTAACCTTTGGCCACATTGCTTTCAAAAGTCATCTGCTGCTATTGCGTCAAAATGTATCTGCAGGTGGAAAAGGGTTAAGACAAAGCCAAATTGTTTCAAGCAGCTATATAACTTACAGTGTTAAAGGAAATCAAAGTACTGAAAGAACTCATGTGCGGGGGATGTTGGCTCTAGAGTGTTAACAAAATTTTCCTTCAATTTGACCTAGTGACCTACTTTTTGACCCAACATGACCCATGTTAGAACTTGATCTAGATATCATCAAGAAAAAAATATTAATTATTATTACAAACATTCTGACAAAATTTCAAACTGCTGAAGCAAAAATTGCAATTTGACCTAGTGACCTACTTTTTGACCCGACAGGACTCATGTTCGAACTTGACTTACATCATCAAGATAAACATTCTGATAAAGTTTCAACATGCTCAAATTGAAAATTCAGCCTCTAGAGTGTTAACAAGATTTTCCTTCAATTTGGCCTAGTGACGTAGTTTTTGACATCAAATGGCCCAGTTGCGAACCAAGATTTGATGGAGATGAATGTTCTGATAAACTTTCATGAAGATCCGATGCAAAATGTAGCCTGTAGAGTGTTAGCAAGGGAAAATGTTGACGATGCACGACAGCCGTATTTGCAGGGATTTTCTCAAAAGGTTTTTGAGCCACCGCATAAAAATTAGTCCCTTAACCTTTCCCATATACATGCAATCACTTTTGAAAAAGTCTAGGCAAAAATAGGAAATCTGTATAAAAGAGGGTATAATTATTGACCAGAATTGAAGACAATGTTGCAAAAGGAGAAATTGCATGGAAGTAATACAAATTCTACTGTAGATAACATTTTCAAATGATTTCAGTTGCAGGGGCATCTAAATGGTTAAACTGTTTAATCCTGGAACATGACCATTGAATTGCCTACTGATGAAAAACTATAGCAGTTTTCTCAGTTCACAAATTATGTGAATTTGTCATTAAAACTCATTGTGGCTTATATGAGTTTAACATTGTTTCCAATGGTATTTGAATTATATCACTGTGACCAATTCACCAAGGAATCCGCTATGTTAGAGTGGTTTAAGTGTCAGGGATTTGAAAACGTGTGTCCCGGGTTCAATCCCCAGTGGCGGCACGAAGGTTATGTTGGAGTGTCCCTGAGCAAGGCTCATTTCCTAGCCTAGTACTTGTTTAATTTACCGAGCCTCTGTAGCTCAGTCGGTAGAAACATGGGTTGTCAATCCAGGGGTTGTGAGTTTGAACCCTAGCTGAGCCAAAATTCTTTCTGATATTTGATAAAAGTCAATACCACAAGCATATTTCCACTATGTGGAAAAGAGGCCAGTTACTTGGAAAGAATGTTGTGTGAAGTACTGGTGTGAGAAAGCCAGGAAATAGATGGGTAGGTGAACTGGCTGACGCGATATGACTGATATTCTTTTTGAAAACTGCGTTAAATCCTAATAAATTTGTCTGAAGCGGACAATGAAAAATAACGAAAATGCTTAATTCCACGATAATCTACAAATATGGCAATGTCATTTCCTGTTGGTATATCGAATTTGATCAATCACATGACTCAATCACATGACCTGCCAGGTGCTCGCAAGATAGAATTTAAGAGTAACTTTAAACAGGATAACACGGATTGGACTGTTCTTTCAAGCAGACAAAACTGCTTATTTTCTATAAAGGAAAAAAATAATAGAGATCTGAAACCTTCTACAGCTTTCCATTATATGTATTGACAATTTTAGGATAAATTTTGATAAGTATCAGATATAACGATTTGGTAACCATATGGAGTTCAGCGCCTATAAGTTGTTTGGTGCAGATTTTTTGTATTTGAGGAAGGGTTAAAAGATTCTAAAGAAAAAATGTAATATCTAGATCCTGGGAAATATTTTATTGATACACATTTTAAAACAATACTTAAACAAGATAGATTGCTGCCTTTGACCCCTTTCCAAATGCAGACGAATTTTGTTATTTTGCCAAAATCTTTTCAAATTTATTTTACTTAATTTTGTCTAGATGTTTTCAAACAGGTCTGCTGCAGGTTTGTTGTATGTCAGAAAGGTTTAAGCTATTATTCATTATCAAAAATGCTTTAACAATTCATATGTTGTTTACTGTTGCAGCCGAAAGTCTTTCGTATCAGAGAATTGTCTATATTTTAATATATGAATTGACATAGAGCCTTAATCCTTTCCCTCATACCCCAAGACTGCAGCCGACTAATTTGTAAATGTGTATGCAAAAGTATGGAAAATCTGTAAAATTGAAAGTTTTATTATTGAGTTGAAAAGATTGTGGCAAAAGGAAAAATTGTTTATTATAAACAATTTCTCTTTTGTCAAAATGTTTTCAAACGTCGTCTGCTACACATGCATCAAAATTCATCTGCAAGTGGGAAAATGTTAAACAGTAACTATAACAACTGAAAATATAAAATATTTTAAGTACATATAATATAACAACAAGGCTTTATGATTGACATAAAAACATGCTATTGACAAATATTTTATCTCACATCACCCTCCCACATATAACAAAACTGCTGCAGACTTCTTTGAAAACATCTAAGCTAAAATATGAAAAATCTCTATTAGTGAAAATATAACTGAATAGAGTTGAAAAATTGAGGCAAAAGGAGAAATTGCTCATGAGAAATTTCTCCCTTTGCCACAATGTTTTCAAAATGGGTCTGCAAGTGGGAAAGGGTTACAAGCCTGAAAAACATGTAACATCTCTATAAATGAGAGTATTATATTTGTGTTGAGTTCAAAACAAAGTGGCCAAAGGAAAAATTACACATTTTGAGCAATTTTTCCTTTTTATCACACATTTAACAAAAGAAACAGCTTGAAAGTGTTCTGAATTCGTCATGTAAAGTGATAATCATCTGCAATAAAAAGGGATGAGTTAATCTAATTAAACATTTGCCGTAGTGTATTTGTCCGCCATTTCTGTGCGTGAATAATCAGCAAGCGTATAGGTATGTCCATTTTGCCTGATCCTATTACGGCCTGGCCGTTTCACCATAATGTCCAGTTCCTTTCGGAAATTGTCATTGAGCCAGCCATAAAGAAAGGGATTAATGCAAGCCGAACTCATTGCAAAGATTTTTAGCATTAGATCTACGAGCTTAAAGTACTTTCCTGAGACGAGTTTGTGACTGAATTCCGACAATAAATAGAACACATTCCACGGTAACCAGCATGTTGAAAATAAAAGCACTATGGAAATCAGTATGCAATTGGTTTTATGACTTTTATGATGTTCGTTCTTTTTCTTTGGCCTTCGTTTTAGCACATTACTTATGCTGATATAAAGAATGCTTGTGACTATCAAAGGCACAAAAAACTGAATGAACACTGTAGATACAGTATAAAAATGCCGCACTATTATGTTACTCCATGCTTCAATGCAGTATGTTCTATAAATTCGTAGTCCGGGGAGGTCAATCACAACATAGTCTGTGTGTATAATAATTGGAACAGCCAGTAATGTTGTGAATATGGCTATTGAAAAGAATATACACACTGCTGTGAGTTTTGACATTCTCTTTTTGAAAGGATGCACAATCAGCATATATCTGTCCACTGCTATCATCAGGATCGACATTGAAGATACAAACAGTGGAACACCAAATGTTGGCATGATGACATGACATAGTGTACTCCCAAATATCCACACATCTGTCAGCTGATAGTGTAGTTGGAATGGAAGGTTAAATGAACACAGAAGAATGTCAGACGTCGCTAGTCCCATGATAAAGATATTTGTTGGGGTATGGAGATGAGAGTTTTTCAGCAACACACAAACAATGACCAAGTTTTCAATAAAGCCCGCCAGTATAACTATGCTATACAATGTAATCATGGCTATTTGCCAGTTCTTTTGTTTCATTATATCCAAATCTTCCGGGGACTGTGTTAAGTTCTCAATCATTTCAAAATGTCTTTGAATCTCATCATAAGTCATATTGAAGAGGTCAATAGATATTTTAGTAACTCCAGCATCCATTATTGGCGATTCACTGCTAGTTCTTTCCATGGCTGTAGTTGTTGTACTACCAAGATGGCCCTCAAGATGCATTTGAAATTGCAATAATGTCATATGTTTATAACTGTTTGGGCTGGATAATTTAGCTGTTTGAACAGCAAATCAAGATGTGAGGCATTATAGAAAAGTGTTGTTTAAGTTCATGAAGTTCTGTGAGTCGTTTTCTTCTTCCTTCCTTGAGAATCCAGAGAGCTGGTGCTACCATCGACAACGAGATATATTGCCCAGGCCAATTGAGAATCTGAAACAACAGGAAAAGACAGCTATAATGGGCAATAAATATGGTATTTCACCACTGATTTACTTATGCAAATCACTGGCTTTTACAACTGTGATGTACAAAATGTCCCTGTCAAGGACCTTCAGGGTTTTGGGTTTTATTCTGCAGAACAATTTTCCTTATATAATAATACTACAACACTTTTCCACATACAAGAAATATGCAGCAGACTTGTTTGAAAACATCAAGGCAAAAATGTGGAAAATCTTTATAAATGAAGTATGTATAAAGGTAAAATTGCTCTCATGAAATATTTCTCTTTTTACCAAAGCCAAAACATTCTCAAAAGCTGTCTGCTGCAAATGAACTCACTCACTCAGATATGCTTCTGAATGTGAGAAAGGATAAGCTGCTATAAAACATCCATCTAAGTAAATGTAACATCTAAGTAAATGTAACATCTCAAAAAAAGTATTACAAGTAAATATAATTCTTTTTAAAATTTAAACGAGAAATTAATTGTTTTTCTGCAGTTTTCCTGCAATTGTTTCAATTTGTGTCTTCTGTCTAAATAAAGACAACATGAGGAAATGCATAGTTCAGCATCAATAGATGTATTATTGTCATCTTGGACGAAGCTCATTAGAGTCACTCTGTGATTCCTTTCCTACATACAACTAATTTGCAGCAGATAACTTTTGAAAACTTCTAGGCAAATGTTATAATGTATAAAACAGGATTATTGTGATCAGAGTTGAAAACATTGTGACAAAAGGGGAAATTGTTCATTTCATTCAATTCTTGTCTGTGGCCAGATTGTTTTCAAATATATTTATCTGAAGCATAACATTGTTGTTGTAAATTTTGTCTAACACAAATTGCCTGCTTTCAATTGGGGGTCAAAAGGGCATGATCATGGAGAAAATATTCAATTTGTTCCAATTTATTCCTGTCCCCAGCAAATCTGGTCTCATCTTCCATATATATTAATGCTGTTATTCCTTCTACATAGTAACCCCTATCCCTCATATGACAATTCTGCAGCAGACGACTGAACATATTTTGTCAAAAAATAGAAAATCTCTTTAATTGAATGGATAACCTATGAGTAAAAGTGGAAAACATTGTGGCAAAAGGAGAATTTGCTCGTTGTGAGTAATTTCTTCTTTTGTCACTATGTTTTCAATAAGCTGATACAAGTTAGCGTCTATATGAGGGAAAGGGTTAACTCTTTTCCACATGAGCAAATGCCACTTTTGCCACAATGTTTTCTAAAGTCATCTCAGCAGCTGCGTTGGTAAGTGTTAAGAATAATCAGAGCAAATTTTCCTTTTCCTACAATGTTTTTAAACACCGTCTGCTTCAAAGAAGTTTTAAGACATTTATATTAGGGATAAGGTTGATTTTGTTCAAATTTGTAGGACTTGTTAATGAATAGGACTTAGAGCATCATTGATGCAATGACAATTTTCTTAATGGAGATTTGCATAAGGGATGTAAAAAAAACTTGTCTCATTAGGGGTAAAAGATGTTTTGAAGCCCTGAGGCACCTTCAGAATGAACGTGTAATGAGACAAATGGTCTGTGATATGCTTTTTTCCCCCTCTCATGGTCTCTGAATTGTAGAGACCATTGCCCTTGAGGTGAAAAAACAAAATCAGCAGATTTTCAGGACGGATGATAATTATCTTTACCAAACAGGAAAAAACGTGGTGATATTTCATGGTTATGACGTCTGGGTAGTGCAATGGACAATATGAGGAAATAAATTTTTTGTTATGTTGCAGATAAATTTTGCTTTACCCTTTCCCTCGTGCAACAATTATGCAGCAGTCGACTTTGAACATATTTTGTCCAAATATAGAAAATTATGAAAATTATGTTTTCAAAAAGCCGTCTGCTGCAGAGGCATCTGAAAGCGTCCATATGAATGAAAGTGTTAAACTATAACCTGTTGGTTCTTTGTCCTGATTTTAATCCTTTCCAACATACGACAAATCTACAGCAGACATCATTTTGTATCATTATAGCAATGTCATCTTTTGCATTTCATTTTCAACTCTATTCAATAATCATACTTTCACATTTAGAAATGTTCCCTAATTTACAATATGTTTGCTGCATATGTATTATTTTCAATGTCTCATTTAACCAGTGTGAACATTTCAAATTGCTAATAATAATAATAATAATTATAAACAGAGCTTTAGATAAGTTGAGAATTTCAAATTCTAAAACCTTTATTTGACTCGCAGTGAATTGATTCTTTTGAGTACCCACCACATAGGGTATGGTTAACCCTTTCCCTCATATAGACACTTTCTGACGCCTCTGCAGCAGATGGCTTTTTGAAAACATAGTAACAAAAAAAGAAATTGCTCAAAACAAGCAATTTCTCCTTTTGCCACAATGTTTTCCACTTTTAGTCTTAGGTTATCCATTCAATTATAGAGGTTTTCTATTTTTTTTACAAAATATGTTCAAAGTCGTCTGCTGCAGAATTGCTGTATGAGGAAAAGGGTTGTGAAAAGACCAGCTTACTCCACCTTATCTAGTTCTCCGATAATGATGAGTAATGTGTGAGATAAGGATTTCAAAGAATGGTTAGGGTCCAATTCCACCAACCTTTCTTACCCACTTTAAGTAATTTGTTAGTTGCTTAAAAGTATTACATCATTGATATTTGTTCGCCTACAACATGCATTTACCTAAGATCATTGCCACTCATATCATCATTTTTGTGGCCTAATAAAAATGCCTAAATATTCATGTTTTACAAACTATAAGGGAAACATTAATGATGACATAATTATGTTTAACTATCTAAGTATTACTTAGCGCTAAAAGGTATCCGCCGTGGTCGAGGGGTTAGCGTCGGGGATTTGAAACCGGTTGTCCCGGGTTCGATCCCCAGTCGCGGCATGACGGTCATGGTGGAGTGCCCTTGGGCAAGGCACATTTTCTAGCCTTGTTTACATTGTTTATCCAGGGATCATGAATAAGTGAACTGTCGCCGTGATATAACTGAAATAATGTTGAAAGCGGCATAAAACCCCAATAAAACAAATATAACAAAACTTGGCGCTAAGTAAAGTTGGTGGAATTGGACTCTGGTAATAAATCATGTACCGGTACTACTTTATAATATAAAATTTATAAGAATGAAACGAAATTCTTTTCTTTTTATTAGAGAATTCTCCTTCTTCCCAGAATTTTCAAATTTGCGTAAACTCTTGGAGTACTGCAGTCAATGGCTTCAAAAGTCACTTCAACAGGGGAAAAGGATTGTAATTAAATACCTTTAATGTATGTTAAATATTTAACATCACTGATTGACATCATCAATTATTCCCACTGTTTGATTCACTTTGATTGATTTGTTATCTATTAACTATCAACCTGATGCGATATTTTGATAGTCATTTGCTTTGAAAACATCTGAGGATTTTGTTTTGTAACATTTGGTAAATTGGATGTATAGATGTAGATTAATCCTTTCCCACACACAACAAATTTGCAGCAGACGACTTTGAAATTATCAAGTCGAAAATATAGAAAATCTCCATAAATGAAAGTAGGCTTATTGAATAGAGTTGAAATCTTTATGGCAAATGGGGAAATTGCTCATTAAGAGCAATTTTTCCTTTCCCCACAATTATTTCAAAAGTTGTTGTTATGTATCAATGTTGGGTGTCCTTGAATTTAACTTCTGACCCTATTGAAAGAAAATTATTGATCTGCCATATCTCCTATGGTAATGATCAGGAGTTACCAAATAAGGAAATAGAGATGCATCTTGGGAAGTCAATATTTTACATTTTTAAAAATTTGGGTCATTTTGACCTTGACCTGTCACCCCATTATATAGACGCTTTCTGATGCCTCTACAGCAGACGACTTTTGAAAATATTTTGGCAAAAGGAGAAATTGCTCATGTCAGATGCACAATTTCACCTTTTGCCATTATGTTTTCAACTTTATTTTATGATTAAAGCCTTTTTGATGGAGATTTTTCACGTTTTGGCAAATATGTTTTCGGAGTCATCTGCTGCAGATTTGTTGTATGTGGGAAAGGGTTAAAGAAAAACCCTATGTTATCCCATCTAGGTACCAAATTTGGAATGAAGGTGCATCTTGGTCACTGTGACCCTGACCTGATCCCATTTAACCCTTTCCCTCATACGACAATTCTGCAGCAGACAACTTTGAATGTATATTGTCAAAACATAGAAAATCTCCATAATTGAATGGATAACCTATGACTAGAAGTGGAAAACATTGTGGCAAAAGGAGAAATTGCACGTTTTGTGCAATTTCTTCTTTTGTCACTATGTTTTCAAAAAGCCGTCTGCTGCAGAGGCGTCCGAGGGAAAGGCTTAACAAAAAAAGCTTGTCAGGGCCTGGGTTAAGAAAACTTAGCAGTGAACCCAATCTTAGCCAGTTTTCCTTTCATTTATCTGATATAAAGGTTACGGTTTTTTGTTTAGCTCAGCTTTTTTTTTTCCTGTTTTCTCCCTATCAGTCGAGCGTCTGTGCCGTATGTGGTGCTCTTGTTTAATCATCAGATACAATAATTGTTCTCAGAATTTTCTATTTTATGAAAACTTATTACTCTTTCATTTAGGTATTACTGCAAGCTATTTCTTAGAACAAGGGCAATTATTCATTTACAATATATTGACTGTAAAAAATGTCAAGTAAAACGGAAAACATGGAAACTTGAAAATGAAAGAATGTATTAATTACTGATAATGTTCTTGCTTCTCTCTTAGGTTAAACCAATCCCTCATACAGACACATTTTGACGCCACAGTCTCAGACAAATTTTGAAAACAACGTGGCAAACGAAGAAATTGCTCATTATGAACGCAATTTTGTGGAAGACAGTTGTACAGAGGTAGAGCGCGGCCTCTTGTACCAAAGGTCCCGGGTTCGAATACCGTGATGAGCGGGTTCTGCCTTTGGGATTTTTCCACACAAATGGGGCGAGTACTGGTTAAGTTTTCAGGAAGCAGACATCGAGCGTGATTAATATAAGCTTAAAGCTTGTTTCGCAATCGATGTAAAATTAATAAGTTTTTTTTATGAACAATTTCCATTGTTGTTATAATATTTTCAACTCATTAACTCAACTGTTCATTAAATATCCTTCAATCTATAATGATTTTCCAAATCTTTGCTTAGATGTTTTCAAAGTCGGTTCCTTCAGATTTGCTTTATGTGGGAAAATGTTCAATTAATCATGAACTGAAGAAATAACTTGCATGCTATTTGAAAATGCCAATAATTTCACAGAGAAGCTGTTAAATTTGCTTTTTTAGGAAGCATCTTATCGCACTCAGGAAAACCCACATAAAACCTTAAGCAGACAATAGGACTAGCCTCTCTTCCCACATTCCTTCAATTCACTATCTTTTTGACCTTGAGATTTCATTTTATGTTGTATAGCACAAGATTTTAGGCAAGATGATTTGCAATTTTCCCTTATATATATATAAATGACTGTGACAGGTTATTTTACCAGTTTAACCCATAACCACATACAACAAATCTGACGCCTCTGCAGCAGACAGCTTTTTGAAAACATAGTGATAAAAGAAGAAATTGCTCAAAACGAGCAATTTCTCCTTTTGCCACAATGTTTTCCACTTTTAGTCATAAGTTATCCATTCAATTATAGAGAATTTCCATTTTTTGACAAAATATGTTTAAAGTCGTCTGCTGCAGAATTGTCGTATGAGGGAAAGGGTTAAACAACCTATGGAAGGGGACGAAACTACTAAAGAATTAGCCATTTTCCTATTCAACAATGTTTTCAACTCTGTATCAAAGTTTTATTTGTAGTTTAGCAGATATTACAATATTCTCGGCATTATTAAAACTTACCAACATACAACAAATCTGCAGCAGACGACTTTGAAAACACTGTAACAACAGTATGGAAATGAAATCTCTATCTTAATGAGCAAAATCTCCTTTTCCACAATGTTTTCAATAAATATGCAATGTACTTTCAAAGATATTTTTCTCATCTGCTGCAGACTGTCTTTTTTTGTTCTGAAGTGATTATTTGTCAATGTGTGTTTGTCTTTCGGTCAATTGATATGCACTCTTGGAATAAAATATCATTTAGCCTGAGCCTATTGGATGTATTGGTGAATGTCATCAGCAGCGTAAATTGCCTATACAACGTTTGTTTGTCCTGATATGATTCTGTTGTCTATAGAAGTTGTGATACGTTTTTGATACTTTTATTGTTTTCTCTGCCAAAAAATCTATTAAACTGTCTGCCGCAGACAAACAATGTAAAAACTGTCAACCCTAGTCAGATAAACAAACTTTTGCAACAATAAGTTAAAGGTCACTTATGTAAGGGCAATGTGGAAGACATATTTATTCATCTTTTCTTTCTTTTTTACTTGACATTTCTTTTAATCAGATATACCAGAATAAAATATTCTCTGATGTGCTATTTTTGGATTCTTTCAAAAGTACATCAGTTATATCAGGGTGTTTCCTTTGTAAATTACCAGTACTACGGTTATTATTATCAGGCTGACACTTAGGTGCGTGAGTCATAAAGCAATGCCCTGAGAGCCAAGGATGGAAGCCTTTACAACTGTTTTCTCTGGTCCCCGAAGCTATCAAGGTGGATGCTCTAATCAATATCATTTGAAGAATAGGATAAAAAAAATAGTATGGGATTGTGTATTTAAGTTTGTTTACTCTTTCCCAGTATGCTTACCAAGGTACATCAATCTGCAGCAGATTACTTTGAAAACATCTTCGCAAAATATGTATTTATGAAAGTATTTTAATGAATAGTGATAAAAACATTGTGAACATCGTAACATAAGTCGTCTGTTTACAGATGCATCAAAATTTGTCTTCAAATGGAAAATGGTTAAACTATCAAATTCTTTGTTGGCCTGCTATGCTATCTCTTTGATTTTTAGTTATGACGACCTTGGTGGTGTAGTGGAAAAGCGGGTTTGATCCCCGGCTAGGACATACCAAAGACTTTGCAAATTGGTTATAATGGATTCCCTCCTTAGCACTCAGGGTTGCAGGGTTAGCATTACAATTGATTGGCTGGTGTCAGGATAAATGGACCAGTAGTACTGGTAACTTACCAACGAAGCGCCCTGATATAAATGAAAAATTGTTGAAATCGTCGTTAAACACCAAACAATCAGTTAATTTGTATTTCATTATTTTCTCAGATTTTTTGAGGCAGAATATCTTAAAATGTCGTATCAAGCAAATGGTTATGAGTGAAACTATTTCTAAAAATACTGACCGCAGCTATAACCATAAATTCATGTTTTTCATGCTCCATGAATTTTAAAATCATTTTATTAAAATGTCAAGAAAAATCAGGATTCATTTAGAAATAATGAACAGGAAAAGCAGGATTAAATTATTAATTGGAATCATGATATAGGATACACTGAGAAACATAATTTTTCCAGGAAAGAATAGAAAATGACATTTACAAGTTTACTGCGTGCTTCTGTCACTGGCTTGGTGATCAAACAAGACATTTGCAGCGTGCTTCCAGTTAACCCTTCCCCACATAAATCAAATATGTAGCAGCCGACTTTGATAACATCTAGGCAAAGATATGGAAATTCTCTTTAAATGAATGTCTTATTAGTTAATAAGATTGAAAATATTATGCTAAAAGTAGAATTAGCTTATCATGAGCAATTTATTCTTTTGCCACAATGTGATCAAAACTTGTCTGCTGCAGACGACTTTTTTTCAATTGAAACATGGGAAAATGATGATTACTCAAAAAGAGCAATTTCTGCTATTTGCAATGATGTTTTCATCTCCATGTCTTTATAGTTCTAAATTAACTGATGTAAAGATTATTTTCTCTTATCTATTTAAGCAGCTTATTCTGAAAATACTTTTTTATCATGCTATTGCAAGATTGTCATAAGTAAGGAATACTGGTGTGGTAAAACACATGATTAGGTGAACTCAGGTCACTGCGTTAACCCTTTTCCACATCAAATCTGCAGCAGATGACTTTGAAAACATGTGAACAAAAATAAGGGAAATCTCTAAAAATGAATGTATAATTTTTGAAAAATGATGAAAACATTGTGGCAAAAGGTAAAATTGCTTGTTTTGAGCAATTCCTTTTGTCACAATATGTTCAAAAGTAGTCTGCTGCAGATTTGTCAGAATGTGTCTACATTACCCTCCAATAAATAAATCTGCTGTAGAGATAAAGTGATTTAAATCAGGAAAAGGGTTAATATTGAGGGAAATCTTTCCCAGAATGTCTATGTTCTGTAATGATAAAACAAATCAGCCTCATAATCAAGTAATGTAAAGACAGGGGCTTTCAAACTGTCATCTATAACTGTCCAACAGTTATCACCTAATTTGCTAAACAAACAAAAAACTTTACAGTTAGCTGAGGAGGGGGGGTATAATAATAAAAATAATAAGTTCCAACTTTATTAAAATACGCCTCTGCCTATTAACACCCCCTTTCTCACATGTGGGCTCCTTTGGAAGCATTTGTAGCATAGAACTTTTAAATAAAACATTGTGACAAAAGGAGAAATTGCTCATGAGGTTATAATTTTCTGAGTTTCTGCTGCATGTTTGTAGTATGTACTATGATGGTAGTAGCATAGAAACACAGGCCATTAAGATTGCTGGTAAAAGTAAAAATATTTTCTATTCAGACAAAACGTATCAATAAGAAATGAAGATTTCTTCTATCTGCGGGAAATAGATCTCAAAATAATTGATATTGATAGACGTTGCACCAGGGACGGATTGTGAGCACGTTATAACGGTGCTGATACATATTTACCTCATATATATACGCTTTCTGACGCCTCTGCTGCAGACGACTTTTTGAAAACATAGTGACAAAAGAATAAATTGCTCAAAACAAGCAATTTCTCCTTTTGCCACAATGTTTTCCACTTTCAGTCATAGGTTATCCATTCAATTACAGAGATTTTCTATTTTATGACAAAATATGTTCAAAGTCGTCTGCTGCGGAATTGTCCTATGAGGGACACGGTTATTTAAGGCAAGGCCAAATTTAATAGATTTAAAGTTTATATTCAAGAATTCGAGTGATTTGACTGAACACAAATACCGGACTGATTTTTCCGTAATTCTCAGTTCAATTTATATTCAATCATGGATTATGTCACAAAAGTGATGATTGTGATTAATAAATGTTTAATTAATAATTATGTGAATGTACTAAGGCTCATGATCATGCATATACATGTATATTCTTAAAGATCCTTTTCGTTTTAGTGTTTAGCTATACCAAGAAAGGGTTGGAAATTATCCATAATTTGACAGTATATATCTTTACCCTCCATGCAGTTCCCACATACAACAAATCTGCAGGGAATGACTTTGAAAACTTCTAGGCAAAAATATTGAAAAGCTCTAGAAATCAAGGAATAATTACTGAAATAAATTGAAACATTGTGGCAAAAGGAGAAATTGCTTGTCTTTTGTCACAATGTTTTCAAAAATAATTTGCTGTAGGAGTCAGATTAAGCACCTGTATGTGGGAAAGTGTTAATACTGATAATTAATTAGTTTGACTGCTGATTAAAATTGAAATTCTTTTGTCAACTTGTTGAGTGATTTGCTTAAACTTAACTTAATGAGGTCCATATAGCCTTGATTTAAATTTGATATGAATATTAAAATGATTGTTTTCAAGTGCAGAGTGGATCGAGTCTCTCTTTCTAATCTGTGAATAATTGTGAAGGTGCAGTGCAGATTGTTTGATACATCATTCGATGATCCACTCAAGAAAGAGGTAAACCCCAGACATGGACAGTGACACATTGGCACGTTCTGACATGAATGTTCGTACTGCCAAGCCTGTCTATGTAAAACAAGCCACCAATCAGAGGTCCAGATTAGGAGGCATATACAGCTCTTTTCCCCACAATATCTCTCTTATCATCCAATTAAACCCTATGATGTGGGTACTCAAAAGAATCGTCTCAATGAGACGATTCTTTTGAGTACCCACAACATAGGGTTATAAGGTCAAATAAGGATTTTAGAACATGCAAAACCCCCCTTATCTAGAGCTTTGCACCAATGTTCATGAAAGTACAATGGTTCCCTAGTTTTTGATTGCCTTGCACAGAACTGATGTTTGAATTTACAGTCATTCAAGGGAATAATGCATGAGACATTACTCGCTTCTTAATAACATTCTCACTGTTATTCCTGTCCCATTGAAAAGGAGTGAAAGGTAGCTGAACAATACTCATCGGGATTCTTTTCATCCATTTCTTGGGGGTTTATGCCGCTTTCAACATTATTTCAGTTTTATCACGACTACAGTTCACTAGTTCATGATGCCTGGGTAAACAAACCAGTACTAGGCTAGATAATGTAACCAGGGGCACTCCACCTTAACCGTCCGTACCACGACTGGGGATCGAAACTAGGACGCCCGGTTCCAAATCCCCGTCGCTAACCATTCGGCCACACTGGATTCCTCCCCATGGGAAATTATAAGAAATATAAAACACATTTCTAGATTAAATATTAAATCTTGGGCGTAAAGGTTACTTTAACAGTAGTGATCATTGATAAATGGCGTTCATTAAAAATGCATTTTGTAGATTATCATTGAAAATCTCCCTCTCTCTAAAAACATTAAGGATGAATCCAGTGGGTATACCATTATATATCATACTTAACCCTTTGCCACATACAGAGGCTTTCTGGGATTATTGTATAGGGTTAATTGGCAACCAACCTTTTCACCTATATTGAATTATTATATTTTAAAAAGTAGTTTCTATGGCTTTGCAGAGGTGTTTTTAAAGATGACTGCTTCAGTTTTAACCCTTACCCTCATAAAGATTTCTCCCTTTGCCACAATGTTTTCCACTTTTAGTCATAGGTTATCCATTCAATTATAGAGATTTTCCATTTTTTGACAAAATATGTTCATAGTCGTCTGCTGCAGAATTGTTTTCCCTTTACATCAGTTAATATGACAATAGTTGAAATATAATATATTACATAATATTACGAAAATGTATAGAAATAAACAGGGCTTTCACAATTCATATTTCCTTGTCATCAATAACTACCATGGAAAATTATCAGTTTACTAAATGGTGTGAAATGACTACACATATTTATCATCAATTGCATTTCGAAACATAAGTTATGGCAGGAAAGTACCATTTATCCAAATGTTACAAGAAATTACATCAATTTTCATCAATCATTTGATACTTATGTATTGTATAACTTGTTTAACATGGAACTCTTTTTACGAGACATTAAATGCCTTGTGATTTTAGCGTTTTTAACCAACTTGTCATCGTAAACTAAATGGTTACAATTATTGCAGATAAATTTCACTTAAAAATTCCTGTATCAAAAGTTTAGTGGTAAATACACTATATCCCTTTCCCACAACTTTGAAATTATGAAGGTCAAAATATACAAAATATCTATAAAAATGATTATTGAATAGAGTTGAAAACATTGTGACAAAAGGAAAAATTGCTCATTTAGAGCAGCTTCTTCTTTTGTTGCCATGTTTTCAAAAAGCCATCTGCTGCAGATGCGTCAGAAAGCATCTATATGAGGGAAAGGTTTAATTAACCCTTTCCCTCATACGACAATTCTGCAGCAGACGACTTTGAACGTATTTTGACAAAACATAGAAAATCTCCATAATTAAATGGATAACCTCTGACAAAAAGTGGAAAACATTGTGGCAAAAGGAGAAATTGCACGTTTTGTGCAATTTCTTCTTTTGTCACTATGTTTTCAAAAAGCTGTCTGCTGCAGATGCGTCAGAAAGCATCTATATGAGGGAAAGGTTTAATTAACCCTTTCCCTCATACGACAATTCTGCAGCAGACGACTTTGAACGTATTTTGACAAAACATAGAAAATCTCCATAATTAAATGGATAACCTCTGACAAAAAGTGGAAAACATTGTGGCAAAAGGAAAAATTGCACGTTTTGTGCAATTTCTTCTTTTGTCACTATGTTTTCAAAAAGCTGTCTGCTGCAGATGCGTCAGAAAGCATCTATATGAGGGAAGGGGTTAATTAAGGTTCTCAAAGGCTCAATGGATCTAACCCTTTCCCACCTGTAGAAGTATTTTCACGCATATGCAGCAGACGGCTCTTGAAAACATTGTTGCAAAACAATAAATTGTTTTAAAAGAGCAATTTCTCCTATTGTCACAATGTTTTGAACTCTATTAAAAAATCATTGATGCTTTCCTTTATAGGGACTTTATATTTATAAGATAGCCAACACGTTTTTTCTGCTACAGATGTGTTGTATGTAGGAAAGGGCTTAAAGCCTTTTATATAGTCGAGTCTTGTTGATTCACAGAGCATCTTACATAAGAATGTGTGGAAACTTTCTCCTACATGTTATATACACCACTCCATGCCTATTATTTGATAACCTGATCAAGTTCATCAGTCAGTGAAATGAATTCCCTATCACTGATCTTTCAATTAACCATTTCTTGGTCTGATTGGAAGGAGAGGAAATGGTGGTCCTTTGGGGATTGGTATATATTTCTGTATTGTATCCATTTACTTGCATGTTAACCCTTTCCCACCTGTAAATACTTTACGATGCTACTGTAGCGGACAACTTTTGAAAACATTGTTACAAAAGTAGAAATTCCTCATAATGAGCAATATCGCATTTTGTCACAATATTGTCAACTATGTTCAATATTATTATAATACAAATGTTTTTTCCATGTTTTTGCCAAGATGTTTTCAAAATTGTCTTCTGCAGATTTGTTGTATGTTGAAAAGGTTTACTTTACCCTTTCCGTCATACGACAATTCTGCAGCAGACGACTTTGAACGTATTTTGTCAAAACATAGAAAATCTCCATAATTAAATGGATAACCTATGACAAAAAGTGGAAAACATTGTGGCAAAAGGAGAAATTGCACGTTTTGTGCAATTTCTTCTGTTAATTGTCACTGTTTTCAAAAAGCCGTCTGCTGCAGAGGCGTCAGAAAGCGTCTATATGAGGGAAAGGGATAGAAACCCATCTGAAATACAACCATCAGTTGATGCCTCTGCATGAGACATTCAAAAACATTGGGAAAATGAGAAATTGCTCTTTAGTAATTTTTTGAACTCTGTATTGAACTCATATTCAGTGTAATGTTTAATGACTGTATTGAAAAGGTAAAATGGTTCATCATGAGCCTTATGTGATATATCTCAACCTGTTCCAACATATTTAGACACTTTTTGAAACATCTGCAGCAGACGACTTTGAATACATTGTGGCATAAGGTGAAATTGTTAATGTTAACCTATATTATCCATATCTTTGCTTAGATGTTTTTAATCCTTTCCTTCTCACAACAATTCTGCATCAGACGACTTTGAACATACTTTGTCAAAAAATAGAAAATCTCTATAATTGAATGAATAACCTATGACTAAATGTGGAAAACATTGTGGCAAAAGGAGAAATTGCACGTTTTGTGCAATTTCTTCTTTTGTCACTATGTTTTCAAAAAGCTATCTGCTGCGGAGGCATCAGAAAGCATTTATATGAAGGAAAGGGTTAAAAGGCTGATTTTGAAAAAATCTGAGCAATTTCTCCTTTTGCTTCATAGTTTTGGAAAGTTACTTGCTGAAGAATTGCATCCAAAAGCATCCGCATATGGTAAAGGATTTATAAAGAACACATATATATTAATTACCATCTTGGGAAACTGAAGCATAATGTTGAAACAGAGTTGAATAAATCATGGAAAAAGGAGAATCTGCAGCAGACGACTGAAAACATGTAACCCTAAAAAATTGGAATCTGCCTTTAAATGAAAATACAATAATTGAATATAGAGTTGAAAACATGGCGACAAAAGGAGAAATTGCTTGTTTTGAGCAGTTTCTTCTTTTTTCTCCATGTTATTAAAAAGCTGTCTGCTGTAGAGGCTTCAGAAAGCATTTATATGAGGGAAAGGGTTAGCCTCTGGTGCCGTTTATAAACGCTTTTGGACGCCTCTGCAGCTGACGCCTTTTTGAAAACATAGTGACAAAAGAAGAAATTGCACAAAACGTGCAATTTCTCCTTTTGCCACAATGTTTTCCACTTTTAGTCATAGGTTATCCATTCAATTATGGAGATTTTCTATGTTTTGACAAAATACGTTCAAAGTCGTCTGCTGCAGATTCGTCGTATGAGGGAAAGGGTTAAAGATTACAACTCTGAACTCTTTCCTACATAACAAAAATACTGCAGCAGAAGACTTTTAAATTATAAAGGTCAAAAATATCTATAAAAGAATTAAGTATGGTTATTGAATTGAGTTGAAATCATTGTGGCAAAAGGTGAAATTGCTTGTAATGAAAATGTTTTCAAAAGTCGTCTGCTGCAGATTCATCAAAATGTGTATATATAGGTGGGTGACACAAGGTTAATATATCATAAGTAAAATAGGTTAGAATTAAAAATATAATAAGAAAGTTCCTTTTGCATCTATATATTGTCAGTGATCTAAATATTCATACAAACAAACAGTTCTTTCCCAAATATAACAAATTTTTATTATTTGATCCACATTCATATAAAAAATAAACTGCAGAAAATGAAACGTTTAAAGTGATAAAACAAAATATTGCAATAATACTACCTCAAGTATATATTATATATATATAAGTTGATAAAATCCTCGTTAACTGTTATTTATTGCAGTCCGATAAGTCACCTAATATTTGTTGTACACAAATAAAAACCTACCATGCTGTACTAGCAACCAGAACGATTGTCAATGAAATGTTTTCACCAGTAACAATGATCTAGTATAGCACTATTGGAAACTTAGTTGTGAAATGCGGTATAAACATTCCTGGTTCACTACTTAAGTTGATCAACACTAGCAGTGGTTGGCTGTCTCTAAGATAGTTGCAGAGATGTGAATTTTGATGTATTGAGTATTGAAAGTGGCGATTGTGACAAATTGCAGTTGGCGAATGATAATATAATTATTGACTGTAATGAATATTTATGGATGTTACTATTTCCCCTTTGGTCCTTTTGTTAACATTTTGTAAATTGATAGAGAGGTTTCATTTGTAATTCATCATGTTTTTTTTTTTATTTTATTCCAAAATAAATCACTTTGGAAACATGTAATCAATTTACAAATCCTTTTTGTCTTAATCCTTTCCAAAACAAATGGGCTGATGTAATAAAATATGGGCACAAATTTTGTTAATCATCTAAATAAAAGTAACATTTCATAAAATAATATTTTGTTTAAGCAAAAGGAGAAAGTGCTCATCATGAGGAATTTCATCTTTTGCCTTAATGTTTTCATTTTAAGCTCGACTGGCTGAAATCCAGTCGAGCTGATGTCATGGCGAATTGTCCGTTGTGCGACATTGCGTGCATGTGTTAACTTTTTGCTTCAAACGACTTCTCCACCCTAACCACTTGGCCAATTAGGATGAAACTTCATAGGAAACATCCATTTTGGATCCATGCACAATTCTGGTTACCAAAAGAAAAAACTTAAAAATTCTTCTCCTCCAAAACTGTTTGGCTGATTTTCAAATAATTTTGGGCCTCTTGATTTCAGTTCTACCGGTCCATTTATCCTGACACCAGTCAGTCAGTCATTATGCTAACCCGGCAACCCTGAGCGCCAAGGAGGGCAGCCATCACTACCATTATAAGCTTGTCTATTTTTGGAGGATTAAAGGTCAGGCTATGGTAATACCCTGGTGTCGTCGTAGCCAGCGTAGTCGTCAAAAAAACTTTAACCTTGCCCCATAATTCAAAAACATTCAATCGAAACTAAAATTGGTACACAATGATATTCCTAGAGAAAATACACATGTCTATACCAAGTCACATAAATTTGGCATGGTCTTTTGGTATCATATTTTTTGTGTCACCAGCGTAGCATGGCACTTAGGGATCACGTTCTGTCTGTTCGTCACACTTTTTCGTCACGTTTTCAAATAACTGTTTTTCTACTCAAAGGATTACATTGAAACTTCTGACAAATGTTTAAATCAATGTGTGTGATTGCCTGCAGCAGAAGACATTTGAAAACATTGTAACAATATGAGAATTTTGCTCAATATGAATCAGGAATAAGGAATCAATTAATCCTTTCCCTCATATACATGTAGACGCTTTCTGACGCCTCTGCAGCAGACGTACTGCTTTTTGTGTCACCCTGTAGCATGGTAGGCACTTAGGGATTACTTTTTATTTGGTAAGGCGTCTGTCTGTCTGTCCGTCACACTTTTTCTTCACACTTCTTTGTCACACTTTCAATGAGCAGTGCAGGTGACACACATGCTCCCCGGAGCACTCCATTCTAGTTGAAAAACAAAGCGTCAAAAGAGAACACTGCTTCAAACAAGCAATTTCTCCTTTTGTCACCATGTTTTTTTAACGCTATTCAATGATTATACTTTCCTTTATAGAGATATTTCCATATTTTTTTCTTAGATGTTTTCAATGTCATCTGCTGCAGATTTTTGTATGTGGGAAAGGATTAAAAGGGTATAGAAATGAAGCCAGTGGGGCTACAGTTCTAAACCCGCAATGTCAGGCAACACAAGGCTTTCTTCCGTACCCATTGTGGTATCATATAACCGTTTTCCAGATGCTGATGCATTTTTAACCCTTTCCCTCTTACGACAATTTTGCAGCAGACGACTTTGAACATATTTTGTCAAAAAATAGAAAATCTATATAATTGAATGGATAACCTATGACTGAAAATGGCAAACATTGTGGCAAAAGGAGAAATTGCTCGTTTTGAGCAATTTCTTCTTTTGTCACTATGTTTTCAAAAAGCTGTCTGCTGCAGAGGCGTCAGAAAGCGTCTATATGAGGGAAAGGGTTAAAACATCTACTGCAGATGTCAAATGGGTCTGCAAGTTGGAAAATGTATAAAGTGCATTGAATGATAAAGATGAAACATAATCTTACAGAAGTTTTGTTTTTCCATGACACTCCAAAATTATATTTTCTGGTTATATTCTTTTGAATTTGTATTATCACTTTAAATATGGTGCAACAGACAATTTCTAAGACAAACACTGAACTCTGATGTTTATTTAGTTTTTCAATACAACCATGTAATCCTGCTGTCTTTTTTTCTCAATTAGATAATTATGTAGTAAAATTATTTCTTCTTTGACATATCTTGGGAATCAGGTTCTTAATCATTTCCAACTGCAGACACATTTAAATCCATCTGCCGCAGACAACAGTTTTTATTGAAAACATTGAGGAAAAAGAAATTCATAATGAGCATTTTCTCATTTTGAAACATTTTTGAAAAGACTATGCAAATAATTTCATTCATTGGGAGTTTTCTGCTGCAGGTTTGTTGTATGTGGGGAAAGGTTTATGAATTTATATATAATGAAGAACAAGAGAAAGTGGATGCAACGCATCAATGTCACCGGAAATCCATACTGCAGTTATGCATAAACACTTACATTTTAGTAGTTGAAAAAAACCCAGTTATCAACTAAAGGGCATATTGGAACATCAGGGATGGGGTCAAGTGAAAATGTATCATAACTTGCATTTTTTTTGTCAACGAAGTGAATGTCCTTCATTGAAATATAATTAAAGCCTTTCATTGTTTATGATCAATCTCCATTCTAAGGTTACTAAGGTTGACCATATACACAGCCAACTAATTATTGATCATAAACAGGAAATGAGTAATCTTGCCAATCATTAGTCTACTCATGTTTTAAAATTATATAATGATGAGCACCCTTGTGTTAATGATGCATAGCAAATAATTTTTTACGAAAGACCCGATTCGTTTATTCTAGCTTCGCATAATTGTCGTTTTTTACACTCTCTTTATAGGCAGAGAGTGTTCATTCAAAGTAATCTTTATATTAAAACCGGTTTTATCTCAGTTTGTTCTTTTCGTCATTTTTTTCGAACCAAATAAACATTTTAAATCACCTATAATTAACTATTGGTAAGTGATTGTAAAGAACGGCTCTCTGCAAAGGAGATTTATCTACGCAGTCGGTATGAAAATGTCTCCATAATTACTTAAGTCTTCTGCTACAGTCATTTTAAACACAGAAAAAAAACAATGGAACCTGCATATATTTCATCTGAAACTAGATTATCACAGAGCCAATTTTTCCTAAACTTTGTAAAATTTGTTCAACTAAAGTCTTTGTTTAGAAACATAAATTAATACAAATATCGGTAGTCACTTGATCAACATATTTAGCTTAGAAACAGTTTCTATTTTAGATATTCATGGATTAACATTATTAAATGAATTCTACATAAATCAAGACATCTCTTTGAAAATGAAAATAACATTCAGTAAGTTAAAATTGCTACTAAAAGGAGAATTTGACGTGATTTGTATCTCGATATTGACACATAACAGTCTGCAGAAAGTCTAGCAGGGACTCTTTTGTCTTCGTAAATAAGACAAAAAAACATAAATGCGAGTCAAAATAAAGAAACTGCAAATACTTAAAACATTGGATTATTTATTTCATTTTAGATGTGTCATAACTAAGTGTTTTTTAAACAATCACAATTGTAATATGTTCAAGATATTTAAATTTGTTTTTTTCTAATAATAACTCTCCTCCCATGTCATTTCCGAAAAGCTATTAAAAATGGAAGTCAAGGGCTTCTGCCCGGCGACTAATCAGGGAAGTTTGTGTTAATGCCTGTCTAAATGTTAAATAGACCAAAATATATCCTGTAATAAAACTAACAAATACTGGAAGTGAGGCCAAGGTAAGCCTATGTAACTTTTAGGGATAGGCAGTATAAGAATACAAATTGCTAGATGCTATTCATATTATAGACTTCCATTTTTATGTCAAAAATACATTACCAGTCATTTATTACCTGATATATACATCTCCTAACCCTTAATTCATCCAGAAAAAGAACTCGCCTAGCGTATCCCTCACGCCTGTGTGATATACACGGTCACCGGTAAATACCGGCGCACGAGGTCAACGTGTCACTTTTAGTTTCCTGGACACACCGACCTACAGGCTTGAATTTATTTTCATTTTTCTAAATTTATTTTCGTTGTCTAGTTAAAGCTTTCGCTTTAACGGGTCAATTCATTCAGTTAAACTGTACATTTACTTCTTGAACTTGAACTTTGTTTATTTATTGTTTGTGTTTAAGTTGTGTTTTTTTGTAGTAACAACTAGCTGAGAGCCGCGGGTGGTTACCCCACCCACTATTTCAGTTACGAGTCGGGTCTTGAATGACCGTGCATTAATTTTTCAATTAATTTTCAACGGTGAGATTTCCCGATCCGGTAGCGATAATATTGTTTATCGCCTTTGTTGTTGTTTTGTATAATTACATAGACATTTGGAGAATATTTAAAAAATATTTTTCCATTGAATTACGTCCGTAAAAACGAGTAGTGAAATAAAAGAATAGAAAATATTATTTTTTGTTTTTGAACTTCGTAATTTGATTTTGTATTTATACTATGTCACATAATGGTGAACAGAGGCGTGGCTCATGCGGTCATTTAGTGGCCTTGTGGGACACGCACTCTTCCTGCATTGCGTGCACTAAGTGCACAAAGGATTCACCATGTGAGTTCTGTTCGTTATGGTCGGCTTCCGTTTGGAAACAGGAGGACTCACAAAAGCCGTAAGAGTAAAACTGTTCCTTTGAAGAAGAAGGTAAGTATTAGCTCTACGAGCGAAGGGGAGTTCGAGGGTTTTTCCCCAACAGACTCCACGACTGGGTTGATTAGACGGAAGGACAGAGCTTTTCAATCTTCAGTCAAGACATACGCCTCTGTAACAGCCACGACGGGACCGTCTCGAAGTTCGGAGGAACGTATGATATCGTCTGGTCAAAACAGACGACTGGTGTTAGTGCTGAACCTTCGGGTGAGGCAATGGGGCATTCTCAGGGAAACCTAACAGAATGGCCCCCTCTTTCACCACACTCAGTTGATAGGCATTCTTCGGAAGCCTACAGCAGAGTTCCAAATTACCCGGTACCGGGCAGAATTTGGGGACCGGTGATGGAGCATTACAATTGCCTATCATTGGTCCACAGGGTGATGCTTCCGAGCAAAACCCTTATGACTCCGGGCGACCGGGTACCGGGCTACCGGGCAACCGGGTACCGGGCAACCGGGTTCCGGGAATCTGGACAGTCATATTACCTTGGTTAAATCGGGCACCGGGCAACCGGGCACCGGGCAACCAGGCAGTCATTTTGAAATGACGAGACCGGTCACCGGGCAACCGGGCAATCATTCTAGAATGATACGACCAGTCACCGGGCAACCAGGCAGTCATTCTGAAATGACTAGACCGGGCACCGGGCTGCATGAAGCGACCGGGCATTCTGTCAGTCAATTCAGCATGACTAATCCATACACCGGGAATGAGGACATGGGTCATTCATTTCACGATGAATGGGAGAATCAGCAAGGCAGTCATTCATACATGACTCGACCTGCCACCGGTCAACCAGGTACCGGGCAACCCGGTACCAGGCAACCGGGATCAGTGCGTCTCGATCGGATAGATACACGTTATCATTCTTTCGCAGCACAGCCTGATTATTTGGATATTCAGAACACTGGTTTACCAGGTTTTAATAACCAACCTGCTGACATAGATTACGGAGAGTACATATCGAGAAAATCATTCCGTTCTCCTAGGGGAACAGTGTATTATTCAAGAGATATTACTCCTCCACGTTACCAACCTTCATTACGAAGGAGTGATCGGTTCTATGACAGACAGGTTAGTGATGCCTACCGTGATCGTCAAATTCCTGATTATAGGAATTTACGACTCCCGGAAGGACACCTCTCCAAGAGGCAGTCCTTTGAAAGGCAATCCCCCGATCGGAATATTGCTTGTTCCGTTAAGGGGAAGTCGAAAAGATCACATACAGTGAGTTCGGCTCCGATGATTGACTCTGTGCAACCTTTCTCTGCTGCGGATAGAAGGTTGAGTGCACATGATCGTCACCAGCTTATGGATTTATCAGAGAATGAATCCATTTCTGGATCGGAAATTGGTCAACCGGTGGGAAGTCCGGTTAAGCACAATACTTCTCGTCGTAGGCCTAGACAATCCTCCACTTCTTCGTCTGACGAAGAAACGGAAAGTCTATTACCTATAGAAGACGAGCCGGCTGCGGATCGTTGGTCCCTGCAGCAGGCTATTGAAGAAGTTATTAGGGTAGTGCCTAGTACGCTCTGCCCTAAGATCGACGCTCCCCCACGTCGTAAAAACCTTTCAAACTTCCGCAGGCGAATAACTTGGGAAGGTTATTGGACCAACTGCAGTCCACCAGGTCATTAGACACTGTTGAGTCAGCCTGGTCGGTCCCACTGGCCATCTCTAAGGAATGGGTGTCTCCTAAGGCTTATGTAGCTTCGAAGGAGTTCTTTCCCGTTAAAGTGCCGGCCTTAGACGGAGATGCGTCCACTTTGGGATTAACTGCACCCACCTCAATCACAGTTAGTGCTAAACTGGTTGAGAGATGGGAGGCCAGAGCGCGTCTGGGAGTCATGGTGGCTTCACATGACGATCATTTCGCCATAGCTCTGGCACTTCTACTTAAAGAGGAGAATGTCTCTAGCAGAGGGGCTAGCAGAATTCTGGAGGCTTTTGATACGGGGAATCGGCACCTGATGGCTCTGAATTTGCAGAACGCCACGGAAATGCTGTCCGCGAGGAGAGATGCGACACTTGTCAAATCCTCTTCTCTGCTACAAAATAGCAAGGACAGCTTAAGAGCCG
The DNA here is from genome assembly GCA_031761405.1 of Serripes groenlandicus. Taxonomy (NCBI): domain Eukaryota; kingdom Metazoa; phylum Mollusca; class Bivalvia; order Cardiida; family Cardiidae; genus Serripes; species Serripes groenlandicus. The sequence continues at coordinate 43,849,430 of JASEVX010000001.1, read as the reverse complement.
CCCCCTTATCCTCCAATCTTCTCTTTGGTGGAAGGGTTGCTGCAGTGACTGTTACTGATTCGTCAGAACAATCCAGACGCCTTTCGTAATACTAGGAAGCCCCCGGCGAAAAAGCAGAAACAGGAAGTGAAGGCTGTACCTAAACAACCTCCTTCCACGGGCCGGAATTATGCTAAACCGAAGCCCCGTTTCACGGGAGCTAAGCCGAAGCATACTTCCAGGTATGGTACGGCTCCTAGGCCGCAGCCCTAGGGGTACGCACCTCTCTATGACTATCCCGAGGCCGGAGATTGCAGTAGGGGGCCGCCTGTCATTTTTCAGGGAAGAATGGGGGAGTATCACGGAGGATCGTTGGATTTTATCCGTGATACAAGAAGGGTATCTAATTCCCTTCGTTTCCCCCCCTCCCATGACAAGCGTGCCCATCGATCTGTCGTCACGCCATCCGACCATGTCAGAAGTGATTACATCACTTCTGAAAAAGAAAGCCATAGAGAGGGTTCTCAACCCCAATACTCGGGGTTTCTACAGCCGTCTTTTTCTCGTTCCGAAAAAAGACGGTCGGTGGAGACCGGTGATAGATTTGTCAGCCCTGAATCTATGAATACCGGTCGAGAAATTCAAGATGGAGTCGGCCCGCTCCATCAGAATGGCTATTCGGAAGGACGACTGGGCGGTCTCGTTAGACCTCACAGACGCCTATTACCACATTCCGATCGCTTCCTCGTCGAGGAAATACCTTCGGTTTGTGGTAAATGGAGAAGTGTACCAATTCAGGGCACTTCCCTTCGGCCTCAAGTCCGCACCTCGAGTATTCACGAAGATTATAAATGCTGTGGGAGCCTTTCTACGAATGAACGGGCCCCAGCTTCTTCAATACTTCGACGACTGGCTACTCCACAGAGCAGATCGTTTAATTCCCCTTCACGATCTGTCTCTAGCCTGGCGGACCATTCTGCGATTGGGCCTTATTCCCAATACGCAGAAGTCGGACTTAGTTCCGTCAAAGAGGTTTACATTCGTAGGGATGACCTTTCTCACCGACCTAGCGGTGATTCGGGTCCCTTCGGACAGAGTCGATTCTCTTTTCCGGAAGATCAGACTCACTCTGGACCAGGCTATGGTAACAGCCCGGTCCATGCTGTCACTTCTGGGGTCCCTGAGTGCAGCAGCCGACCTAGTCAGTCTAGGCAGGCTCCACATGCGGCCCCTTCAGTATCTTTTTCTGTCCCGGTGGCGTCCGTCTGTGGACTCACTGGAACAGGAGATAGCTCTGACGGATTTCTTCAAGTCACACCTTCGGTGGTGGCTGGATCCGTTAATCTATCTACAAGGGGTGCCCTTGATCACATCACCTCCGGATCTGTACCTTTTTACAGATGCCAGTGCTGTGGGTTGGGGAGCTCATTTAGAGCCACAGGGCCTAACAGCCCAGGGCATGTGGACAGCGGAGGAACGTTGTTTGCACATAAACAACTTAGAATTGAGAGCAGTCCTGCTAGCTCTCAAACAGTTCTCTGCCTCCGTTGCGAACACAACTGTTTTATTGTCGACGGACAATACTACTGTTGTGTCCTACATTCGCAGGCAAGGAGGAACGCACTCCCATCTACTCTTTCTGGAGACATGGAAGTTACTCCTTTGGTGCCAGGCGACGTCGTTAGTAGTCTTAGTAAAACACGTCCCCGGCCATTTGAATGTCTTAGCGGACAGTCTATCCCGCCAAAACAAAGTTCTTCCGGCGGAATGGACACTGAATCAGAGTGTAGTAAACTCTGTATTCATGCGGATCGGGACACCACTGGTGGATCTTTTCGCCACCAGAGTCAACCATCGGCTGCCACTTTATGTGTCACCGATGTACGATCCTGCAGCCTGGGCAGTGGACGCACTGACCCTCGATTGGGACCGTCTATTCGGGTACGCGTTTCCCCCGTTCATTCCGGTCCCGATCGTACTACAAAAGGTTCTTCGTTCTCAACAGTGCAGAATCCTGTTGATAGCGCCATTTTGGCCCCAGAGGTCTTGGTTCAACGACCTCCTGGCCTGCCTGTCGGCACAACCAGTACGTCTTCCTCTTCAAGACGACCTTCTGTTTCAGCAACCGGGGCGGCATCTTCATACCAACCCGGCAATGCTTCATCTTCACGCTTGGACATTATCAAGCGATCGATCCGAGAGAGAAACTTTTCTCAAAAAGTTGCCTCTCGCATCGCTCAATCCAGAAGACGATCCACTAGAATCGTCTATGATTCCAAGTGGACAGTCTTCTCAGATTGGTGTCATGCTAGGTCGATCAATCCTGAGTGTCCCTCTGTAGCTAGGATTGCCGATTTGTTTCTTTTTCTTTTTGAAGATAAAGATCTAGCTGTTAGCACAATAAAAGGTTATCGTTCAATGCTTTCGAATACACTTAAGTTCAAAGGGGGAGAGAGTATTGGTGCTAATCCATTTTCTCTCGGAACTTATGCGATCATTCGAACTAGATAAACCCGTTTGTAGGAGTTTAACTCCAAAATGGGATTTATCTTGCGTTCTTTGGTCTCTTACAAAGGCGCCGTACGAGCCTCTGTCTTCTGCTTCGTTAAAATTTTTAACTTACAAAACTGTCTTTCTTCTTGCCTTTGCGACCGCGCGTCGTAGAAGTGAGTTGCATGCGCTTTCAGTAGAAACCGGCTTTATCAGATTCAATGAATCTGATGGCTCGTTCACTCTACTTTGTCAGTCAGGTTTTTTTAGCCAAGAACCAGTTACCTTCGGTCCTTCCTAAACCAATCACGGTTCCCAGTCTTTCTGCGAGCTGTGGTCCGTTGGATGCCGACAGACTTCAATGTCCCGTTAGAGCTCTTAAGCTTTACCTTAAGAGAGTTAAAGGGACAAGGGGCCGTAGGAAGAGGTTGTTTCTCCCTCTGATAGGATGTAAGGATATATCAGCGGCTTCTATTTCCCGCTGGATATCCTGTACAATTAAATTAGCCTACACTAATCTTTCAGTTCGCGATCTCTCGTTTTTACGGATTCGTCCACATGAAATTAGAGCACTCTCCACTAGTTGGGCCTTTTCCAACAATGTGCCTTTAGAGGATATTCTTCGTGCCGCGGTATGGAAATCTCAATCGACTTTTTCAAATTTCTACCTGCGATCTATGTCTAAGCAAACTGAAAATCTTCACTCTCTGGGGCCACTGGTGGCGTCTCAGCGAGTTATATGCTAAATTACATATTAGACACAACAATAAAGTACTTAACGATTGAAATTTATCAATCCATTCTCCTACTTTCACAGGCTGTTGTGTCTCAGTACTAAGTAAATAAATTAAATAAAAATAACTACAATGTGCTGCATTACCTGTAGGACTAGAAGTGTTGGCAGATGCCTCCCGACCGATGCTGAAAAGTCATCAGGTAATAAATGACTGGTAATGTATTTTTGACATAAAAATGAAGTTTTTAAAGTAAAACATATTTTTATTAGAAAATACTTACCAGTCATTTCATATTCCCGCCTCCCAACCCCGCGTCGTCAACCAACACTTACTTGAAAACTAAAAGTGACACGTTGACCTCGTGCGCCGGTATTTACCGGTGACCGTGTATATCACACAGGCGTGAGGGATACGCTAGGCGAGTTCTTTTTCTGGATGAATTAAGGGTTAGGAGATGTATATATCAGGTAATAAATGACTGGTAAGTATTTTCTAATAAAAATATGTTTTACTTTAAAAACTTCATTTTAAAGCTTTTCCAAACAGATTATTTCTGACACTTGCAGCAGACAAATTCTGAAAACAATGCCAAAATAGTTTTATATTTTATTCAGTAATTAAATTTTCATTTACAGAGAAATTCCATATTTTTGCCTACTAAGATTGTATTTTTCAAAGTGTCGTCTTCTGCAATTTTGTTGTATGTGGAAATGGTTTAATGCGTTACTTGATAATTAGTTACTTGATAATTATCGACATGTGTGAACCTTGATCATCAGAACTTAATGTTATTGGTGTTGAAAAGTTGCAATGGTAGGGTGTCATTATGCATAGTGATCAAATTTCCATTGCGTGTCTGTATGTATTAACCCTTTCCTTCATATAGACGCTTTCTGACACATCGGCAGCAGACAGCTTTTTGAAAACATAGTGACAAAAGAAGAAATTGCTCAAAACAAACAATTTCTCCTTTTGCCACAATGTTTTCCACTTTTAGTCATAGGTTATCCATTCAATTATAGAGATTTTCTATTTGTTGACAAAATATGTTCAAAGTCGTCTGCTGCAGAATTGATGTATGTGGGAAAGGGTTAATGTGTCTGTATGTTTGGTATGCTTCATCTTATTGGTAAGCAACATGTTTTCCATGAGGGGGAGATCCTAAATATATTAACCTGAGTCTGTTCTAAGTATTTGATCTTATTAAAAAAAAAATGCAAATCTATAATTATCATCAAATTGAGATTTGAAAATATTGTTTAGAATGTCATATTGACTTATGTGTCCAGACATAATCATTTCCATAAAAAAAGATGGAACCTGTTGTGTATTTTCCTTCAAACATCTACATTTAATATTCCCTCTGTGAATGGATTTGTGTTGCCTATGAAATCCATTCCTTTGAGCAAATTAGGTAGAGAAGATTTGTTCCTCATGAAAAAGTGTAGAAAAGTCTTTGTATTCCCGTCCCACACACCACAAATATACAAAATACATCTTTGTTTTCTAAAGTAATCTACTTCAGTATGATATGAGTAGATTATAAATCTTCATTATTAAGCCATAATGCTTTTGGAACATAAATGAAAATATTTTAGGAAAACTTTAGGAGAATTTGTTTTTATGATTAATTTAGTGTTTTCCAATAAAGTTTGAGGATTTTTTTCTTCAAAAGCATCAAAAGTTGTTTGCATCAGGGAAAGCTTTGATTAATCATTTCCCTCATATAGACACTTTCTGATGCATCTGCAACAGATGGCTTTTTGAAAACATGGCGACAAAAGAAGAAATTGCTCAAGATGAGCAATTTCTCCTTTTGTCGCCATGTTTTCAACTCTATTCAATTATTGTACTTTCATTTATAGGGAGTTTCCATTTTTTAGCTCCACTGGCTGAAAGCCAGTCGAGCTTATGTCATGGCGAATTGTCCGTCGTGCGTGCGTGCGTGCGTGCGTGCGTGCCTTTCATTTATAGGGAGTTTCCATTTTTTAGCTCCACTGGCTGAAAGCCAGTCGAGCTTATGTCATGGCGAATTGTCCGTCGTGCGTGCGTGCGTGCGTGCGTGCGTGCGTGCGTGCATGCGTAAACTTTTTCCTTTAAACAACTTCTTCTCACTAACCACTTGGCCAATTTGGTTGAAACTTCATAGGAAGCATCCTCTCAATGTCCTCTCTTAAATTCCTTCAATTTTTTTTTATCCATCCATAATTCTGGTTTCCATGGCAACCAAAAGAAAAAAATAGTGAAAACTTAAAAAATCTTCTTCTCTGAAAGTGTCAGGCCGATTTTCAAATAATTTTGTAGAAATGTTCCTTGGGTGACCCTTTATTAGATTCCTTCAAGAAATGTTGATTGGTCGAAAAACATGGTCGCCAGAGGGCGGGGCTATTTTGCCTTATATGACCATAGTGAAAACTTAAAAAATCTTCTTCTCCGAAAGTGTTCAGCCGATTTTCAAATAATTTTGTAGAAATGTTCTTTGGGTGACCCTCTATCAGATTCCTTTAAGCCATGTTGATTGGTCGAAAAATATGGCCGCCAGAGGGCGAGGCTATTTTGCTCTATATGACCATAGTGAAAATTTAAAAAATCTTCTTCTCCGAAAGTGTTGAGCAGATTTTCAAATAATTTTGTAGAAATGTTCTTTGGGTGACCCTCTATCAGATTCCTTCAAGCCATGTTGATTGGTTAAAAAACATGGCCGCCAGAGGGCGTGGCTATTCTGCCTTATACGGCTAAAGAGAGAACTTAAATCTTCTCCTCCGAAAGTGTCAGGCTGATTTTCAGATCATTTTGTAGAAATGATCCTTGGGTGACCCTTTATAAGATTCCTTCAAGAAATGTTGATTGGTGGAAAAACATGGCCGCCAGGGTCGGGGCTATTTTGGCTTATATAGCAAAAGTGTAAACTTAAAAAATCTTCTTCTCCGAAAGTGTTCAGCCGATTTTCAAATAATTTTGTAGAAATGTTCATTGGGTGACCCTCTATCAGATTCCTTCAAGCCATGTTGATTGGTCGAAAAATATGGCCGCCAGAGGGCGGGGCTATTTTGCTCTATATGACCATAGTGAAAATTTAAAAAATCTTCTTCTCCGAAAGTCTTGAGCAGATTTTCAAATAATTTTGTAGAAATGTTCTTTTGGTGACCCTCTATCAGATTCCTTCAAGCCATGTTGATTGGTTGAAAAATATGGCCGCCATGGGGTGGGGCTATTTTGCCTTATATGGCTATGGTGAAAACTTAAAATATCCTCTCCTCCGAAAGTGTCAGGCCGATTTTCAAATAATTTTGCAGAAACATTCCTTGGGTGACACTCTACAAGATTCCTTTAAGCCATGGTGGTTGGTAAAAAATATGGCCACTAGGGGGCAGGGCTGTTTGGAGATTTGATTTTTGCCTTATGGCCGTGGAGCGATACTGGCCCTCTTGGGCCTCTTGTTTGGGGTATGTTTTCAAAGTCATCTGCTGCAGATTTGTTGTATGTGGGAAAGGGTCAAAATTCAAAGAAAAAGTTCAGGTACTGATATAAAGATAATCAAATTGTATTCTTTTAATGTTGTTTTAACCCTAACCCACATACAACATCAAATCTGCAGGAGAAGACTTTGAAACATCATGTCAAAAATATGAGAACTGCTCATGAGCAATTTCTCCTTTTGTTACAATATTAAAAAATTCATTTTCGAGGCCTTAGAAAGTCTGTATGTGAGGGAGGCTGGGATGCTTGTTCAACTAGATGTTGATCAAAGACAACTCTGATCAGACTGTGCTGAGGTGAAGGCGGATCACTCGATCCACTGTTTTGCAAAGTCCTGAATGAAAGTTTTCTCACGATGTGATTCCCGACGTTTTACAACCTGCAAATGCTAAAGAACTGATAATCCACACAGAAACATGCATGCAGGTTTATTTGAATCATTTTATACATGAAAATGAAATTTGACGCATCAGCAGCAGACAACTTATAATTATAACCACGAAATTCTCCATTTGTCACAATGATTTCATGTTTTTTCAATATTTATAGCCTCATTTATTGAAAATGTTCATATCGTCATGTTGACCGCTTTGTGTTTCTTTATCCCTTTCCCACATACAACAAATCTGCAGTAGACAACTTTGAAAACATCTTGGCAAAAATATGGAAACATTTCTGCAAATGATAATATAGATATTGAATATTGTGGAAAATGGGGAAATTGCTTAGTATGAGCAATTCCTCCTTTTGCAACAATGATTTCAAAAGCTGTCTGCTTCATAGCATCAGAAAGCGTCTGTATGTGGGGTTAAACACTCATGTCTTTTATATTTTTCTAATGTTGAGTGTTGCAGAGGTGCCAAATGTCAGCCAGATCTATAACAGAAAAAAATACTTATATTTGTTGCCTGCAAAGTAAATATTTTCCCTTATTTTCATAATGCGCGTTTTCCCCTTTTGACACTATGTTTTCAACTTGTTTCAATAAGATACCTCTCATTTATGGAGAATTTTCATGTTTTTGCTTATATATTTTTGCCTGCTGCATAATTGTTGTTTTTGGGAAAGGGTCGCCTCGCCCTGTGCTGAAATAATTATTGCAAACAGCTTATTAAAAAAAAAAAATTCTAAGAGAAAACTTTTGTGTGTCTTCAAACTTTACCTTAATGGGGTGTTATAACTGCCGATCTGAGTATCTCGATCAAACTCGATCATGCAGTCGTGAAATCATCATCTCCCTCGGTCTGCAGGGGGTACCTTGGTCGGTAGAGGTCAGTGTTTCTACCCAGATTGTTTTGACTTGTCAAAAAAATCTGTGTAGAGCTCGAGAAGAAAGGCGGTCTGGAAGCAGTCTGAAATACATCTTGTAGTGCTCGGGTAAACTCGTGTATACTCGTGTACAAGGTCTAATTCATCGGGAAGACATATATATAGTCACATATTTTGCTGATTGTAAATTCTTGTACAAGATCTAGTTCATTGGGAAGACATCTAGTCACATATTTTGCTGATTAATAACTTCCATGATGTTGCTTCTTCGATAGTCTTTAGTCAATTGAATACGGATCAAAATACTACGTTTTATACATTGTCTGCTGCTATCGTGCCCGATCGTACATGGTCAGATATAAGTTGAGTATAGGTCGAAGAAAAGTCGGGCTGGTCGTGTTGATCAGGTAGACATCGGGAAGGGGTTGGGAAGGTCGAGTATAGGTTGAGTAGAAGTAGGGATGTGTGTTGGCAAGTGGTCTTGAAGTAGTCTGGAAGGGTCTTGAGTTGATCGAGTATGGTCCACTTAAGGTCAGGCATAGGTCCCCTTCGTTTGTGTAGATCCCCGACCAAACACATGGTTGAGCTTGGTCGCGGATTTGGCCGTTTTGGGGAGATCGAGGTACTCAGATCGGCGGTGAGAATGCACCATAAAGTACTTAGCTATCAACTAATGGCCTCTTTTCCTACATTATCTTGATATAAAACTATGATTTGCTTTTCTGTTTTATTGTTTTTCCCACAGATTAACCACATGGTGAAATACAAAAATGGCATATTAGATTGCTCACACAAAATAAACAAATGAAAAATATCTTGTTTTGAACCTTGATGAAACATACTAGAAAACTGTTAAATGACCGCTATATACAATTACAAAATGTGTTTGTGCTTGTGAGAATTGACGTCGGTGGCTGCTAAAATTCACAGGTTTCACAAATACAATTAACCCTTTCCCTCATGCAACAATTCTTTTGACTTTGAACATATTTTGTCAAAACATAGAAAATCTCTATAATTGAATGGATAACCTATGACTAAAAGTGGAAAACATTGTGATAAAAGGAGAAATTGCTTTTGTCATTATTATTTTTAAAAAGCTGTCTGCTGCAGAGGCGTCAGCAAGCATCTATAGTATATGAGGGAAAGAGTTAATACCAAATATGCATAGAAAGTAATTAATTGTAATAAATTGTGTGACCCCTTGTATAATCAGGAAACATACATTTTCAGTAAGGAAAAGGGTATAAATGACTCCTTAGTACCAATTTATTGAAATAGTATGCCGCTATGTCGCATCAGAAAAGGAGTAAATGAACATTTAGCTTCAAACAACATCTCCTCCTAAACCATTGGACTGATATTAACCAAATTTCACAGGAATGTTCCTTTGGTGGGGCATTTCAAATTGTTGAAAGATTTAATGCCCTTTACACATGGCCTTTAGGGATGATAAGCTATTTCATTAACAGTGTCTTCTGTTTGCAGTTTCATTTGCACTCCTGTTAAAATTATCCCAGATTTTTGCTACTAATTTACTATCATTCAGGTGATCGATTTAAGGCCATCTTGGCCCTCTTTTCTTTAGGCAAGGTTTTATGAAAACACAGTAACATCATTGTGCGGATTTTCTATTTCCTGATTCGAAGATTTTATGCTTTTAAACCCCAAACAAAATTCAATTTACATTTCTATTAACCCTTACAATCATACGACAATTCTGCAGCAGACACCCTTGAACATATTTTGTCAAAAAATAGAAAATCTCTATTATTGAATGGATAACCTATTACTAAAAGTGGAAAACATTGTGGCAAAAGGAGAAATTGCTCGTTTAGCAATTTCTTCTTTTGTCACTATGTTTTCAAAAAGCTGTCTGATGCAGAGGCGTCAGAAAGCGTCTATATGAGGAAAAGGGTTAATTAAATAATCGAAGCACAGAAAGTGCTGACAGCAAGGTGCTTACTGCAGATCACAGATTATATTTGGACATGGAATTACCAATCCCAAAAGTCAAACAGGAACACTTTACAGTAGCACTTAGTTATATCCATATATTGAATGATATGGGAGTTGAACGCAAAATACTGTACACACAGTATGGGGGGGTCTAGTTTGACACAAATTACTTCTCTTAATTATGCGCATCTGCTATCTGGGTAGCACTTGTTTACAATGGATTTTAGCCGTTAAAGCAGAAATAAAATCCTGTATAATCAACATTTCCTGGTTATTAAACCAAAAAAATGGAAGTATCCTTGCTGTGCCTTGTTTTAAATAAATTTAATTAAAGCTTTTAAAATTAACACATTTTTCATGGGGATTTTTGGGGTTCATCTAGCATGGCTTTATCAATAAATACAGCTGTCCCAAAAGCACTGAACATGTTAATTTTACAATAGGATACAACCAAGGTGGTGTAGTGGTGTATAGTGTCCGAGGATACAACCAAGGTGGTGTATAGTGTCCAAGGATACAACCAATGTGGTGTATAGTGTCCGAGGATACAACCAAGGTGGTGTATAGTGTCCGAGGATACAACCAAGGTGGTGTATAGTGTCCGAGGATACAACCAAGGTGGTGTAGTGGTGTATAGTGTCCGAGGATACAACCAATGTGGTGTATAGTGTCCGAGGATACAACCAAGGTGGTGTATAGTGTCCGAGGATACAACCAAGGTGGTGTATAGTGTCCGAGGATACAACCAAGGTGGTGTATAGTGTCGGAGGATACAACCAAGGTGGTGTATAGTGTCCGAGGATACAACCAAGGTGGTGTATAGTGTCCGAGGATACCACCAAGGTGGCGTAGTGGTGTATAGTGTCCGAGGATACAACCAAGGTGGTGTAGTGGTGTATAGTGACCGCATCTGGTGCTGGAGGTTGCAGGTTCAATCCAAAGTAATGGCTTTCCCACCTTATCAAATAGTAAGCTTTACAACTGACTCACTCTGGTGGCAGGATAAATGGACCAGTAGTACACTGAAATATATTTAAAAACAATGTTAAACATCATACAAACAAACTCTCATTTTCTGATAGGGTTTCATAAAGCAATAGGTGAAAAACTAACAAACATTTTGAAGGAGTTGGTTGCATTATTAAATGTTGAAAATATCGTGCCAAGGGCAGGGATTGCTCATACTGAGCAATTTCTACTTTTGCCAGAATGTTTTCAACTCTTTTCAATAATTGAACATATATTTATAGAGAATTTCCATTCTTATTTTGGGATGCTATCAAAGTTGTCTGCTATAGATTAATATTATGTGGCAAAGATCTTTTCAAGAATGTTACACTGTCCAAAAGGGAAGACCATGAAGAGTCAAACTGGATGTGCAGACTGATCTAGATCTTCATGGTCTCAAATACAAAGGTCGGTGTAATTGTGGTACTTTGATTTCTTCCATTAACTGGCCATCTAATTAGCCTAATTGGCCAAATTAATCTTCATGTACCTCATCACCCTAATGAGTTATTTATATTTGAAACATTAGATTTACGGAACGAACATCTTCAGATTTGAAGGTATTATAGTGTTTTTTTAGCTACATTGCCAGTCATATTGTGAATATATATAGTGCTGGTAATGTGTTAAGACAATGTGCTCGTATTCTCAAATAAGTTTCCTTTTAAATCAATCTCTGACTTTCTGGTATCAATTACAAGTTTCTTATTAAAGTTGACATTTTCCGAATGACATATGTAATGCTTTTCCACATGCAGGCACATCTGCAGCAGACTGCAACAGAAAATATAGTGGCAAAATGAGCAATTGTTCATAATGAGCAATTTCTCTTTTTGCCACAATGTTTTCATCTGTATACAATAAGTAGTAGTGTATCAAAACAATTGTATTTCTCTAGCACATTTATTTCATATCTTTTAGTTATTTGTTTACAAGCATGGCACTTCACCAAGCTAGGTCAAAGGTCAAGGTCACAGTGACTTTATTTAGACTATTACTATTACTAGTTTCATTGCTTTAGTGACTTCATTTCTATTTTGGATTGTCATGCAACTTAATACATGATATTATGTTCACAAGCATTGTCCCTTGTACACGTTTGCATTTCACTGACTTATATCAAAGTCAAGGTCACAGTGACAACAAAATGTCTAGCACTTTCATTTGTGGTGGGCATGTCTATAGTTCATACACAGGTTCCCTGTCAAACGAGCTTGAACTTAGGTCAAAGGTCAAAGTCACAGTGACTAATATGTCTGTACGAAAAAACATCATCTCTCTAGCACTTTTATTTATGTCAAAAGTCAAGGTCACAGTGACTTTTATATGATTATAAATAAACATTATCGCTCTAGAACTTTCCTTTGTTGATATAATTCATTGGACAGGTTCGTGTTTTAAGGACCTTAGTCAATTGTCAAGGTCACAGTTACTATGATATGTCTTTATAAAACTTTGTCATCTCTAAACACTTTCATTTGTGGACCAAATTCCTTCAAACTTCATACAAGCTTATTTAAAGGAGAGCTTGGACTGGTTACCCTTTCACGGACCCAGGTCAAAGGTGGATGCCACAGTGACTAAATTAAGTCTATATGAAACAATGTCATCACTATAGCTCATTCATTTGGCAACCAAATTCCTTAAAGCTTCATACACTGGTTCAATACCAGGACAGGTTCATGTATCACTCACCTAGGTCAAAGGTCAACTTCCCAGTGACTATAATACATATGTACACAAAATGGTCACTGTGAGGGGAGATGCTCTTGTTTTACTTTCGTCTATAGGGATTTTTAGAAGCAATAAGTAGTTTTCTAATTTAAGGCTACAGGATTGGTCTCCAACTGAATTGTCTCCTATACAGAGCATCCAATTTCTTGGAACTATTCCGTTTCAACTGCCATTTTCTTTTACCCTTAATTATCTTTGCATTTTTTTTGTCCCATACTTGGAGAAGCTGGTGGGATTTATTACTTTGCCTTTGTTTTACCCACAGAGGTATCAGAAAGTGTCTGTATGTGGGCAAGGATTAAATACCCACTAAATGAATAAGTATTTGATTATGACAATGATCTTGTTATCATTAATAGCATTAGTTAAATCTGTGAGATTTGTTAAAAATGAGGAAATAAAAAATCTCCCATTTTCCTCCTATCCATTTGCTCTGTTTAAGTGTTGTATATTTCTCTTAAATTTTGATTGGCATAACTGGCAGGTCACTTCATCTCTACACTGAAGTCTCCTACTAATTGATCCACAACTTTTACTTGAATAGAACCCTGCCTTCCAATGCTCAAAGTCTAACCCTTTCCCACCTACTCCAAATCTGCAGCAGACAAATTTGAGTTAAATGACATCTGCTGCAGATTTAATGTATGTGGGAAAGAGAAAAAAGTCTACTTAATGGATTTCATCTTGATGTTGATGTCTGTCAAATTCCATTAGTAAACATAAACATTAAGACTGGCCAGTCTTGCTCATAAAACACCCAAAAGACCCTCAGCCCATTATACTATATGCAGTTTATGGACTTCAATATATGATTTCTAGAACATTAGACCAAACTTATATGATGAAGATAATGTCTTTATGGCTCTTCATATAGGTTAGAGGTGCAAGAAATGCAGCAGACCTCTTTTGAAAATATGGTAGCAAAAGAAGATATTGATGATACTGAGCAATTTGTTTCCTTTTGATACAATATTTTCAGCTCAATTAAATTATTATACTTTCATTATTAGAGATTTTTCCTCTTTTTGCCTAGATGTTTTCACATTTGCTCTATGTGGGAAAGGGTTTAGATCATATCCTACTTTCTGTCATATGACTATCAATGCTAGGGAGTATTTGCCAAATCTGTAGAAAAATCATTTCCAGCTAATTGACATTATCTACGTTGAGTAGACAACTTCTATGTGAAATAAAAAAAGTAGTGGATTAGAAAGTAGGCTTAAGATTTTTGCACATGTCAGAACAGTTATAGCAGCTTTGTCTGCAGCAATGACTTTTGAAAATATTGTGTCAATGAGAGAAATTGTTTATAATGGGTATTTTTTATGCCCCCTTTGAAGAAGAGGGGTATATTGCTTTGAACATGTCCGTCGGTCGGTTGGTCGGTCCGTCTGTAGACCAAAGCTTGTCCGAGTGATAATTTAACAATGCCTAGACCTATGGTCCTCAAACTTGACTTGGAGGTTGGGCCTGACCAGTAGATGAACCCTATTTATTTTGAGGTCATTGGGTCAAAGGTCAAGGTCACAGTGACCTTGAACATTAAAACCTTTTTTAAGCTTGTCCGAGTGATAACTTAACAATGCCTAGACCTAGGGTCCTCAAACTTGGCTTGAAGGTTGGGCCTGACCAGTAGATGAACCCTATTTATTTTGGTGTCAAAGGTCAAGGTCAAAGGTCAAGGTCACAGTGACCTTGAACACCAAAACCTGTTTTAAGCTTGTCCGAGTGCTAACTCAACAATGCCTAGACCTATGGTCATTAAACTTAAATTGGAGGTTGGGCCTGACCAGTAGATGAACCCTACACGAAAACCTTTTTTAAGCTTGTCCGAGTGATAACTCAACAATGTCTGGACCTAGGGTCCTCAAACTTGACTTGGTGGTTGGGCCTGACCAGTAGATGAACACTATTTATTTTGAGGTCATTTGGTCAAAGGTCAAGGTCACAGTGACCATGAACACAAAAACCTTTTTTAAGCTTGTCCAAGTGATAACTCAACAATGCCTGGACCTGGAGGATACATGTTTATCTGCAAATATCAGTCATCATCACAATGTGATTAAGAACTGTACCTACCATCCTCAAACTTTGAATGAACATTGTTCATAATCTTAAAACTGACTCATAGACATCCAATGTGAAATGACAAATCAGCTGGCATTTCGGTCCATGCAAATTTTATTCAATTGTCCAAATATTCCTGACAACATGGCGCTCAGGGGGGGGGCATAATGTTTGACAAACATCTCTTGTTCTTTTTGTCACAAAGATTGTTCAAGGCATACTGATTGGTTGAAAAAACATGGCAGTCAGGAGGCTTCAGAAAAGAGAAAAAAATACAAAATTTGGAAATTCAAAGTCCTTGTCTGATATTAAGAAAATTGAAAAGGAATTTTACTTCAGTGATCCTCTACTTAATTAGTTCAAGCTGTATTTATTGGTTATAAAATCATAGCAACCTTACATCATCATAAAAGGGGTAAATTGAACTTTTAGCTATAATGACAACTACCATTCCACTCAACCAATTTCAACAGGAATGTTACTTTGATGGTCCTCTTTTAAAATTGTTCAAAGACTTACATTCTGTGTAGAACTTTTGTTGCTGCAGCATAAGAAATTGAGAAAAAATCCCAAACTTTAAAAATCCTCCATCTCCATAATCCATTCGTCAGATTCCAAGATAATTTGGCAGAAATCTTCTTTGAGTGACTCTCTACAAAAACTGTTCAAACCATATTGATTTCGTTGACAAACAGGGCAGCAAAGCTGCATCAGGAAATGTGCAAAATGACAAAACTTTATAATTCCATTCTTATTAAAGTTCTTGTTAGATTTCAAGATACTAATGGCTTTACTGATAAACTATTTCTTTAACTGAATGTCCACTCCTTGCAGTTTCATTTGACTCCTGATCAAATTTTCACAGTTATTTGCAGTTAAATATTTACTTCTAATTAACTATCATTCAGGTGATCGATTTAGGGCCATCTTGGCCCTCTTGTTTATGCCAATAAATCTAAAAATGATGTCAAAGCATCGTTTCCCATTACTTGATGCAACATTTACTGACTTGTCAAAGTTTTAAAATGGCTTAATACCCTTTCAATGCTGAATTTTTAAAATGGACTTGTTTGTCCAGCTTTGCATTCAGAGGAGTTCCTTGTCAAATCTAGGTATATCAAGATAAAAATGTTCAAATTATTAAACAGTATAGAGCCTGGGCAGATGGCATTTGGGCCTGTTCTGGCTCTGAACTGGTGGTACCGGCTTCACAAAATGGTTCCAGCAATTTATTTGTGTTTTTTTTCAATTTCAAAATTCTACAATACCAATAATACATTAACATGTATACATTTAGTAAAATATAAAACAGCAATGTATCAATTTTATACATATGGGCTAAAGAAAACAATAATGAATTGTAAGTAATACGTGTAAGACGAATTATACACAGACAACATTGTGGCAATGGAGATTGCCTATTATGAACAATATCTCCATTTCCAATGTTTTCTCAAAAGCTGCTTATCTACATCTTCCAGTTTATGCTTGATATTACTAGTTGTAAAATATATCATACGGAAGAGAATACCTTTGATGATGTCAAAATACATTTTTCTGCACTATTGCAACAGACGAACATAACTCGTCCTTTGGTTGAAGGCACCAATGTACAGGAATATATCCTGGAATGATATGCAATGCCAAATGTCATAATAAATGCCTAGTGTTTTATGGTGCATTGACAGCTAAGGTCATTTAGAGCACTGCCAAATGTCATAGATGTTTGATAGGATTCCTATAAATGGATAATGGTGCTATAAAATGCCAGAATAAGTTAGATATGGAGAAGGATGGTATTGAAATATTTAATTTGTTAGTTTGAATGGTGTTTTATGCCACTTTCAACAGTTGATCTATTATATCACACAGTGTTTCCTTGGTTCAATTACCTGTATTACTGGTAATTATTATTCTGACACTGATACATCAGTGGTAATGCTTTCCTTGCAACCCTGAGTTCCAAGTACCTACACGGCTAGTCAAAATAACCAATTTTGAAAGTATTATATATGACTCAACCAGGAATGGAGACCCGATCTCCTTTCCCTCAACTAATTAACTGATCCGAGTTTGATCATTGGATATGGATCTAACAAAATAAGTATGTAACATGCTATAGAGCCTTTTAGTTGGTCCACTTACTTAACCCTTTCCCTCATATAGACGCTTTCTGATGCCTCTGCAGCAGACAGCTTTTTGAAAACATGGCGACCAAAGAAGCAATTTCTCCTTTTGCCACAAAGTCGTCTGCTGCAGAATTGTTGCATGTGGGAAACGCTTAACCTCATACATGGAAGGATGAGTTTTATTTTGCACTGCCAAAATATGGACACATCATTGACAACATGGTAGGGAGGGATTTGCAGTTTTTGGATAAATATATTACACATCTTCCATCATGCCAAAAGCAATAAATGAGAGCTGCCAACCTTTAAGCATTTGTTGCTTAACATTGTAATGAATTCATCGTTGTGTTTACTAAATCCTCCATTCATGTTAAAGATTGACAAGAATAATCTACACTGTAACAAGAGCGGAAATTATTTGCTGGTATGATTATAATTCATAATTCCTCAAGAATAATAACCCTTTCCCTCATATAGACGCTTTCTGATGCCTCTGCAGCAGACGGCTTTTTGAAAACATAGTGACAAAAGAAGAAATTACACAAAACGTGCAATTTCTCCTTTTGCCACAATGTTTTCCACTTTTTGTCATAGGTTATCCATTCAATTATGGAGATTTTCTATGTTTTGACAAAATATGTTCAAAGTCGTCTGCTGCAGAATTGTCGTATGAGGGAAAGGGTTAAACTAAACCTTGATGCTTAAAAGTTTGATTTTGTTCTTTCACCTATATATATCATGGTCTCAAACATAGCTATAATGGCTAACTAAAAAAAATATATATATTCATCAACCCATTTGAAACCATTTGAGGAAAATGTTTAATAAATAGGAAGTTGGGAGAGGAATATCAATATAAAAATTAAATTCATTGTTGCATTAACCCTTTCAGCGCCGAATTGTTTAAAGTAGACTCTTCCATGTTCAAAATCGGGCGTCTTCATTTCTCATGTAATAAAAGTTTTGGACTATTTTGATAACGAAAAGGTAAAACAATGCTGATTTCAGGTGAGACAGCTCGTTACAAGCTGTCTCACCTGAATCAGCATTGTTTGCAAAAACATCAATATTGCCTTTGGCGCTGAAAGAGTTAAACCTTTCCCACATACAACAAATCAGCAGCAGACGACTTTGGAAACATCTAAGCAACAGCACAGAAAATCTGTTTAAATGAAAGAACAATAATTGAATAGACTTCTTTTGTCGCCATGTTTTCAAAAAGCTGTCCGCTGCAGAGGCATCAGAAAGGGTCTAATATTATGAGGGAAAGCATTAAGTATTTTCTGTTTTTTCCACAATATTTTTTAAAAGTTGTCTGCTGCATAGACATTATGAGTCTATAATCAGGGAAAGGGTTAATGATACAAATGTTGACACCTTTGCTTTGCAGCAGACAATTGCTTTAACTGCAACAGACAATTTTTGATTGATTGATTGGGGTTTAACGCCTTTTTTAACAATTTCGCATAGACAATTTTTGAAATCATTTTGAGCAATGTTTTCATCTCTATTCAATAACAATGCTTTCATTTAATTAAAGATGTTTTCCATAATTTTGCATAAAAGGTTTCAAAGTCTTCTGCTTGCATATTTGTTGTACCTGGGAAATTGTTACCGGTAACCCTTTTCCAAAACAAACGAATCTGCAGCAGACTACTTTGAAAACATAGTGACAAAAAAAAAACCTAAAAAATCTCCGTAAAAGATATATTAATTGTTAAATAAAGTTGAAAACATTGTGGTCAAAGGAGAAATTGCTCACATGAGCAATTTCACCTTTGGCCACAATGTTTTCAAAAGTCGTTGGCTGCTATTGCGTCAAAATGTATCTGCAAGTGGGAAAGGGTTAAAACATTGTTTTAGTTTTTTCTACACATATAATTAGTTTAGTCTAAAAATAAAAATAATATTGGTAATTTGTGTCATGGCAGTTAATTATAACACACTGACCATTATTAGCTCTGCGTTTGTTCTCCAAGAGTACTGAAAACAATCTTCTACATTTACCTATCAATCTTATTATAACATTTAACCCTTTCCCGCTTTGAAAATATATAGGCTACCTACATCATTCTGCAGCAGATGAATTTTTTGAGAAAAAAAATGGTGCAAAAGCAGCAATTGCTTACAGTGAACAAGTTCTCCTTTTGTCAGTATGTATTCAAGTTGATTCTAAAATTATACTCCGTCTTAAAAATAGAGCTATTTCATATTTTCCCTTATATTATTTCAAAGTCGTCTGTTGCTATGTTTTATGTGGGAAAGGGCTTACCTTCTCTTTGCCAAAACATTTTGACATGTAATATCATGGTGTTCTGTATATATACTGAATTCAATTGACCTCAGAACCACTGAAAAACTTGTTCAGAAAATTACTGTTGCTAAATAATCATAAGAGCCTTATGCAGCTGTAAGACGCACTATTCTATAGTTTAATATAACATAAATTATATGCGCATTGTATGATTGGCGTTCACTATTCTGAATGTTATCAAAATGTTTAAAATATTATAATAAATTGATATTAAAATGAACTTAAATGTACCTATTATTTATTAAGTATAATTCATAATATGTTTTCACAAGTTTTAACATTTTCAGCACCAATTTTCCTAAAGTAGACTCTTCCATGTTCAAAATCGGATGACAAAAAGACTGCTTCAGTGTGTGTATACCACGTGACGTTTGACGTCATATTTGCCTGGTCAGACAGCAATAATTGCTCTTGATAAGAATGTAAAAAACAATGGTAACTTTGTTATTTCTTCACCCTTTTTAATGAAACATGGCGCAGTCTACGTTGCTTACAATGTCCTATCTCTGATTTTTACAGGAATTTGATTGGTGGTCTAGTTTTTTCAAACACTTTGACGAACCTGTTTTGATAATGCTCCGGCTGTTAGCGATATTAATAAATTTTGAGAACAGGTTCATCGAAGTGTTTGAAGAAACTAAACCACTAATCAAACTCCGTTGAAAAAACTCAAATGAAACTTGGTACACATGTTCCTAGGAACAATACACCTGTCTATACTAAGTCACATAACTCATTAATAATAATTCAGTTATGCCCCTTTTTATGCCCTCACGGAATCTCCGATTCGGGGGGCATATAGTTTTTGGCCTGTCTGTTGGTCTGTCTGTCTGTTGGTCTGTCTGTCTGCACAAAAAAAACTTTAACCTTGGCCATTACTTTTGAACCATAACAGGTACGGCTACCATATTTCACATGTGTATTCCTTGTGACATGACCTTTCTGTCAGTACCAACAATTTTGACCTTGCGACCTTGACCTTTGACCTAGAGGTTGCCATTCTCGAAAAAAACTTTAACCTTGGCCATTACTTTTGAACCATAACAGATACGGCTACCATATTTCACATGTGTATTCCTTGTGACATTACCTTTCTGTCAGTACCAACATTTTTGACCTTGCGACCTTGACCTTTGACCTAGATGTTGCCATACTAAAAAAAACCTTTAACCTTGGCCATTTCTTTTGAACCATAACAGGTACGGTTACCATATTTCACATGTGTATTCCTTGTGACATGACCTTTCTGTCAGTACCAACATTTTTGACCTTGCGACCTTGACCTTTGACCTAGATGTTGCCATTCTCGAAAAAAACTTTAACCTTGGCCATTACTTTTGAACCATAACAGATACGGCTACCATATTTCACATGTGTATTCCTTGTGACATGACCTTTCTGTCAGTACCAACATTTTTCACCTTGCTACCTTGACCTTGACCTAGATGTTGCCATTCTCGAAAAAAACTTTAACCTTGGCCATTTCTTTTGAACCATAACAGGTATGGCTACCATATTTCACATGTGTATTCCTTGTGACATGACCTTTCTGTCAGTACCTTGCGACCTTGACCTTGACCTAGATGTTGCCATTCTCGAAAAAAACTTTAACCTTGGCCATTACTTTTGAACCATAACAGGTATGGCTACCATATTTCACATGTCAGTACCAACATTTTTGACCTTGCGACCTTGACCTTTGACCTAGATGTTGCCATTCTCGAAAAAAACTTTAACCTTGGCCATTACTTTTGAACCATAACAGATACGGCTACCATATTTCACATGTGTATTCCTTGTGACATGACCTTTCTGTCAGTACCAACATTTTTGACCTTGCGACCTTTACCTTTGACCTAGATGTTGCCATTCTCAATCTTTTTTTTAACCTTCCCCACTACTTTTGAACAATAACAGGTAATGCTACCATATTTCACATGTGTATACCTTGCGACCTTGACCTTTGACCTAGATGTTGCCATTGGGGGGCATCAGTGTTTCACAAACACATCTTGTTCAACTTAGAATAAAGCAGACAAGCGCTGGCATTCACTTGAGGCGCTCTTGTTTCATTTCTTATTGAGACAGCCACAGTTTTTTTGCCTTTGACACACAACATATGATTTAATAGGATAAAAACAATCTAATACTATCCTTGAAATTGTCTCCATTAAAAAGCATAATAAGCCCATTTTCAAGTCAGACAGTTTATTAACCAGTTTTCCCCAGAATGATTTATTTGCATTTACTCGATTACGCTGCAGACTACATTTTGCGGATTAAATAAATATTTATCATAATGAACAATGGCTTCTTTTCCCAACAGGTTTTCAATCATCTTACAGATATTGCCGATGATAAAAGATCGGGTTGTCTCCTTAAATGTCAGTCCTTTAGTCTAGTGATTTAACATTTTTGCTCCTATAAACTGAGACTTTAAACCCTTTCAGGTCTCAAACAGATGATTTTGAGAATATGCGAAATAAGTCATTGCTATCACTTTTTAAATCCTTAAGATGACTCCCTAAGTTTTAAGATAGAAAACTGGAGTGCTTAGAGAATTGTTAATATGGATGTCTATATTTGTTTAAAAAGACCATTTGGACCGATTTCCACCCAATTCTTAGATCACCTCACCCAAAGGCTCAAGGTGATCTATTCTGATCAATCTCTGTCTGTCGTCCGTCCGTTGTTAACTTTTAGCTTTAAACATCATCTCCTCCTAAATCATTGGACCAATTTAAACCAAGCTTCACAGGAGTGTTCCTTTGGTGGTCCTCTTTCAAAATTGTTCAAAGATTTAAATTCTATGGAGGATTTTGGTTTGCCGCGGCATCATAATAGGGTCAAAACGTCCAAACTTTAAAAGTCATCTCCTCTGAATCTGATTGTTTTTAGTAGAAAATTTGATAGAAATTTTACTTGAGTGACCCTCTACAAAAACTGTTCAAATCATATTGATTTGTTGAAAAAAGGGCAGCAAGGCGGCATCAGGAAAGGGGCAAAATTACAAAACTTTATAATTCCATTCTTTATAAAGTTCTTGTTAGATTTCAAGAAAATTTAGCACAAATGTTCCTTTACTGACCCTGTACATAATTATGCTATGTGGCATCAGAAAAGGGGTAAATTAACTAAACCATTGCACTGATATCTATCAAAATTCAAAGGAATTTTCCTTTGGTGGTCCATATTTCAAATTGTGCAAAAATGTAATGCCTTATTACAAATGGCATTATAAGATATTTCTTAGCCACACCTTGCAGTTTCATTTGCACTCCTGATCAAATTTTCCCCAGATATTTGCAGTTAAATATTTGCTACTACATGTTTAATTTACTATCACTCAGGTGATAGATTAAGGGCCATCTTGGCCCTCTTGTTTTTAAAATTGGTCTAAGAATAATATTTTGTTCAGAGCTCTGGTTGCTACGGCATCCAAAAGGGAGATAAAATAAAAGACATAAAATTATTCTCCTTTTAACCCTTACCCTCCCTCATATGACAATTAAGCAGCAGATGACTAGAACATATTTTGTCCAAAAATAGAAAATTTCTATAATTGAATGGATAACCTAAAATTGGAAAACATGGTGGCAAAAGGAGAAATTGCTTGTTTTGAGCAATTTCTTCTTTTGTCACTTTGTTTTCAGAAAGCGTCTATATGAGGGAAAAGGTTAAACTTCTGGTCTTATTTCTAGATAATTTGGCAGAATAGCTCTTTAAGTGCATTCTACAAAACAAAAATTGTTCAAGCCAAATTAACCAAATAGTCCATGCTTTATGGACAGCTCTTGTTTTTATTTAAGTAGACATTAAGATTCTTGTGACAGGTTTTTAGTTCTTTTCATAATCCTTTCCTTAATATAAAGAGGCTTTTTTCCTGTTTTGCTTTTGTTTTTTAACCTTGTGTATTTAATCCTTGCAGTGCAGATTCAGTTCAAACTGCATCAATGACGAAATCAGACAATGGCAACTTTTGAAGTTGATGATAATCCCTACCACACAGAACATCATAAACAAATAACCATCATTAAAGAAAATTAATTTTAACAATTATGGTATTTTCAGATGTTGAAATTAGCCTTATATTATATAGTTTAATTAAATGTGAGCTTTGATGTGAGATCAAAGACCTGAAATTAGTTTATTTGAAATTGAACTCTGTCAAAGAAAGACAATGACCCTTTAATCTGGTCTTGTTTTTTCCCCTGATATATTTAACCCTTTCCCTCATATAGACGCTTTCTGACGCCTCTGCAGCAGACGGCTTTTTGAAAACATAGTGACAAAAGAAGAAATTGCACAAAACGTGCAATTTCTTCTTTTGACACAATGTTTTCCACTTTGTGTCATAGGTTATCCATTCAATTATAGAGATTTTCTATTTTTTGACAAAATATGTTTAAAGTCGTCTGCTGCAGAATTGTCGTATGAGGGAAAGGGTTAATGCCTTTGCAACAGACGACTATTGAAAACATTTTTGGAAAATTAATTATGAGCAATAATTTTTTTGTTATTGTTTTTTTATCCACAACTTTTAAAACTCTAGCATAATTATATTATATTGTCCTATTGCCACTAGGTTTTCAACTGTTTTCGATAATTTCACTTTCATTTATAGAGTTATTTTATAAATATATAAAATATGTCTGCTGTAAATTTGTTGTATATGAGAAAGGGTGAAATCCTATTCATTCTCATTCCCCTCCAAACCCTATATTGGAACGGATGGATACTCCAAAAAATCTTCTCACAAACTGTTCAGTAACCACATCAACGGGCTTTATTGAGAAATAAAAGAAATATTTTTATGTCAAAAATACATTACCAGTCATTTATTACCTGATATATAATCTCTACACCCTTAATTCATCCAGAAAAAGAACTCGCCTTGCCTATTCCTCACGTATATGTGATATACACGGTCGCCCGTAAGAGCGGGAGAGCGCGTGATATATGGTCACTTTCATTTCTGGATCCACCAGCTAGACAGGCTAAGAAATTACATTTATTTTCTAATTATTCTTTTCTTGGTTTTTTAAGGCCTATTGCCTTATTAAGTTGTTTCATTCAGTTATTTAACTGCATTGACAGAGATATTCAACTTAAATTGTTAAATTATTTTTGTAATTGTTTGTTTTTGTAGTCGACAACTAGCTGAAAAGCACGAGGTGGTTACCCCACCCATTATTTTCAGTTAATGTCTTCGGGTGCGGAACGTAATACTGAGTTCAAGACTTAAAGTTTAACGATGAGTTCCCAATCCCGTTATAGATGATATTTATGATTGATTGTTGTACATTACATGTGTTTATAACATAGACAAAAAAAATATATTATTTTTGTTTATCAATTATATACGTTCCGGGTTTTCACTCGGGTAGAAAAATAAAAGGTAGAAAAAATTTATAATTTTTTTTTTTATTTTTTTATTTTTGTGTTCATTTCGTATATATTTTTGTATCATAAATATGTCACATAAGGTGAACGGAGGCGTGGCTCGTGTGGTCATGCTGTGGACGCATGGGACACGCATCCGAACTGTGTGGTTTGCTCAAAGTGCACACAGCTTTCACCGTGCGAGTACTGCTCTTCTTAGACTGTTTCTATTTGGAAACGGGCTGGGAAGGGTAAGACTTAGCAGAAAGGGTAAGAGTGCCCCTAAAAAGGCGTCTCTGATCTCTTCGAGTGAAGCGGAGTTCGAGGGGTTCTCCCAATCGGACTCCGCGACCGTGTTGAGTGGATCAAAGGTTAAGGCTGTTCCTTCTCCACTTAGCACAACCGCACCTCCTAGTCTAGCTAGAGACACGGAGGAGCGGAAGGTAGCTTTGGATGCTCGTTGTTCTGTCGGGAAACAAAAGCCTTCGGGCCAGACACCGTATAGAAACAGGGTGGAATGTGCTCAAGAGCTGGAGTCTTCTACACTTGAACGGCATTATCTGACGCCTAGTGTTGGGGCTCAACCTTCGAAAGAAGGGGATGCCGGATTCACCCGCCGGGAAACCGAGCGGACTGGTTTGTCAGACCTTCATACCTCTTGCAGGGAAACCTAGCAAGTTGGTCATTCCAACACCACACTCTGAGCTACAGCAGTCTTCGGACTGCTGCAGAGTGCCGGATTACGATGTCTGCGGACAAAGTTCTCTGGAGACTTTTGATAGGCAGCTTCACTAACTGCCTATCGCTAGTCAACCGGGTAATGCTAGAGCTGGACAGCAAAACCCATATGCCGAGGCGCGACAGGTCCCCGGGCAACCGGGGCGTCATCTAGCGATGGCGCGACCTGTCACCGGTCAGTCATCTAGCCATGACACGACCGGGCCGGTCAGTCATTTTGCCATGGCTCGACAAGGTATTCATTCACTTAGCGGTGACATGACAGGTCTGCAGTCGAATAGCTACGACGCGGCCAGGCAAACGGTCAGTCATTTAAATATGACGCGACCAGGCAGTCACTCATTTCACGATGACGCGGCTAGCCAATCAGTCACGCATGTAGCCATGTCGCGACAAGGCGGGGGTCAATCAGTTAGCTATGATGCGACCAGCCAACCGGTCACGCAGGTGAACATGACGCGGCAAGGAGATAGTCAATCATTTGGTAATGACGCGGCTAGTCTACCTGTCGGTTATGAAAACATCGCACGACCAGGCAGTCTGTCATTTGGCAATGACGCGACTAGCCAGCCAGTCGCTTATGTAAACATGGCGCGACCAGCCAGTCGGTCACGCATGTGAACATGACACGACCAGGCAGTAGTCAGTCATTTGGTAATGACGTGGCTAGCTTGCCTGTCGGTTATGAAAACATCGTTCGACCAGGCAGTCTATCATTTGGCAATGACACGACTAGCCAGCCAGTCGCTTATGTTAACATGGCGCGACCGGGCACGGGCTCTGTACTGGCTGACCGAGTTGATACTATTATCATTCTATCTCAGGTCAACAACAGAGTGGTGTTATGAATATTCAGAGTAGGTTAAGCACCAAACTCTAATATTCAGCCGTATAGCTCCGAGTACGGGAATTATCGGTCGGAGAAATCCTTCCGTTCCCCAAAGGGACTGTGTACTTCATTAAAGAAGACACTCTTCCCCATTACCAACCACCGGTCCATTCAGTGGATCCGGTCGGTAAGACTCGACCAGGCAAACGGTTAATCATTTAGATATGACACAACCGGGCAGTCAATCATTGTACAATGACACGACTAGCCAACCAGTCACACATGTAGCCATGTCACGACAAGGCGGAGGTCAAGCAGTTAGCTAATAGCAGTCATTTGGTAATGACACGACCAGGCAGTCCATCATTTGGCAATGACACGACTAGCCAGCCAGTCGCTTATGTAAACATGGCGCGACCAGGCACGGGCTCTGTACTGACTGACCGAATCGATACCAATTATCATCCAATCCGGGTCAACAACAGAGTGGTTATACGAATATTCAGAGCGTAGGATGCACCAACTCTAATATTCATCCGTCTAGCTCCGGGAATGGGAATTATCGGTCGGAGAAATTCTTCCGTTTTCCCCAAAGGGAACTGTGAACTTCACTAAGAAGACACTCTTTCCCAATACCAACCACCGGTCCATTCAATGGATCCGGTCGGTAATAGACGGGAATACCAAGCCTACCGGGGTTCAGCAATACCCAATCGTGGGATATCACTGTACCCGGAGGGACACCTATATAGTAGGCAGTCCTTAGAAAGGCAACCCCTGGACCAGAATACACTAATTCATTCTGGGAAAGGGAGGTCCATGTCTGAGTCAGATGTAGATCAACCGGTTGTAAGACCAGTTAGGCTATGTCGGAGGATTAGACACTCTTCCAGCTCTTCGTGTTAAGAAGATGAGGGAAGTCAGTCGCTTTCAGATAACGACTCCTTAGACTCTAAGCTCCTCTTTGGTGGAAGGATAGCTGCGGGACTGTGTCTGATGCGTTAGAACAGTCCAGAAGTCTTTCGGCGAGCGCAGTTAATACATTTGCACAGGGCCAGAAACTCTCTGCGTCTTCTACGGTTAAGAAGCCTTACCCTGCAAAGAGCATAACGGGAAGTTAAGGCGTTTACGCCGAGACAACCAATTTACACAGGTAATAAGTCGGCTAACCGAAGGCCCCTTACCAAGGGGCTAAGAATCGGCAGCCTTCTAAGTAAAGCACAACCCCTAGGCCTCAGCCCTAGGGATGCGCACCTTTCTATGATCGTCCCAAGGCCGGAGATTACAGTCGGGTCCGCCTGTTGTTTTTCATAGAGGAATGGGAAAGTGTCACAGAGGATCGTTGGATCTTATCTGTGATACAGGAGGGGTATCCAATTCCCTTCATTTCTTCTCCTCTTCTGACAAGTGTGCCTATTGACATGTCGTCACGTCATCCGGCCATGTCAAAAGTGATTTCATCGCTTCTGTAAGAAGGCCATAGAGAGGGTTCTCAACCCCAATTATCGGGGTTGATACAGCCGTCTTTTCCTCGTCCCGTAGGAAGACGATCGGTGGAGACCGGTTATAGATTTATCAGCTCTAAATCTATTGATTCCGGTCGAGAAGTTCAAAATGGAGTCGACCCGCTCCATCCGAATAACTATTCGGGAAGGCGACTGAGCGGTCTCTCTATACCTCACAGACGCCTATTACCACATTCCGATCTCTCCCTTGTCGAGGAAGTACTTTCGTGTTGTGGTAAATGACAAGGACCAGAGGATATTCACTTTGTGAACTCTGAGACAGGGAGGTCAAGACCATCTCATACGTGAGCTCGGTTGATTTCATGCGATCTCATTCTTCTTCGGAAAAGGGATCAATTCCTCGGTCATGACTCCTTCATAGGATTCCATGTCGAATCGGACACTGACCTTCCGGTTCAGAACCGGCTATAGTCAATCCTCATGTCTTCGGGGAAAACCCACGAACCCGTTTTGTCTGACAAATAAAAGACATATCGGGATCACTGCCCCATATGATGATGAAACAATTTAGATCCGGACTCTAAATAAATTATCATTGGCGGAAGGTTAGTGCATTCACTGCGGCCATAAGGCCCATTTCGGCGTAGGCGGCAACATCGTTTAAACAGGGACAGAAACGTACAGCGACTTCTGCAAGGGCATTCTTAGAAGCCAACCTGTGAAGACGCAAAGAGACAGGCTAAGTTCGAGCCTATCGTTACGGGAGCTAAGTTGGCATACAACCAAGTAGAGCACTGTCCCTAATCCGCAGCGATAGGGAATCACTCCTCTCTATTAAATCTTCTAACAAAGAATGATATAGAGGGGGTATCAACCTTCCATTCGGGGTTGCTACAACTGTCTTTCTTCTTGCACACAAAAACTTCATTTTGAAGAAAAGACCAGTTTACTCTTTATCCAGTTCTTCATTTGCCTGGAATCCGCTGTGGTCGAGTGGTTAGCGTCGGGGATTTCGAGACCGGGTGTCCCGGGTTCGATCCCCAGTCGCGGCACTACGGTCATGGTGGAGTGCCCTTGGGCAAGGCATATTTTCCAGCCTAGTACTGGTTTGTTTACCCAGGGATCATGAATAAGTGAACTGTCGCCGTGATATAACTGAAATAATGTTGAAAGCGGCGTAAAACCCCAATAAATCAAATCTTCATTTGCCTAAATACTTTCAAAGTTGTCTGCTGCCATTTAATGTAGTGTGTTGGAAAGGGTTAAAATTGATATACTGGTAGAAGAAATTACAAAGCTATGTTGTCTTCTTTCATGGATAGTTTAACCCTTTCCCTCATATAGATGCTTTCTGACACCTCTACAGCAGACGGCTATTTGAAAACATAGTGACAAAAGAAGAAATTGCACAAAACGTGCAATTTCTCCTTTTGCCACAATGTTTTCCACTTTTAGTCATAGGTTATCCATTCAATTATAGAGATTTTCTACTTTTTTACAAAATATGTTCCAAGTCGTCTGCTGCAGAATTGTCGTATGAGGGAAAGGGTTAATGGTTTGAGGTGAGAAATTGAAAGCCTAAGTGGTTCATTGGAGCATTGGTTTATAGCTGTAGATAAATGAAAACAGGTCTTTGATTCTGTGAGGTGATGTTTTATGTGATATATTTACCAGTTGTGTAGGGCAAATTCGGGACTGTTGTGTTCCAATTTGGACGAAAAAAATAGAAATGGAATTGAAAGCAGTTAAGCTACTACCGGGTATGTCTTTTAACTCACTGAGCACAAAATGTTTCAGTGGAGCTACTGCTTTTCATCATTGCTGGTTGTCCATTATCTTTCTCTTCTTCAACAATTCTATTACACTTGCCCACATACAACAATTGGCAGCAGACCACAATGAGGCAAAACACAATACTAAAAATTCTACTAAATTGAAAGTTGAATATTTTAATAAAGTCATTTTTGCAAAGGGAGAAATGGCTTCTTTTGCTACAATGTTTCCAAAAGACGTCTGCAGGAGAGAATGGGTTGAAATACATCTTCTCTTCATACTTCTTGGGAAATTTCAAGCCAATTCTGCTGGGATGTTTGTTGGGTGGACTGTCTCAGAAAGGATATGAACAGAAATAATGTTTATATAGTCTTGCCCCCTGAAACTACTTAACCCTTTCCCTCATACGACAATTCTGCAGCAGACGACTTTGAACGTATTTTGTCAAAACATCTCCATAATTGAATGGATAACCTATGACAAATAGTGGAAAACATTGTGGCAAAAGGTGAAATTGCACGTTTTGTGCAATTTCTTCTTTTGTCACTATTTTTTCAAAAAGGTGTCTGCTGCAGAGGCGTCAGAAAGCGTCTATATGAGGGAAAGGGTTAAGTCACAGAAAAATATTAAAAAAATTGCATAGGATGATTTACTAATGATTTACTAATTTGGAAAGTTTCCTTGTTAAATGAAGGTATGATAGTTATTGAATATTATAGGGACAAAAAACGTTTTGACAAACATTATTAGCAATATTTCCTTTTGCTACAATAGTTTCAAAAGTCGTCTGCTGCAGATGAATTTAACTTTAGTCTGCATGTGGAAAGGATTTAAAGTTGAACAGGTTGGTCATGATACAACAGCATTGCAGCTGCTCTATTATCTGTTGGCGAAGACACCCTAATAAGTACAATTTACATAATCCCACAATAATTTCAAAAGTCGTCTGCTGCAGATATGTCAAAATGCATCTGCATGTTGGAAGGGATTTTGTGAACATCTTGAAATTGCACACATATTGACACCGGTAACATGGTCTCAGGTGAATAGTCCAGGATCGGCATGGCTGACACTGGTTTTTTAGCTCACCTGAGCTTTGCTCAAGGTGAGTTATTGTGATCGCCTTTTGTTCGACGTCCATTGTCCATCGTCCGTCGTGCGTCAACTTCTTCACCTCGGTAACCAGTGGGTCAATTGGGATGAAACTTTACAGAAAGCATCCAATGACCTCACCAGAATTCCTTCAAATTTTTGGGATCCATGCAGAATTCTGGTTTCCATGGCAACGAAATGACAAAAACTTCAAAATTCTTCTTCTCCCAAACTGGTTGGCAGATTTTCAAATAATTTTGTGGAAATGTTCCTTGGATGACCCTCTATCAGATTCCTTCAAGCCATGTTGATTGGTGAAAAAACATGGCCACCAGGCTATTTTGCCTTATATGGCTAAAGTGAAAACTTAAAAAATCTTCTCCGAAAGTATCAGGCCGATTTTCAAATAATTTTGTAGAAATGTTCCTAGGGTGACCCTCTATAAGATTCCTTCAAGCCAAGTTGATTGGTCGGAGACTGGCAGCCAGGGGGAGGGGCTTATATTGCTAAAGTGAAAATGATAAAAAAGATCACGTGAGCGATCCAGGGCCATCATGGCCCTCTTGTTTGACAAAATGTTAGTTGCATCATTTGCTCTTCAAAATGTTTGCAGACTGAAGCAAGGAGACCCATATCCCTTGTAACAATGAGACCCAGACCCCTTCTTATATGGTGTAGCTCTTCTGGTTAGTTCATTGTTTGAACTTATAATTGGTTTGTTGTTGACAGGCATACCGCAAGAGGTCCAGATAAGGAGTAGTTTACAGCTCTTTCTCTCTTATTATCCAACCAAATCCTAAGATGTTGGTACTCAAAAGAATTGTCTCAATGAGGCGAATATTTTAAGTACTCACAACATAGGGTTATAAGATCAAATAAGGATGTTAGAACCTGCAAAACGCCCCTTATCTAGAGCTCTGATACCAGCAGTATTTCTACCTGAGCTTAACCCTTTCTCACATACAACAAATCTGCAGAAGCATTACTTTGAAAACAAATTGGCAAATTAAGGAAAATCTCTATATTTTAATGACGGTTATATTATTGAAAATAGTTGATAACATTGTGGCAAAAGGAGAAAATTTGCTCAGTATGAGTAATTTCTCATTTTTCTTCAATGTTTTCAAATGGCGCCATCTGCAGATGTGTCAAATGCCTCTTTATGTATGAAATGGTTAAGCCTCAATATTAACTTGTTTCTGGATTTAATGATACTCTTAATACAATTCCCTGCAACAGCTTGATGTTAGTTTATCCTTTCCCCAGGAATCCGCTGTGGTCGAGTGGTTAGCATTGGGGATTTTGAAACCGGGTGTCCTGGGTTCGATCCCCTGTCGCGGCACTACGGTCATGGTGGAGTGCCCTTTGGCAAGGCACATTTTCTAGCCTAGTACTGGTTTGTTTACCCAGGGATCATGAATAAGTGAACTGTCGCCTTGATATAACTGAAATATTGTTGAAAGCGGCGTAAAACCACAATAAATAAATCAATAAATAAATTATCCTTTCCCAAATAATAGCGTTTTAACCCTTTCCCACTTACAAAAATGATGCAGCAGACGACTTTAAAAACATAGTGACATAAACCTAAAAAATCTCCATAAAAGATAGCTTATAATTGTTAAATAAAGTTGAAAACATTATATGGCCAATGGAGAAACAGCTCATCATGAGTAATTTCACCTTTGGCCACAATGTTTTCAAAAGTTGTCTTGCCTCAAAATGCGTCTGCAGGTGGGACAGGGTTAATTAATGTGTGTCTAAGGAAAGATGGAATCCGCTGTGGTCGAGTGGTTAGCGTCGGGGATTTCGAAACTGGGTGTCCCGAGTTTGATCCCCAGTCGCGGCACTACGGTTATGGTGGAGTGCCCTTGGGCAAGGCGCATTTTCTAGCCTAGTACTGGTTTGTTTATCCAGGGATCATGAATAATTAAATTTAATTGCGCGCTAAATGACCTTAGCTGTCGATGCGCCATAAAACAATATACATTCATTCATTCATTCTAAGGAAAGATAGTTTTTGAAAACATCTTTGGAATTAAAAATAAAGAGGTGTTTATTTCAAGATCAATCCAGTTGATAGACATCTTAATTTGGGTTAAATAAGAGAATATGCATGCTGTTTGATGGATCATAAATCTAGAAAGGAATGAAATGAATAGGGCATTGCCTTAACAAACTGCTTTAGGCTTCATTCAATTATTTTTGTCGGAAATTTTCAAAGGAAGCATACAAAATTATGTATCGCAGAGAACATTTTCTGTGATTCTGTTATTAACCCTTTCCCTCATACGACAATTCTGCAGCAGACGACTTTAAACGTATTTTGTTAAAACAAAGAAAATCTCCATAATTGAATGGATAACCTATGACAAAAAGTGGAAAACATTGTGGCAAAAGGAGAAATTGCACGTTTTGTGCAATTTCTTCTTTTGTCACTATGTTTTCAAAAAGCCGTCTGCTGCAGAGGCGTCAGAAAGTGTCTATATGAGGGAAAGGGTTAAATTTCAAAGCATAGGTCAATAACTGATATTACTTGTTCAGCACAATAATCCTTTTGCTTAGCACGTCAAAAGGCGTTTGTAAGTGGAAAGGGTTAATATTTTGTAAGAGAAGCTGAGATAAGAAACCATTTCCAACATATATAGACGCTTTCAGACACATCTGCAGCGGACGACTTTCGATGATGAACAATTTCACCATTTGCTACAATGTTTCCAACTCTTTTTAATAATTAAACTGTCATTAATGGAGATTTTTCAACATTTTTGATAAGATGTTTTTAAAGTCGTCTGCTACAGATTTGCTGTATGTGGGAAAGGGTTAAAAGGTCTTTGAGACTTATTTACTGTTTTATTATTTTATGAAACCCTATGTTGTGAATACTCAAAAGAATTGTGGTTATGTATCAATTCTATTAAGTACAAACAACATAGGGTTTTCATGATTGATAACGACATAAAAACATAAAAAAGGTTTGTTACTGTGAGCTGGATTTCATTTCTGTTAAAAGTTCTTTGACACTGAATATCTCAGTCACTACTTGATTGAACCCTAGTTATGAGTACTCACAATTACCCACAACATAGTGTTTTAAAGATTGATACAATATAAGAACATAAAAACGATTCTTTACTAAGAGCTTTGTTTTCATATGATGTCCTGTTATGTTTTGGCTGTTTCATATAAAGAAAGGGTTGATAAATCTGGGATCCTGTCCATCAAATTTGAGGCTTATTTACATATCCTTGACATGTCAATTATCAAGTGTAAGAAATAATGGAATGGGTCAATGCTGCTGGTTTACTAAACATTAAGATTTCATTCCTTCAGTTTGAAGACATATAGCATATTCCAATTGAGTGTTTGCCTAGTATTCATAGTGTTTTTTCCTTTTCTGGGTTCATATCTTTTTGCAATGCTAGTAATTATTTTAATCCTTTCCATCATACAGATGATTTATAAGGCCTCTGCAGCAGACGACTTTTGAAAACATTGTGACAAAAGTTGAAAATGCTCATGATGAACAATTTCCCCTCTTGCCACAATGTTTTCCACTTTGAGTCATTGATAAGAGATTTTTCTCATTTTTGTCAACTTTTATGCCCTCCAATTTGTTTTCTTGACGAGCATATAGTCGCCGCTTCGCATGTCCGTTCGGCTGTCCATCCCGCCTTTGTTCAGGCTATTTCTCAGCAACTACTGACTTGAATTCAATGAAATTTTATGGGAAGCTTAACTAACAAGAGGAAATGTGCATATTATCACCATGTTCTGGTTTGATGATTTTTACTGAGTTATTGCCCTTTTAATTTCTATATAATATGACATAGGAAAATTTTGTCCAGGCTTTTTCTCATAAGAGGATAATATTATGTGCATATTATCACCATTCCTGTGTTCTCGCTATACTTCGGGGAGCATTCATCTGTTCCACCGATATCTTGTGTTCAAAGCCGTCTGCTGCAGATTTGTTGTATGTGGGACAGGGTTAAGTGATATTTGTTGCATAGTTGTATTCTGACAAGATACAGGCCAAGCTCAGATTGTTCTTAGCAAGGAAATTGCCCTTTAACTAAATATCTTAAATTTTGCTGTTTCTGCACATTTTCTTTGCAATGTTCATGATTATTATACTTTCATTTACAGAGGTTTTCTAAGTCATCTGCTGGAGATTTTCTTGTATGTGGGAAATATTTTGCTTTGAAAATTTCACAGATTTATAGATGACTTAATCTTGTTGGAACCAAGAAACGTACATGGACTTTTTACGTAAGCCCAATTTTGAAGAACAAACTATAATTTTCAGTACATAATTTTCAGGATCATTTCAAAGTTGTAA
Source organism: Serripes groenlandicus (assembly GCA_031761405.1). Lineage (NCBI taxonomy): Eukaryota > Metazoa > Mollusca > Bivalvia > Cardiida > Cardiidae > Serripes > Serripes groenlandicus. The sequence goes on along the minus strand of JASEVX010000001.1, from coordinate 43,814,642 downwards.
CACTTATACCTTGTGGTCTTGAAAAACGATAAAATACAAGGAACACAAGGAAACAAACCATAATTTAAATTACACAGATGACATTTGATATTACAAAAAAAAATAGAACAAAAAAGCTTATTGACAGCAGCCAGACTTTGAAGCTCAACTGTGATTTACCATCTGAACGGACTGTTTATGAAAGGTTGTTATTTTTTTACTCATTTTTGCTTTTATTCTTTGTGTGTTTGGGTTTCTTTTGAAAACATTCTATCTGTGCAACCTGCTTCATTATTTATCTCCCACCAAAAACTCTGGCCAGGTTCCTAGAAAGAATTTGTGGCAAACTGGTACAATTTAGTTATAGCAGAAAGCACATTGTTTGGTGATCTGGTTTTCATTTACATTAGGTAACCATGACATTGATTAAAAGCAACACACTCATATCAAATTTAACTTTCTGGTCCCTTTTTAACTCACCTGAGCACAAAGTGCTGAAGGTGAGTTACTGTGATCGCCTTTTGTCTGGTGTGCGTCGTCCGTCAACATCTTCTCCTCAGTAACCAGTAGGTCAATTGGGATGAAACTTCACAGAAAGCTTCCTCTCAATGACCTCACCAGAATTCCTTCAAATTTATGGGATCCATGCAGATTTCTGGTTTCCATTGCAAAGAAATAATAAAAACTTTAAAATTCTTCTTCTCCCAAACTGGTTGGCAGATTTTTAAATAATTTTGTAGAAATGTTTTTTGGATGACCCTCTATTAGGTTCCTTCAAGCCATGTTGATTGGTCGAAAAACATGGCCACCAGGGGGCAGGGCTATTTTGCCTTATATGCCTATAGTGAAAACTTAAAAAATCTTCTCCTCCGAAAGTGTATAGCCAATTTTCAAATAATTTTGTAGAAATGTTCCTTAAGTGACCCACTATAAGATTCCTTCAAGCCATGATGTTTGTTCGAAAAATATGGTCTCCAGGGGGCGGGCTATTTTGCCTTATATGGCTATAGTGAAATCTTCTCCTCCAAAAGTGTTAGGTCGATTTTCAAATAATTTTGTAGAAATGGTCCGAATGGTCCAAAAGTGACCCACTATCAGATTCCTTCAAGTCATGTAAATTGGTCCGAAAGAATGTGGCTGATTTTCAAATTATTTTGCAGAAATGTTCCTTTAGTGACCCGCTATCAGATTCCTTCAAGCCATGTTGATTGGTCGAAAGTGGGCGGGGCTATTTTGCCTTATTGGCTATAGTGAAAACTTAAAAAAAATTCTCCTCCAATTGATTTTCAAATAATTTTGTAGAAATGGTCCGAATGGTCGTAAATTGACCCACTATCAGATTCCTTCAAGCCATGTAAATTGGTCAAAAAACACGGCTGCCAGGGGGCAGGGGCTTATATGGATAAGGTGAAAAAAAAAAAATCAGGTGAGCGATCCAGGGCCATCATGGCCCTCTTGTTAGTTCCTTTGAAATTTAAGTCAGTTCAACTTGTCTTACTAATTTCTAGGCAACAGATATAGATCTCGTGTTTTATGCTTGTCATTATTTTGTTTGAGACCAACACAAAATATGTTTTTATCTTTTGGTATTTTTTATTTCACAAGAAGTTGGCTCACCTGAATTACAGTGATTTCCCTTTGCCCATGGCCTGTCATCTCTGTTTTTATCATCAACAATTTGCTTATGGACATTCTTTTCACCAATTTGTTGTATGTGGGAAAGGGTTGAGAAGTATCTTGTGGACACTCAAGTGACCACATTTATTCAGAACATTTGATAATTAAGGTTATAATGAACATGAATCGTGTCAGATCAAAAACAAGGTAATTATGTCAATTTAACCATTTCCCTCATATAGACATTTTCTGACGCCTTTGCAGCAAACAGCTTTTTGAAGACATGAAAAACAAAAGAAGAAATTGCTCAAATCGAGCAATTTCTCCTTTTGGCACCATGTTTTCAACTCTTTTCAATTATTGTACTTTCATTTAAAGAGTTTCTATTTGTTTTTAGCTCTACTGGCCAAAGGCCAGAAGGGCTTATGTCATGGCGATTTGTCCGTCGTCTGTCCGTCCGTCCGTAAACAATTTCTTGTTAACACGATAACACCAAAATTGCTATAAAAAAGCTTGTTAACACGATACAGTTGTATCTCAACCAAACTTATACAGTAGTTAGATATCCATGAGAGCTCGGTTCCTTTCGAAAACCAGCCATATCTGCCCATGCATGACTGGATTATGGCCCTTGAAATGGTCAAAATTGCTATAATAGAGCTTGTTAACACGATACAGTCTTTATTTTTTATTGTATCTCAACCAAACTTATACAGTAGTTAGATATCCATGAGAGCTCGATTCCTTTCGAAAACAAGCCAGATCCGCCCCATGCATGACTGAATTATGGCCCTTGAAATTGTCAAAATTGCTATAATAGGGCTTGTTAATATGATACAGTCCTTATTTTTTATTGTATCTCAATCAAACTTATACAGTAGTTAGATATCCATGAGAGCTTGGTTCATTTCTAAAAAACGGCCAAATCTACCCATGCATGGCTGGATTATGGCCCTTGAAATTTTCAAAATTGCTATAATACAGCTTGTGAACACAATAGAGCTCTGATCTTCACCAAACTTAGATGGTATTTGAATATTGATGACATATTGGTTCCTTTTGAAACAAGCCAGATCAATGCCAGTAGAGCATAGGCCCTCATGGGCCTCTTGTTTAGGGTATGTTTTCAAAGTAGTCTGCTGCAGATCATATTCTTTTCTTTACAAGCAATTTCTCAATGTTTTCAAAATCTGTCGGCTACTGTTGCCTTGTAATGTCAATACATTGACGGTAAACCCAATTTTTAGGTGCTTACTATTGTGAAAATTATTTGACCGATGACTGAATACTAATACACATCATTTTTGTCCTCGGTACTCGAAAAGTCAGAAGACAAGGTACTTTAACTCTTAGCACGCTAGCGGCGGTTTTTGTCAACCGTTGATGACATTTACAAACAGTTTGGATCTAGATCACTCCCCACAAAACGTGGGGACTGATCTGAGATCCAAACTGATTGCCACCCCGATTCAATTTCAGTAAACATTTAGGGATTTTTTTTTTTTTTTTTTTTCAAAATTTTGCAGACGTCAATATAGTAGACGAAAATAATTTAGCATGCAAAGAGTTAAGGAATGTTTTTGTTTATATAGAGAGACTGGGTTATAAAGACCACCATTTCGCTAATTCACAACACCGTATTAATTATTTTATTTTTAATTGTCATCTATTATTTATGTTTAATGAAACTCTCTGTCTGTCTTCACTTTCTCATTTCTATATATCAACTTTATAATTTCACAATAACTTCTATAAGTTCTAATGTCTTGAGTTCCAAACGGTTTGCCTAAAAGTTTTAAACTAATTTTTTTAATACTCAAACTACCTGATCATCACACTTCCCTGAAAGTTCCTAAAACTCTATATTTAAATTTCCAACAACTGTTACATTCATAATCTGTTCACATAGCCGCAAGGACCTGAACTCTCATATACCTCTATGCTAATTTCTTTTCCTTTAAGGAGACATGTGACAATTTAGTCCCCGGAAATCATTCTTTCCTATCATAATCTTCTTACACCTTTTTATGTCAAAAATACATTACCAGTCATTTAATACCTGATATATAATCTCCATACCCTAATTCATCCAGAAAAAAGAACGCGCCTAGCGTATTCCTCACGCCCTGTGTGATATACACTGTTGGCGGTAAGCACCGCTGCACGTGGCCAACTTTTCTCTTTTAGTTTCTGGACACAACGACCTACAGGCTTTTACAGAATTTATTTTCATTTCTAAATTTAATTTTCTTTGTTTGTTAAAGCTTTCGCTTTAACAGTCGTTTTCATTCAGTTAATTGTATTACATTAACTTCTTATTAACTTTAATTGTGTTTAATTATTGTTTGTGTTTAAGTTGTCTTTTGTATTTTACAACTTGCTGAGAGTCACGGGTGGTTACCCCACCCACTATTTCAGTTACGTGTCGGGTTTATTAATGGCCGTGCATTCTTAACGGTTAGTTATCTACCGACCTTGTTGTTAGCGATAATATTGTATTATCTCTTTGTATTACTTCGTATATTTATGGCATATTTACAATTGTGAAAAATATTTGAAAAAATAAATTTCATTGAAATACGTTCGGTGATCGACGAGTAGAGAAAAATAAAAAATAGAAAAATTATTTTTGTTTTTTTGTTGAATTTCATATTGTGTATTGCATTTATTATGTCACATAAGGGTGAACAGAGGCGTGGCTCGTGTGGTCATTTAGTGGCTTTATGGGACACGCATCCTTCCTGCATTTCGTGCACTAAGTGCATAAAGGACTCACCCTGTGAGTACTGCTCGTCTTGGTCTGAAGCCATTTGGAAAAAGGCTGGGGCAAGAGGACTCACAAAAGCCGTAAGGCTAAGAAAATCCCGGTTAAGGTTTCTCTTAGCTCGACTAGTGAAGCGGAGTTCGATGGCTTTTCACAATCATGGGGAGTGATCAGAAGGTAAGATCTATTAAATCACTCTTTACAACCCCCCCCCCCCCCCCTCAGCTTCGGCTGGTTCTTCATGGGACATAGGGGAACAGATGTTAGCGTCAGGTGTCAGTTCTTCCGAACGGCAATTTCCGACGCTAGGTGTTAGGGCTGATCCTTGTGGGGACGCCATAGGGCATTATAAGGGAAACCTTATTGATTGGCCTATACTAACACCACACTCTGCGGGAAAACATTCTTCGGAATCCGGCAGAGTGCCAAATTTCGTCTCCGGACAGAATTTGGAGACCGGTGATAGAGCAGTTGAAATACTGCCTATCGCTAGTCAACCGGGAATTGCTTCCGAGCAAAACCCTTATGATACCGGGCAACCGGTCACTCATTACGCCGTGGCACAACCGGTCACCGGAAAACCGCAGTCATGGAGAAATGACGCGACTGGGAACCGCTCAGTCATTTAGCTATGACGCGACCGGGCAACCGGTCAGGCAGTTCAACATGATTCCGGGCACCGGGAAATCAGTTGACAATGAAATTGGCTATTCATTTAATTAAAAATGGTCCAATCAAATGACGCGTCCGGACACCAGTCAACCGGGTACCGGGCAACCAGGTACCGGGCAACCAGGTAACGGGCAACCAGGTACCGGGCAACCAGGTACCGGGCAACTGGGCCCTGTGTTTCTCGATCGGATAGATACGAGGTATCATTCGTTCTCCGCACAACCAGACTACATGGATATACAAAACACTGGGCAGTATGTACCAGGTTCATTTATCCAACCGCCTAACAGTGGTTATAGGGAATACCAGTCGGAGAAATACTACCGTGCTCCTAGGGAAACAGTGTATTACTCTAGAGAGAACTCACCACCCCTATACCAAGCTCTGTTACATAAGGTGGAACGGCTGTATGATAGACAGGTTAACCAAGCCTACCGGGATCAGAAAATTCCAGCTCATGAGAATTTGCGACTCCCGGAAAGACACCTCTCGAAGAGGCAGTCTTTGGAAAGACAAACCCCCGTTCGGGATAGTTCTGTTTATTCCATGAAGGGTAGGTCGAGACCGTCCCATACGGTTAGTTTGGCCCCGACAATCGACCCTGTGCGACCTCTCTCTGCTGCGGAAGAATCTATGTCTGATTCGGAAGTTGATCAACCGGTTGAAAGACCGGTTAGAGACAATTTAACACGTCGTAGGGTTCGACAAGCTTCCATGTCTTCGTCTGACAAAGAATTGGAAAGTCAGCACACTACAATTGACGAGCCAGCTGTAGAACGTTGGTCACTACAGCAGGCCATTGAAGAAGTGTTTAGGGTAGTTCCTAGTACTTTTTGCCCTAAGGTTGACGCTCCCCCTCGTCGCAAAAACGTTTCGAGTTTGGAAGAACTGAATGCGGAGACAACAACTCCACAGCAGTTGCTTCCACAGGCGAACAACCTGGGCAGGTTGTTGGACCAATTGCAGTCCACCAGATCGTTGGTTACTATTGAACCAGCCTGGTCAGTCCCACTAGCCATTTCTAAGGAATGGGTATCTCCGAAAGCGTATGTAGCATCTAAGGAGTACTTTCCTGTTAAAGTGCCAACCTTAGACGGAGATGCGGCTACACTGGGACTGTCTGCACCCACATCAATAACGGTTAATGCGAAACTTATTGAGAGATGGGAGGCCAGAGCGCGTCTGGGAGTCATGGTTTCATCCCATGACGATCATTTCGCAATAGCTCTGGCCATGTTACTGAAAGAGGAGAACGTCTCTAGCAGAGGGGCTAGCAGAATTCTTGAGGCTTTTGATACGGGTAATCGGCATCTAATGGCTCTGAACTTGCAGAACGCCACAGAGATGCTGTCCGTAAGGAGGGATGCGACGCTAGTCAACTCTTCTCCGTTACTTCAAAACAGCAAGGGCAGTCTTAGAGCTGCTCCTTTAGCCTCTAACCTTCTCTTTGGTGGAAGGGTAGCTGCGGTGACTGTATCTGATGCGTTAGAACAGTCCAGACGCCTGTCGGCAGGCGCAGCTAATGCTTTCTCGCAGAGTAACAGACACTCTGCACCGTCGGCGAAATGGGGCAAGCCTAGGAAGCCTCCGGCGAAGAAGCAAAAACAGGAAGTAAAGGCGTTGCCGCCTAAACAACCTCCTTCCACGGGCCAGAAGTTTGCTAAACCGAAGCCCCGATACACGGGAGCTAAGCCGAAGCAAACTTTGAGGTATGGTACGGCCCCTACGCCGCAGCCCTAGGGATTCGCACCTCTCTATGTTCATCCCGAGGCCGGAGATAGCAGTAGGAGGCCGCCTGTATATCGTGGAGGAATGGGAGAGTATCACAGAGGATCGTTGGATCTTATCTGTGATACAAGAAGGGTATCTGATTCCCTTCGTTTCCCCTCCTCCCATGACAAGTGTGCCTATCGAACTGTCATCACGCCATCCGGCCATGTCAGAAGTGATTTCGTCACTTCTGAAAAAGAAGGCCATAGAGAGGGTTCTCAACCCCAATACTCGGGGTTTCTACAGCCGTCTCTTTCTCGTTCCGAAGAAGGACGGTCGGTGGAGACCGGTGATAGATTTATCAGCCCTAAATCTATTAATACCGGTCGAGAAATTCAAGATGGAGTCGGCCCGCTCCATCAGAATGGCTATTCGGAAAGACGACTGGGCGGTCTCATTAGACCTGACAGACGCATATTATCACATTCCGATCGCTTCCTCGTCGAGGAAATACCTTCGGTTTGTGGTAAATGGGGAAGTGTTCCAATTCAGGGCACTTCCCTTCGGCCTCAAGTCCGCTCCGCGAGTGTTCACGAAGGTTATCAATGCTGTGGGAGCATTTCTACGTATGAACGGTCCCCAGCTCCTTCAATACTTCGACGACTGGCTACTCCACAGAACATAATGTGAACTTCTAATTCACGATCTGTCTCTAGCTTGGCGGACCATTCTGCGATTGGGCCTTATTCCCAATACGCAGAAGTCGGACTTAGTTCCTTCAAAGAGGTTCACGTTCGTGGGGATGACGTTTCTCACCGACCTAGCGGTGATTCGGGTCCCTCCGGACAGAGTCGATTCTCTTTTCCAGAAGATCAGACTCAATCTGGATCAGGTTTCGGTAACAGCCCGATCCATGCTGTCACTTCTGGGATCGCTGAGTGCAGCAGCCGACCTAGTCAGTCTAGGCAGGCTCCACATGAGGCCCCTTCAGTATCTTTTTCTGTCCCGGTGGCGTCCATCTGTGGATTCACTGGAACAGGAGGTAGCTCTGACGGATTTCTTCAAGTCACACCTTCGCTGGTGGCTAAATCCGGCAATCTATCTACAAGGGGTGCCCTTGATCACATCACCTCCGGATTTGTACCTCTTTACAGATGCCAGTGCTGTGGTTTGGGGAGCTCATTTAGAGCCGCAGGGCTTAACAGCCCAGGGCATGTGGACAGCGGAGGAACGTTGTTTTCACATAAACAACTTAGAATTGAGGGCAGTCCTGCTAGCTCACTGTTCTCTGCCTCCGTTGCGAACACAACTGTTTTGTTGTCGACGGACAACACTACTGTTGTGTCCTACAATCGCAGGCAAGGAGGAACGCACTCCCATCTACTCTTTCTGGAGACATGGAAGTTACTCCTTTGGTGCCAGGAGACGTCGTTAGTAATAGTAGTAAAACACGTCCCCGGCCATCTAAATGTCTTAGCAGACAGTCTGTCCCACCAAAACAAAATTCTTCCGGAGGAATGGACACTGAATCAGAGTGTAGTAAACTCTGTATTCATGCGGATCGGGACATCCCTGGTGGATCTTTTTGCCACCAGAGTCAATCATCGGCTGCCACTCTATGTGTCACCGATGTACGATCCTGCAGCTTGGGCAGTGGACGCACTGACCCTCGATTGGAACCGTTTATTCGGGTATGCGTTCCCCCCGTTCATTCTGGTCCCGATCGTTCTACAAAAGGTTCTTCGTTCTCAACAGTGCAGAATCCTGTTGATAGCGCCATTTTGGCCCCAGAGGTTGTGGTTCAACGACCTCCTGGCCTGCCTCTCGGCACAACCAATACGTCTTCCTCTACAAGACGACGTTCTGTTTCAGCAACCGGGTCGACGTCTTCACCCAAACCCGGCAATGCTACATCTTCACGCTTGGACGTTATCAAGCGTTCGATCCGAGAGAGAAACTTTTCTCGAAAAGTTGCCTCTCGCATCGCACAGTCTAGAAGGAGGTCTACTAGAATCGTCTATGATTCCAAGTGGACGGTCTTCTCAGATTGGTGTTGTGCTAGGTCGATGAATCCTGAGTGTCCCTCTATAACCAGAATTGCCGATTTCCTACTTTTTCTTTTTGAGGAAAAAGATCTAGCAGTTAGCACAATTAAGGGTTATCGTTCTATGCTATCGAATACGCTTAAGTTCAAAGGGGGAGAGCGAATTGGTTCTAATCCATTTCTCTCGGAACTTATGCGATCATTCGAGCTAGATAAACCTATTTTTAGGAGTTTAACTCCAAAATGGGATTTATCGTGCGTTCTTTGGTCTCTTACAAAGGCGCCTTACGAACCTCTATCTTCTGCGTCGTTAAAGTTCTTGACATACAAAACTGTTTTTCTTCTTGCCTTTGCAACCGCTCGTCGTAGAAGTGAACTACACGCTCTTTCTGTAGAAACGGGGTTTATCAGGTTCAATGAATCTGATGGCTCATTAACTGTACTGTGTCAACCTGGTTTTCTAGCAAAGAACCAGTTACCGTCGGTTCTTCCGAAACCAATCACGGTTCCCAGTCTTTCTGGAAACTGTGGTCCATCGGATTCCGACAGACTTCTTTGTCCCGTCAGAGCTCTTAAGTTTTATCTTAAGAGAGTTGAGGGGAAAAGGGGCCGTAGGAAGAGGTTGTTTCTCCCTCTTATAGGTTGTAAGGATATCTCAGCGGCGTCTATTTCCCGCTGGATAGCCTGTACAATTAAATTAGCTTACAAAGATCTATCAGTTCGAGATCTCTCGTTTCTACGGATACGTCCGCATGAGATTAGAGCTCTTTCGGCTAGTTGGGCTTTTTCCAACAATGTACCTTTGTAAGATATTCTTCGTGCCGCGGTATGGAAGTCGCAGTCGACGTTTTCAACCTTCTATCTGCGCTCCATGTCTGCACAAACGGAAAACCTTTTCTCTCTGGGACCACTAGTGGCTTCTCAGCGAGTTATATGCTAATTTTGTTAAACACAACAATAAAGTACATAAGATTGAAATTCTGTTCAATCCTTTCTACTACTTTTACAGGCGGTTGTGTTCAATAGTACTTCGTAATTAAATAAATAAAAATGCAGGGTACTACATTACCTGTAAGGACTGGAAGTGTTGGCCGATCCTACCGACCTATGCTGAAAAGTCATCAGGTATTAAATTACTGGTAGTGTATTTTTGACATAAAAATGAAGTTTTTTAAAGTAAAACATATTTTTATTAGAAAATACTTACCAGTCATTTCAGATTCCCACCTCCCATCCCCGTGTCGTCAACCAACACTTACTGTAAACTAAAAGTGAAAAGTTGGCCACGTGCAGCGGTGCTTACCGCCAACCGTGTATATCACACAGGGCGTGAGGAATACGCTAGGCGCGTTCTTTTTTCTGGATGAATTAGGGTATGGAGATTATATATCGGGTATTAAATGACTGGTAAGTATTTTCTAATAAAAATATGTTTTACTTTAAAAAAACTTCATTTTACTACATAAAAATTAAATAAACTAATCAATAATTCACAATCTCATTGGCCAGACCTTGAAATCAGAGTACATATTGAAAATAGTTCTACTTTATTAGTCCACAGAACTGATATTCGTTATTAACACTAACAGATACCAGACTGACTTATCAGTGCCTTGGTGACACATTTATAAGTGTACCTATGATTTAGATGTCATCCAGAAACAAAATGGTTTAATATATGCAAGGACTGGTAAATACATTATTAATTATTTATTAATTATATGTCTCTAAAAAAGGGCACACAATTTGAGATCATTGTAGATTCTGACCTGGCTTTACAGGTTTTTTTTTGCCAATATTAAATTTATAGAAGGTAACAAGAAGCATGAATGTGAAGAAGATTTTTTCAGGTGTGATATTATGACTCTTTTGTTGCAAGCTGCAGATTCCACAAACTGTTGATGATTTATGCAAACAGTTTGGATCTCAGATCAGGGCCAATTACATGTGACGCTTGGGTCCTGTCTGTGATAGAGAATAAGTATCTGATCCCATTCGTCTCTCCTCCTCCCTTGACAATCGTTCTGATCGACCGGATAACCAAACATCTGGCAATGCCAGAAATGATTTCATCTCTTCTGGCAATAAAAGCTATAGAGAGGTTGCAGAACCCCAACTCTCAGGGATTCTACAGTCGTCTTTTCCTGGTTCCCAAGAAAGACGGCCACTGGTAGCCGTTTATAGATTGTCCACTCTGAACCTATCTATTCTGAACTGTTTGCCACCTAAGACTATTTCAGCAAAAATTTGGAAGAAAATATTATATTTTTCAAAAGTGTTGCAGACATCAATATACTATTGTAGCAGATGAAATTAACTTAGTGTCCACAAAGATTTAACCCTTTCCCACATACAGACGCTTTCTGACGCCTCTGTAGCAGATGACTTTTGAAAACTTTGTGAAGAAATTGCTGGTTTCGAGCATTTCTTCTTTTGTCACAATGTTTTCAACTCTATTCAAGAAGTATGTCTTCATTTAGGGACATTTTCCATATTATTGTTGAGATATTTTTACAGACGTCTGCTGCAGATTTGTTGTTATTGGGAAAGGGTTAAGGTTGTTTTTGTCTGGAGCTGCACTCATATAGTGATTATGGAAAAATAACCTCTAGTGATTATGTAATATGTCATCAGAGATTGCCATTTCACTCCGCCAATATTGTTGATAAAAATGAATAATGGAAAGCCTTGTACAGATGATGGTATAAGACAGTTCTGTCATAAGGGGGAAAGCCAAGTAAAGACGATGGTATAAGACAGTTCTGTCATAAGTCGCAGTAACTGATGTAGAGGAATGATTTATGTTATAGAAATATGTACAGTTTTGCCCATTATCCGTGTCTCGATGTCCGTTACTACCCTTACAACAGGCTTTAGAAAAATACTCCTGGGAAAAGAAGCTTGTTTTATGTGAGGTAAATGAAGATAACTCTGTCGCAATGGTTATAGATGAAATATAATTTGTGACCAAAATTCATGCTTTGGGAATTTGTATTTGTATGCATGGCAAGAATGTCTCACATTAGTTGGCTGAAAATGTGTTCAAGCCTTTTCCACATACAGCAAATCTGCAGCAGATGTCTAACAAAACATCTAAGTAAAAATATTGAAAATGTCTATAAAAAGAAGAACAATTATTGAATTAAGCTGAAAACTGTGGCAAAAGGAGAAATTGCTAATTATGAGCAATTTCTAGTTTTGCCACTATGTTTTCAAAAGTCATCTGCTGAAAAAATGTCAGAAAGTGTCTGTGGGTGTGAAAGGATTAGGAAGACATTAAAGAACCATTGACGTATCTCATATCTCGATTATTTTACTTGAAGATAAGTACATGACCTTATAATGGATAACATTTTCCCTAACAGAAACAAAAATGACTTAGTTGACGACTTCTGAAAACATTTTGGGGAAAAGGGAAAGTTGTTCAACATGAGCAATATTTTTCAGGATGTAGCATTTTTTCCTTTTATGTTTTAAGATCATACTTTGGAGTGTCATGATGGCCTTGGCACTTTGGCTTATGAAAAATCTCATCAAAATTTATAGAGTTTTATAGTGTCAAGGGAGCTTGGACAAGTACCGATGTCGCCTACCTATGTCAAGATCTCCCAAAAGTTTCATTAAAATGCCCTCCATGTGTTCCAAACAACATCATATATCTAGTACTTTTGTTTGTGGTTGGAATTCCTTCATACAAATGTTCAGTGTCATGAACATTTGTATGAAGGAATTCCAACCACAAACAAAAGTACTAGATATATCGACTGTTGTTTGGAACACATGGAGGGCATTTTAATGAAACTTTTGGGAGATCTTGACATAGGTAGGCGACATCGGTACTTGTCCAAGCTCCCTTGACACTATAAAACTCTATAATTTTGATGAGATTCTTTTCATAAGCCAAAGTGCCAAGGCCCATTCATTGACAGTTTTATCATTGATTCATTGACCAAGAAAATGGATTGTTTTCATTAATTCTTTATTTACTCCTTCCAAGATTGTTTTGGACTGCCTACAGTTTGAATGATTACTTTTGATGTCCTCTTGGTTTGATGCATTTGTTGTTCAGTTGAGAAATGTGATTGCACTAGTTTTATCCCTTTCACTATTAAAACAAATATTGCAGCAGACAGATCTAAGCAAAAGTATTGAAAATCTACATAAAAGAAACTAATTATTCAAAACAAATGCATGGCTGCCAGGGGCTGTTACAGATCAAATCTTTATAAATTAATGAATATTAGACATGATTGTTGAAAATGTTTTATAGATTGAAAAGATTACTGTTCTCGAATGCCATATTTAGCTTGTCTGTTTTTCAAAGGAAAACAGTTGAGTCATTGTGATACCCATGGTGTCGTCGTCTGTGTCTGTGCCATCCCAAATTGTTAACCTTACCTCATAACTCAAAAACAGTTCCACATATTCAATCAAAACTTGGTACACATCTGCCTAGAGACAATACACATGTATAAACACCAAGTCACATAACTCTTGCCCTTTTGGTCTTAGAAAAGCATGCAAACAATTTAACCTTGCCCAAAACTTAAAAACTGTTCAATTTTAAATGAAACTTTGTACACATGTTACTAGAGACAATACACATGTATATATATACCAATTCACATAACTCTGGCATTAGTCTTTTCTCAGTAATGCCCATTACACATCTCTTGTATATTTTGACTGGTCACATCCAATAGGTAACAACCATATATTGAGACTAAATGTTTAAATAATAGGTATGAACTTGATACTTAATTTTAACTAGGTATTGACAAGTTGGTACTTTGAGGACTGAATGAATCTGTGCTGAAAATCAGATTAAGAAATATTAACTGACCCTTTCCCTGATAAAGATAAAATGTCATGCATTTGATGCAGACGACTTCTGAAAGAATTTTGGAAAAGAAGAAGTTGCTCAAATCATTTCTCTTTATCCCAGCTACTTTTCCAATTTTTTAGCTTGAGCTAATGTCATAGCCTCCTCTGCGCCCGTCGATGTCGTTCTGCGTCATATATTTGGTTAAGTTACTAACTCACTTATTAACCATTTAAGGTAGAGCTTTGAAACTTAACATAGTTGTCTGACATCATAGTAGCTACCACAGAGACAAGTGCCATAACTCTGGATTGCATTTTGTCAAACTTATGTTCCTTTCCAAGTCAGAATTTTCGCTTCAGTTTTTAGCTCTACTGGCCAAAGGCCAGAAGAGCTTATGCCGTGGCGTGGTGTCCGTCGTCTGTGCGCGTCCGTAAACAATTGCTTGTGAACGCGATACAGTCTTCAGTTTTGATTGTATCTCAATCAAACATATACAGTAGTTAGATATCCATGAGAGTTCGGTTCATTTTGCAAACCAGCCAGATCCGCCCATGCAAGACTGGATTATGGCCCTTGAAATTGACAAAATTGCTATAATACAGCTTGTGAACGCGATAAAGTCTTCAGTTTTGATTGTACATTGTATCTCAATCAAACTTATACAGTAGTAAGATATCCATGAGAGCTCAGTTGCTTTCGCTAACCAGCCTTGTCTGCCCATGCAAGACTGGATTATGGCCCTTGAAATTGTCAAAATTGCTATAATACAGCTTGTGAAAACAATAGAACCTCCATTTACCTTTCGATCTTCACCAAACTTAGATAGAAATTAAATATTGATGAGAGCTTGGTTCCTTTTGCAATCCAGCCAGATCCACTCATGCAAGGCTGGATTATGGCCCTTGAATTTGCAAAAATTGCCATAATAGAGCTTGTGAACACAATAGAGGCTCCATTTACTATCTGATCTGCACCAAACTTAGTTGTTAAATATTGATGAGAGCTCGGTTCTTTTCGAAAACCAGCCAGATGTGCCTTAGCATGACTGGATTATGGCCCTTGAAATTGTCAAAATTGCTATAATATCACTTGTAGATAGAGCCTTTATTTACTATCCGATCTTCACCATACATACATGCTCTGGATTGAAAATGACCAAAGAACCATCCCAGTAGAGCATAGGCCCTCCTAAACCATTGGACCAATTTCATCCAAACTTCACAGGAATGTTCCTTTAGTGGCCCTCTTTCGAAATTGTTCAAAGATTTAAATTCTATTCAGAACTTTGGTTGCTGCGGCATCAAAAAGGGGGCAAAATGTCCAAACTTTAAAAATCTTCTCCTCTGAATCTGCATGTCAGATTCCAATAAAGTTTGAAAGAAATGTTCCTTGGGTGACCCTCTACAAAGATTGTTGAAGGCATACTGTACATGGCAGTCAGGAGGCATCAGAAAAGGGGCGAAATTTCATTTCTTTTAAGGCTTGTCTGATATTAAGAAAATTGAATAGGAATCTTACTTCAGTGATCCTCTACTTAATGTGTTCAAGCCGTATTGATTGGTTACACAATCATAGCAACCTGGCGTCATCACAAAAGGTGTAAATTGAACTTTTGGCTACAAATGACAACTACCATTCCACAGGACCAATTTTAACGTTACTTCACAGGAATGTTCCTTTGATGGTCCTTTTTCAAAATTGTTCAAAGACTTACATTCTGTGTAGAACTTTTGTTGCTGCGGCATCAGAAATTGAAAAAAAATACCCAAACTTAAAAAGCCTCCATCACCATAATCCATTTGTCAGATTCCAAGATAATTTGGCAGAAATGTTCTTTGAGTGACTCTCTACAAAAACTGTTCAAGCCATATTGATTTCGTTGACAAACAGGGCAGCAAAGCGGCATCAGGAAAGGTGCAAAATGACAAAACTTTATAAATCCATTCTTATCAAATTTCTTTTTAGATTTCAAGATACAAATGGCTTTCACTGATAAACTATTTCTTTAAATGAATGTCCACTCCTTGCAGTTTCATTTGAACTCCTGATAACATTTTCACAGATATTTGCAGTTAAATATTTGCTTCTAATTTACTATCATTCAGGTGATCGATTTAGGGCCATCTTGGCCCTCTTGTTAGGGATATATTTTCAAAGTTGTCAGTGCTACATATTTGTCATATGTGGGAAAGAGTTTATCTACATGTCTTATTGATGCTACTTTTATTACCCTTTCCCACTTGTAGACGGATTTTGACGCATCTGCAGCAGACACTTTTTGAAAACAAAAGAAGAAATTGCTCATCAAAACAAACAATTTCTCCTTTTGCCACAATGTTTTCAACTCTATATAATAGTAAAACTCTCATTAATTGAGATTGTTCATGTTTTTGTCAATAAGTTTTAAAAGTCAGTTGGGAAAGGGTTAACCCTTTCCCTCATACGACAATTCTGAAGCAGACGACTTTGAACATATTTTGTCAAAATATAGAAAATCTCCATGACAATAAGTGGAAAAAGGAGAAATTGCTTGTTTTGAGCAATTTCTTCTTTTGTCACAATGTTTTCAAAAAGCTGTCTGCTGCAGAGGCCTCAGAAAGTGTCTATATAAGGGAAAGGGTTAAGGAGAACCTATCATAATGGAATATTGAGATGGAATGAAAGTCTTTTTATACCCCCAAAAAACAAAGTTTTGGGGGGGTATATAGGAGTCACTGTGTCGGTCGGTCGGTCGGTCGGTCGGTCGGAAGCCATATTTTGTCCGGACCATATCTTAACAATGCAACATAGGATTTGAACGAAACTTCATAGGATGATACAACACATTGAGAGGAAGTGCGGTGTACAGGAACCATAACTCTATTTTATCTAAATACAGAGTTATTGCCCTTTGTTACTTTTTCTTATTCGTAGAGTCTTGTCCGGAGCA
Source organism: Serripes groenlandicus (assembly GCA_031761405.1). NCBI lineage: Eukaryota > Metazoa > Mollusca > Bivalvia > Cardiida > Cardiidae > Serripes > Serripes groenlandicus. Next base: position 43,798,102 of record JASEVX010000001.1, on the reverse strand, counting down.
TAACTTTAAAACTAATTGTTGGAATTTAATAAAACTTCATAGGATGATACAACACATTGAGAGGAAGTGCAGTGTACAGGAACCATAACTCTATTTAATCTAAATACAGAGTTATTGCCCTTTGTTACTTTTTCTTGTCCGGAGAATTACTTAATAACTAACAGATGGAATCTAATAAAACTGCATACAATGGTAGAGCATAATCAGAGGAAGTGCAGTGTACAAGAACCATAACTCTAATTTACATAATTACAGAGTTATTGCCCTTTGTTACTTTTTCTTATTCGTAGAGTCTTGTCCAGAGCATAACTTTAAAACAAATTGTTGGAATTTATTAAAACTTCATAGGATGATACAACACATTGAGAGGAAGTTCGGTGTACAGGAACCATAACTCTATTTTATCTAAATACAGAGTTATTGCCCTTTGTTACTCTTTCTTGTCCGTAGAATTACTTAATAACTAATAGATGGAATCTAATAAAACTACATATAATGGTAGAGCATAATCAGAGGAAGTGCAGTGTACAAGAAACATAACTCTACTTTACATAATTACAGAGTTATTGCCCTTTGTTACTTTTTCATATTCGTAGAGTCTTGTCCGGAGCATAACTTTAAAACTAATTGTTGGAATTTAATAAAACTTCATAGGATGATACAACACATTGAGAGGAAGTGCAGTGTACAGAAACCATAACTCTATTTTATCTAAATACAGAGTTATTGCCCTTTGTTACTTTTTCTTGTCCGGAGAATTACTTAATAACTAACAGATGGAATCTAATAAAACTGCATACAATGGTAGATCATAATCAGAGGAAGTTCAGTGTACAAGAACCATAACTCTAATTTACATAATTACAGAGTTATTGCCCTTTGTTACTTTTTCTTGTTTTACAGAGTTATGGCCCTTTTACTTATTAAGTTGTTGGTCATATTTTGTCCGAAGCCATATTTTGTCCGGCCTATTTCTTACAAACCACTGGGTGGAATTCAATAACATTTTACATGAAGCTTCTATACCAAGAGGAGATGTGCATATCATAAAGATTTTACAATTGCATGTTACTTAACAGAGTTATGGCCCTTTTGTTGGTCAGTCGGAAGCCATATTTTGAGTCAAGGTGCTGTTTTGGGGGTATTTATCACCTTCAGTGATATTTCTAGTTTCTTTTGAATCAGCTGTGGCCGTGTGGTTAAGCCTTTCCGTCGTACGACAATTCCGCGGCAGACGACAAATTGAACATATTTTGTCAAAAAATGGAAAATCTCTATAATTGAATGGATAACCTGTGACTAAAAGTGGAAAACATTGTGGCAAAAGGCGAAATTGCTCGTTTTGAGCAATTTCTTCTTTTGTCACTATATTTTCCAAAAATCCATCTGCTGCAGAGGCGTCAGAAAGCGTCTATATGAGGGAAAGGGTTAAACAGGCTAGCATGGTGGCGTGAGTGCCCTTACTCAAAGTACAATGAATGTATATTGTTTTATGGCGCATCGACAGCTAAGGTCATTTAGCGCACAATTAAATTTAATTATTCATGATCCCTGGGTAAACAAACCAGTACTAGGCTAGAAAATGTGCCTTGCCCAAGGGCACTCCACCATGACTAGTGCCGCGACTGGGGATCGAACCCGTGACACCCGGTTTCGAAATCCCCGACGCTAACACTTAAAGTACATTTCCTAGCCTTGTCCTTGATTTTTTTACCCAGAGATCATGAATAATAAAGTGTTCAGATGCCATGAAATAACTGAAATAATGTTAAAACACTGCTTAACCCTTTCCCACGTACAACAAACATGCAGCAGACGACTTTGAAAGTATCGAGGCAAACACACAGAAAAGCTCTATAAAAGTAGGTATAATTACTGAAAAGAGTCGAAAACATTATGGCAAAAGAAGAAATTGGTCATCTCAGCAATTTCTTCTTTTGTCAAAGTGTTTTCAAAAGTTGTCTCCTGCAGAGGCGTCAGAAAGCGTCTATATGTGGTAAAGGGTTAAAACCCCTATAAACCAATTTATATACTACTCTGTTTTTTTGGAGTTTAAAAGAAAGGGTTTAACAGTTTCCAATATACAATACATTCGCTGCAGACGAATTTTGAAAACATTGTAGCAAAAGAAGAAATTGCTCATTATGAGCAATTCCTTCACAAATAGAATGTTTTCAACGCTTTAAATAGCTAAACATCATTTCAAAGAGATTTTCTATATTCCTGCATAGATGTTTTCAAAGTTGACTGCTGCAGAATTTTGGTATGTGGGAAAGGAATTTAAGTCCAGATAATAGCATTGTCATGTTCAGATAACTTCAAACAATGACAGCAAACTGAGTTTGAGATGATTAATTACCTCACAAAATATCTCAAACTGGTCTAAAACAAAATAGAAAAGAAGAATTGAACAACAATGGTGTTATATGACCCAGTATGTGATAATGCTGTCATTAGAATTTTCCAAATTGAAAGGTTCAGATGGACTTGATTTGAGAGTAAAACAGATTATAAGACAATACACATGTATATAGCATAATTGTTTTTAACCCTTTCCCTCATATGACAATATTGCAGCAGTTGACTTTAAACCTATTTTGTCAAAAAATATAAAATCTCTATAATTGAATGGATAAGCTATGACAAAAAGTTGAAAACATTGTGGCAAAAGGAGAAATTGCTTATTTTGAGCAATTTCTTCTTTTGTCACTATGTTTTCAAAAAGCCATCTGCTGCAGATGTTTGCACCAGATGCAGACCTGCTACGTTCCTCTATTTCTCGTTCTTCCAAAATGTTTTGAACTATTTTTTATGTTTATCCGTAAAAGACATTCATACATTTTTTGCCAAGATGTTTTGAAAGCAGTGATAATTCAATTAACCCTTTCCCTTATATAGACTCTTTCTGACGCCTCTGCAGCAGACGGCTTTTTGAACAAAACATGCAATTTCTCCTTTTGCCACAATGTTTTCCACTTTTTGTCATAGGTTATCCTTTCAATTATAGAGATTTTTTTATGTTTTAACAAAAAACGTTCAAAGTCGTCTGCTGCAGAATTGTCGTATGAGGGAAAGAGTTAACTCTGACTTTGAAAGCATTGTGTCTAAAGTAGAAATTACTCATTATGAGTAATTTCTACTTTTTCCACAATGCTTACAGCTGTTTTAAATAAAGCATTGATCATTGGATGAGCTTTTACCATATTCTTGCCTAAATGTTTTCAAAGTGGTATGCTACAGTTTTGTTGTAAGTGGGAAAGGGTTGGCAAGAAGAATAGAACTTATTGTGCACATTAATGGAATGGAAAAAATAACGGAAACAAGAGAAAGTTGATGCAAGGCATCAATGTCGCCGGAAAAGACTGCATTGATTTATTTATGTATTCTTGACTTTCCTTAGTCTATTCAAACATTAGGAACGTTGAAATGAAAACATTTGCTTATAAAGTTTATATTCATACCTATACATTAGGGTATCTATAACAAATTAACGAAATGTGTACACATTTATCTGGCTTAAATTTAATTTTGCTGTTGTTACTTATTTAAATAATAGTATTCATTCATATAATTTCAATGTTTGTCAATCTCATTCGAATCACAAGGTAAATATCCTGGTATTGCTTTAAAGGGAGGTAATTTGAAGAAAACACACAAAAGTCTTCAAAAGGAGAAATATATCAGCATCACCGTCTACAGTTTAAATTGTTCTATTGTTTGTGGATTTAAAAATGTTCTTTTTTTCTTATTTCTACATGTACAACGAAATATTGCGGCTTCTCTTTGACGCTTTGCGTCAAACATTCGTCTTGTACTTGTCTAAAATAAAATAATATCACTCGCTTTTTCATATCGAAATGCGCATGCGCGAAAATCGATGTTAAAGGTCACGAAACTACACAACAGAATAGGGTCTATATTTAGCTTAGAAACAGTTCCTACTTTAGATATTCATGGATTAACCCTTTCCCACTTGCAGACGCATTCCGACGCATTTGCAGCAGACGTCTTTTGAAAACATAGTGACAAAAGAAGAAATTGCACAGAACGTGCAATTTCTCCTTTTGTCACAATGTTTTCCACTTTTTGTCATAGGTTATCCATTTAATTATTGAGATTTTCTATGTTTTGACAAAATACGTTCAAAGTCGTCTGCTTCAGAAATGTCGTATGAGGGAAAGGGTTAACATTATTAAATGAATTCTACACAAATCAAGACATCTCTTTGAACATGAAAACAACATTTAGTAAGTTAAAATTGCTATTAAAAGGAGAATCCGAAATTGACCTCAATGATGACACATAAGAGTCTGCATTAGGGGGTGTTGGTTCACGTCTTGAAGGGACCACTTTTGTCTTCGTAAATAAGACAAAAAACTTAAATGCGAGTGAAATAAAAATCAAAGCGCCAATGGCACTGTAGTGGCGATCGTATTCATATATTGCAACAACTACAAAATAAAGCGTTTATAATATTTATAAAAACCTTTCGGAATTTTTCCAGATTTGATAAACTCCAGCTTCCCGTTTTTAGGTCGGTATAGCTAGATACCGAAAACAACTTTTTATATGACTCATAAAGGTCTCACCGGGTGTTCTACACACCGGCTATTGTTTGTTGATAGAGTTGGAACATTGTGAGAATATGTTTGAGTTAAAAACCTTGTGATAAAATGTGAAATTTCTCATTTTATCACAATGTAAGATATAGCATTTGTATGACTTGAAAACATTGTGTGAAAATGTAAAATTTCTCATTTTATCACAATGTAAGATATAGCATTTGTAGGAGTTGAAAACATTGTGAGAAAATGAGAAATTTCTCATTTTATCACAATGTAAGATAGAACAGTTGTAAGAGTTGAAAACATTGTGAGAAAATGATGATAGAATAGTGAAGAGTTGAAAACATTGTGAGTAAATGATGATAGAATAGTGAAGAGTTGAAAACATTGTGAGAAAATGATGATAGAATAGTGAAGAGTTGAAAACAGTGTGAGAAAATGATGATATAATAGTGAAGAGTTGAAAACATTGTGAGAAGAACAGTTGTAAGAGTTGAAAACATTGTTAGAAAATGATGATAGAATAGTGAAGAGTTGAAAACATTGTGAGAAAATAATGATAGAATAGTGAAGAGTTGAAAACATTGTGAGAAAATGATCGCTGATAGAACACTGTAAGAGTTGAAAACGTTGTGAAAATGTCATTTTCGTAGGACAATATCTTTTCTAAAAAAATGTTATTCAATCATTTGTTCCTAATTAAAAAATTATGAAGACATACAACTATAAAAAGTTGTTTTCGTAAAAACCAAAATATGGTAATATGGGATTAATAGTCGTACACAAAGTTGTTTTCGCGGCAGCCGAGTTGTTTTTGTGAGCCGATTTTATTTATTTATATGCGTTTTAGCCTACGCCACTCTCTAATTTTTCTATTTCGCGTAATTAGTACAAAAAACACTATTACATACTTTTAAAATTCATCGTTATATGTTTGTGCACATGCTTTTAAGTAAATAATTAGAAAACTTATGAATACATGTGATTTATTGTCAAATAAAACGTTGTTTTCGTGAGCCGACTTTATTTATTTATTTGCGTTTTAGCCTATGCCACTCTATAATTTTGAAATGTTATTGAAAACGGGACCAGGTACGAAATAAGCACTTTCCACGGACCATGATTGTTAAAATTACAAAAGAAGTTAATTGGCCGTTTTATTTTGGCGAGGTGCTTTCAGAGTACAACCAACTCCTGTAAACACGGTAATAGTTTACCCTCAGGCCGAATCAGGTTAAAGGTCAAAAGGTTACGGTTGACTACAGTAAAAATAAAACGAGGCACAACACGCGCGATGATATTTATTATCTGCCCAAACATGAAGAAAGATAATATGTAAATAGTTTAACTCTATTTAGATATTTTCTCGATAAATCTCAAATATTAGTACCAATCCGGTATCAAAGTAGCACTAACATTATCATTATAAATCGTGTGCCTGCATCACTGATGGAACTATATATATATATATGGTGGTTTAACGGAAGTGAGTAAATTGCCTTTGCAGAAATATCCAACCGACTGTTCAAAACCGACTATATAATTTTTTTTCGTTGTTGTTGTTTTGGTAGCACTGTGGCGATTGTCAACCAATCGCCACAAAAACTGCAAACATTAAAAAATCGGAATATTTATTTCATTTTAGATGTGTCATTTATTAGTGTTCGTAAACAACCACAATTGTAATATGTTCAAATCATCTAGATTTGTTTCTTTCTAATAATAAGCCGCCCTCCCATGTGATTTCCGAAAAGCTATTAAAAATAGAAGTCGCGGGCTTCTGCCCGGCGACTAATAAACTTCAATTAGTATAAAATGTAAGAAAAACAATTTGTCTTCCATCAGCTGTCGCTATTTCACATTTACATCAGATTGCGGGTCAGTGTACCCATCTTTATGTGGGGTATCAATGAAACAATTTCCGGAATGAATATATGAAGCTCTCCCTTATATATAGGACTTCTGAAACCTCAAGCAACAGACAACATTTTAAAACATTGTGGGGGAAAAATAAAAATGCACAGAACGAGCAACTTCTCCTTTTTGATCCAGTTTTAAACAGTGTATTGAAAATGATCATCTTTTATTTTGAGTTTTAACGATGTTTTCCAGGATGTTTTCCAGGATGTTTTTTGTAACAGACAGCTGTTAGAATAGTAAATCTGGGAAGCAGTAAAAGCATCTTTATAACATCAACTTGTAACCTGATTCTACCAAATGGTTTTACAATAAATCAGAAAGGCCATATATTAGCATATACAATCTTATTAGGTTAATGCATTGTTAATCCTTTCCCTCATACAACAATGCAACATCAGACATTTACTTAGAAAACATCTAGGAAAAAATATGGAAAATCTCTTTAAACAAAATTATAATTATTGAAAAAGGTTGAAAACAATGCGTCAATGGACAAACTGCGCATTATGAGCAATTTCTCTTTTTGCGATGATGGTTTCCACACTATTTGACCAGGCTCTATAATATTGGCTGCTCAACAATTTTTTTTATATTGGCTATGCATGGACTCTTCCAAATAAATACCTGGTAAAGTCCATTCTTAAAATTCAACTTTAAAATGTTTGAATATATATTATGTTAGCCTGACCATACTCAGTTGATAACAATTCAGATGGGATGGGTTGGCATCAAATAGAGGTTTGCAGGCGTAACACTGCTATGGATTGTGACAATTGGTACTATTTTTCCAAAGTTGCATGAAAGGCTGTTTTATATGTACAATCTGGAAACAGTGAAGGCTCTAGTGAGACTGTGCAAATGTGCAGACTTACCTGAGCTACCACTGTTCACACATAATTATGAAACATGACCCATACTTACCAACTGTGGTTCATTTGTAAATGAAATGCCTCAATAGTAAGCTTGTATTGCTGTCTCGGGACCTAACATTTGAATTTATATCACATTAAATCTCAGACTACTTAATTTAATGTAATTGTCTAGTCCTTACTTGAATTTTAATCAGATCAGTTCCATATTGGTTGTAAATTGGACACAGTTATCTGCTTACCTGATTTTGTGTTCTTTAATCCTTGCCCACATAAAGATGCTTTCTGATGCCTCTGCAGCAGACAACTTTTGAAAACATCGTGACAAAAGAATAAATTGCTCATACAATGTTTTCAAATCTGATTGAAAATAGTACTTCCTCTTTTCAAGATGTAACACTTTTTCCTGATATAAATCAGGTTAAATATAAATGTATTGATATTTTATTCAACCTTTCCAATATATGACACATCTTCACCATGTGACTGATAATGATCTAGGCAAAAATATTGAAAATCTCTCCAAATGAAAATTATTGCGGCTAAAGGAGAAATTGCTCAAAAGTAGTAAGCTGCAGATGCAAAAAGATTAATAATCATCACAATGTTGAATTAATCCTTTCCCTCATACGACAATTCTGCAGCAGACGACTTAATTTGAACAGAATATTGTCAAAAATAGAAAATCTCTATAATTGAATGGATAACCTATGACTAAAAGCTGAAGACATTGTGGCAAACGGAGAAATTGCTCGTTTTGAGCAATTTCTTCTTTTGTCACTATGTTTTCAAAAAGCCATCTGCTGCAGAGGCATCAGAAAGTGTCTATATTAAGGAAAGGGTTATCAGTAAAGCATTGGAGGAGAATTAATGTCAGTCTATTGAACGATTTATTGGCCAGTGATATAGGCAGTCTGTAATGCGATAATTATGGGTAACTTGAATTATGCATTTTTATATTGAAAGCGTTTACACAGACATTATCACATCTGTCTATTTATCTTGTCAGAGTTGTGAAGCAATTATCATGTCACTGATATGGAATTCATATATTACCAGTCAAATATGTGACATCAAAGAATCATGCAATACATTTCAATCAAACCCTTAATTAGAAAAATGGTTTGTCAACAGAGGTAGATTAACCTTTTCCCATATACAACAAAGCTGCAGCAGACGACTTTGAAAACATCTAGGCACAAACATGGAAAATCCCCATAAATGAAGGTATAATTATTGAAATAAGTTGAAAACATTGTGGCAAAAGGAGAAATTGCTCGTTTTGATCAACTTCTTCTTTCGTCACATTGTTTTCAAAAGTTGTCTTCTGCAAAGGCGTCAGAAAGTGTCTGTATGTGGGAAAGAGTTGAAAGATTGCCATGTGCTTTTGTACAGTCTGATCATGATCTTCCCCTTTCCCAATCTAGTGGTACAAGCATCAAGGAACCCCTAAAAATGTTTACGACTAAAACAGGTTTGTTTGTTTCTATGGTGTTTCATGTCTCTTGCAACAGTTTTCCAAATATATCAAGACATTTCCTGGATAAGTTAACCTGTACTACTGGTCCATTTATCCTGACCACCAGCAAGTCAGTCGTAATGCTAACCCACAAGTCAGTCATAATGCTAATTAACCCACAACCAAGGACCAATGAGGAAAACCCATAACTATTTTTGTCGGGTATTGTAATACCCTTGGCATAGTTGGTGTCTGCAGCGTCACACAACTTTAACCTTACCTCATAACTCAAAAACCATTGAACATTTTCAAATGTAACTTCATACACATGTTCCTAGGAACAATAGGCATGTCTATACCAACAGTCACATAACTCTGGTTTTAATAATTATTCAGTAATGCCCCTTTTTCAACTTAGAAAAAAAGCAGATGAGCGTTGGCTTTTGCTTACGCGTTGCTCTTGTTAAAGGCTTTGTTATGAATAAGCTTAGGATCTCACCTGTGACCACCTGCACCTGAGGTGGACACTCTACCACTAGTCTACATCATCGAGGTTGTTTGTAGTATGATCCTATGTCCCTGACAAATTAAGGTTCTCGTTAAGAAACATTGCAACTTCATTTATCAGCATGGCATTTTAAACCCTCCATGATGGTCTCTTTTCCGTGTACACATGCCTTGCTCAATTGACAATGAAAACTTATCCACAACAGACAAATTTCAAAGCACCTCCAGCAGCTGGTTTTGGAAACATTGTTGCAAAAAGAAAAATTCTTCATAATAAGTAAGTCCTCATCTTCTGTTAATTAATTGCGGATTCATTTATAAATGTAGAGATTTTACATAGTTTTTCCATGATGTTTGTTCATAGTAGTCTGCTGCAGCTTTGTTGAATGTGGGAAACGGTTGATTTCATAACCTCCAATGATTGTTATCCCCTTGTGATGAGGTTGTCGATTGTATATAGGTCTCCACAAGTACGTTTGTATGTTTGTGTCCCAACGACCTCATTGCTCTAGTCAAGGTCAAAGTGTTTAGCGACTTTGTTTCTGATCTTATTTTGATGAAACTTGACACAGCGAGGGGATTTGTATCCTTGGTGATGTTCTTGTTTTTATTGATACAGTTAGGGCTGGTTATTTTCCAAGGAAATGCAGTTGAAAGCATCATCCAACATGTCTCCTTTTGTGATGCATTAGTTGTTTAGGCATTGTTATAAATGTCTATTTATCATGTCAGAAAGTGTTAATTAATTTGTTTTCCATAGAAAACTTCCTAACCCTTTCCCTTATGCATCCACATTTTGACACTCCCCAGCAGTTGTCTTTTGAAAGCACTGTGGCAAATAATGAGCAATTTCATTAACTCTTTTCAGTATTTACACTTTCATTTATAGAGATTTTTTATATATTTGCCCAGATGTTTTAAATGCTGTCTGTATGTTGCTGTGATTTTCTTTGTTTTTGTTGTTGTAAGAAATTCTCTTCTTTTATAACATGATGTCTCTTTTTGGTTACATAAGGAATTTTCTTCTTTTATAACATGATGTCTCTTTTTGGTTACGTAAGGAATTATCTTCTTTTATAACAGGATGTCAATGTCTTGAAAATAAGAAAGTGTTGTGAGCATCATGGGAATATCAGAAATTGTATGATGAAAAGGATGAATATACTTGTCTATCCTTGAAAAAGAATGGGTTTGTTTGAAATTCTATATGATTTTATTGCAAGATAACTTTTATAAAAGGTTAAAGAAGCAAATGGTGAACTAAATTCACTATTGTCTTTATGTTAATTAGTCGCCGGGCAGAAGCCCGCGACTTCTATTTTTAATAGGTTTTCGGAAATCACATGGGAGGGGGGATTATTATTAGAAAGAAACACATTTAGATGTCTTGAACATATTACAATTGTGTTTGTTTAAAAACACTAAGTAATGACACATCTAAAATGAAATAAATATTCCGATGTTTTAGGTATTTTCAGTTTCTTTATTTTGACTCGCATTTATGTTTTGTTGTTTTATTTACGAAGACAAAACAGTCCCTATTAGCTAGACTGGTATACGTTATTTTTACACTATATACTACATGTACTCAAAAGGCGATAACTACAAACCTTTACGTCGCAGTCTAATTTGTTTACATACGCGCACCTGCTTGAAGCGTGACTCGCGAATACCAACTGCGTAGATCAATCTCCTTTGCAGAGAGCCGTCTCTTTACACTCACTTACAAATAGTAAATCGTAGGTGATTTAAAATGTTTATTTGGTTCGAAACAAATGAAGAAAAGAACAAACCGAGATAAAAACTAGTTTTAATAGAAAAATTACTTTGAACGAACACTCTCTGCCTATAAAGAGAGTTTCAAGAACGACACCTCTGCGAATAAGAAAGAATCGGGTCTTTCGTACAAAATTATTTCGTCCTTGACAATTTTAAATGTGTCATTTAATTCCCTAAAGGCATATTGCTTCCGAGCTGCATATTGTTATGGATCATCATGACACAAGGGCGCTCATCGTAATATAATTTTAAAACATGAGTAGTTTTGTTATTTTCATTATAAAAAAGGAAGGAAAGAATTAAAATAAATTAACATGTTGTAGGGCTCAGTTTATGTTCGAAATTAAGTTTAAATTATACAACAATTTCAATGAGATTTAACTGTTTAGTTGATATTATATTTCGAATGTGGTCTAATTTATAAATATTGGACTACATTTCAACATTTGTTAAAGTATGATATAATTAGGATGCCAAGCTAATATCATTTTGAGAAAAAGAGAAAACTCAGCGATTTAACTCTTAACTCATTGTTTTAAAAGTATATTGCTGCAAAGGTGTCCACTGTTGACTTTAATAGAGGAAAGGTAAAATGATGTGCTATTGCATGCAAATCCTAAATTGTCTGTTTTGTGGTTTTATTGAAAAATAATAACATTCAAATATTCTGACAAACATCTTGAAAAGTGTATGTGGAATTCACAAATCTTATAATTATTCCTTAATGAAAGCGCTGTATACATACTAAGACTAATGATTGGCAAGATTTCTCATTTCCATTACTGTTTATGATCAATAATTAGTTGGTTGTGTGTCTAGTCAACCTACTTTGGAATGGAGATTGATCATAAACAATGAAAGGCTTCAATTATCATTCACTTCGTTGACAAAACAATGCAAGTTATGATACATTTTCACTTGACCCCACCCCTGATGTTCCAATATGCCCCTCAGTTGATAACTGTTTATTCAACTACTATAATGTTAGTGTTATGCATAACTGCACTATGGATATCCGGCGACATTGATGCATTGCATCAACTTCTCTTGTAATGTAATGTAATGAAACTTCTAGAACAACCAGTGGAATTGTTCAAACTTTTAACTTTATTCCCGCCCAATGTAATCCTTAACCCTCCCTTTCCTACATACAATAAATCTGCCACAGAGGACTTTGAAAAACATCTAGTAAGAAATATGGAACATATCTATATATGAAATTATAGTTAAGAACAGTGCTGCAAGAGGAGAAATTGGTCACAATAAGTGATTTCTCCTTTTGCAGCACTGTTCCTTAAAAATGCAAATTGCAGATGGGAAAGTAATAAAAGGAAACAATTTGGAAATTTGCATTTGAAATTTTTGAATTGAAATGTCAATTATGCAGATGTAGTAAAAATTGTCTGGCAATAAAAAGTTGGTAAAGGAATTTGTTTTTAAAATATCTAAATTTTCCATTTATCACCTACTTTTGCAATTTTGTCAAGGGCTTCACATGTGTATTTGATGACAATAGATTTTTACTTCATTAGATTTCAAGCTGAAATTGCAGGAAATTACATGTCTTGATTTGTACAATTTTATCTGTGGCAATGTTCTCAGAATCAAGCAATTTTCTGCAATTCATCCAAACTTAAAAACACAATGACATTTAATTTAGAATAAAAGAAAAAATGTTGAGCAGAATTTAGAAAAAAAAACAGCCTGATGAATAGCAATTTGTGCAGACACGTTTTAGCACGTTCCCACATACAACAAATTTGCTGCAAACGACTTTGAAAACATTTAGTAAAGAAGAAAACATCATCATGAGTAATTTCTCCTCCTATGTCATAATATTTTAAAAAGACATCTGCTGCAGAGGCATCAGAAAGTGTCTGTATGTGGAAAACACATCTGCAACAAACAATATATTAAAACATTTTGGCCAAAGGAAAAAATAGTTCATAACGTGCAAGTTTTACCTTTGCCACAATATTTTCAACTCTAGTTTTTGGGATAGGGGCTTTTTGCCCCTATCCCATTGCTAGCCTGCTTTCAAAAAGTCGACTTACGGCTGCAACCATGAATTACTATTGAATTCCTCCGCTAGAATCCAAGTTTTTATTGGTTTTAACCTGCTTTAACACTGATTTCATTGGTTCGACCAATCCACTTGCATTAATTAATGAGACATAATAGTTCCAATGAGTGAAACACACTCTGACATATGATTGACCTCAATGTCAGTGTTGTTAGTTTATTTCAACATACACATGTAATCTAGTCCTAGATGTCAAATAAACTAGAAATGTAGTATAAATAGGTTTTTGTCAATTAACCGTTTTTCGCAGATTCAATTAAACTGCAAATACATAACAAATACCATAACATGTTAACCCTTTCCTAAACACAGACGTGATTTGATACTTTGATCAATACTTTATGTGTTGTCTGTGCCGAGCCCCTTAGCTCAGTCAGTAGCTCTCAATCCAGGGGTTGTGAGTTTGAACCTCAGCTCGGCCAACATTCTTTCAGACGTTTGACAAAAGACGACAAAAGTCACTGTGACAAGCGTCATTGGTTTTTCACCAATGGGCTAACAGTCTATGTGGTAAAACAGCCAGTTGCTTGGAAAGTATGTTGTGTGAAGTACTGGTATTAGAAAACCAGGAAACATATGAATAAGTGAGCTAGCCGCCGTGATATAACTGAAACATTGTGGAAAACGGCGGTAAACCAAATCAATCAATCAATCTCTGTCTGTAATGCTTGGAGGCATAATTCAGCGTCCGGCAGCTTGCCTGAATGTGCATTCGTCCATCTGTCATGGTTTGCATTTATTGGTCAAAACGTTTCTGTTTGGCAGATTCATTTCGAACTGGTCACACTTATAACGTGTGATCAGGAGAACCGCAAAATACTAGGAACATAACTCTGGTCTGCTTATTTTAGTAATCTCCATGTTTCCTTATTTAGTTCAGCCATTTTCTCAATTAATTTCCATTGTATCCATTTAAAACTTGGTTTGTAGGTAACTTATAACCAACAGAAGTGCAGTGCACCATTACCAAAACATGAGCATGCTGTGTTTGGAGTGTGTATATTTTTTCTTTCCATATGTTCTCACTTATTGTATGACTTCCGCATGCAACACATGCGTTCTGTGAAATGCTCTTTTTCGTTAATGAGTGCTTCCCCAAGCTTTTTACTTTGTCCGGAGCGACTGACTGTCTGTTCATCTATCCGTCCGTTTGTCCGTTATGGTTTGCATTTGGGTCAAAACTTTGTTTCTGTTTGGCAGATCCATTTCAAAGTTGTCACACTTATACATTAGGATGAGGAGACCAATGCAATATTTCTAACGCAAATCTGATCTGTTATTTTAGGTATAAACTTATTTAGTTCATATATTTCTTCAGCCATTGTCTCAATAGATGTTCAATGAATACATATACTACTTTGTGTATAGGAAACTAATAAGCTACAGATGTGCAGTGCACAATAGACATAACACAAGCATGCTTTCGATTGTCTTTCATTTATGAGCATGATTCCAATATACATTGTGGATCTTTAGTTTTCTGAACTGGAAATATTTTAAATTAAGGGTCGCTGCTCAGTTTTTAGCTCTACTGGCCAAAGGCCAGAAGGGCTTATATCGTGGCGATTTGTCCTTTGTGCGTGCGTGCGTGCGTGTGTGCGTGCGTCCGTAAACAATTTCTTGTTAACACGATGCATGACTGGATTATGGCCCTTGAAATGGTCAAAATTGCTATAAAAGAGCTTGTTAACACGATACAGTCTTCACTTTTGATTGTATCTCAACCAAACTTATACAGTAGTTAGATATTCATGAGAGCTCGGTTCCTTTCGAAAACCAGCCAGATCCGCCCATGCATGACTGGATTATGGCCCTTGAAATGGTCAAAATTGCTATAAAAGAGCTTGTTAACACGATACAGTCTTCACATTTGATTGTATCTCAACCAAACTTATACAGTAGTTAGATATCCATGAGAGCTCGGTTCCTTTCGAAAACCAGCAAGATCCGCCCATGCAAGACTGGATTATGGCCCTTGAAATTGTCCAAATTGCTATAATTGAGCATGTGAACACAATAGAGGCTCCATTTACTATCTGATCTTCACCAAACTTAGATAGTAGTTAGATATTGATGAGAGCTTGGTTCCTTTTGAAAACCAGCTAGATCCGCCCATGCAAGACTGGATTATGGCCCATGAAATTGTAAAAATTGCTATAATACAGCTTGTGAACACAAAAGAGCCTCCATTTACTATCCGATCTTCACCATACAGGCAATCTGTGTTGTTTTTAAAATATTTGGTTTGGTTTGTTTAAAAGTCGATGATTAATTGTTTCAACAATGTTTGTCCATATTAACTATGCCATATATTTTCAACTTACATATGCCCTATACCATCAGCGCTTTGATTTGACTTGGTTTAATGTTGTCTGTATTGGATTTGTCATATGTGGGAAAGAGTTAAATGATTGCCTTTCAGTTTAAATGATTAATCTCTAATAGAATATTTCTTTAATAAAGTAAATGCTAGAAAAAAACACAATGATTTCGTTTGACACAAATGACAATTGATAATGCCAATATTGTGAAATTAACCTTTCCCACATACAACAAATCAGCAGCAGACAACTTCGAAAATATCTAGGCTAAGATATTGAACATCTCAAGGAATGAAAGTGTTAATTGTGAATAAAGTTGAATATTGTAGCAAATGGGGAAATTGTGTCATTCTCTTTTAATTCACCAATGGGCTTACAGTCTATGTGGAAAAGCAGCCAGTTGCTTGGAAGGTATGTTATGTGGAGTACTTCCATGGTGTGAGAAAGCCAAGAAACATAAGAGAAGGTGAACGCCAGCCGGGATATGACTAAAATATTGTTAAAAACGGTGTTAAAACCCAATCAATCAATCAATCAATCAAACTCATGGGTCAACCCGGGGCACGATTTTTATCAGAACAATAATTATTGTAAGATACTGAAAATGTTCTTGTACAAATGTGTAATAATTCAAAATGACAACAAAAATATTGAAATGACGAGCAAAATTGATAACCTTTTACTTTATCTGTTCAGTTGTTAGTCTTTCAATAGTCTTTCAATACAAGCAGTTGTCCATATGACCATGATACAACATCATTGGACTCCCACAGTTGTTGACTCTGCTACTCTCCTGAAATATAACCCGTGGGATCTTTTACTGCCTCTTTCGGCGTTTTGACAGACAGCCAATATTGTATTCTGATATAACACAATCTTGTACTGCGCCAAACAGCCAATCAGATCCCTCATAAATGCGACCTCATCTGAAATTGACTTAACCTAAGGGTGTTAAATGTTTTAAAATTGACAAGGTTCATGAGTTCCAGAGATATTTATACCCCCGTAAACGTAGTTTGAAGGGGGTATACTGGAATCAGCCTGTCGGTTGGTCGTTGGTCCGTCGGTCGGTCTGTCAGCAAAATCTGTTCCGTTGTACTCCTTCAGTTTCTACCTGATTTACTTCATACTTGGCATAAATGTTAATCAGGAGAAGTAGATGTGCAAGACGCAAATTTCATGCCCCTGTGACCTTCACCTTGACCTCTGACCTTGAAATAGGATTTTTTTTTGTTAAAATCTAATCTCTTGTACTCCTCCTTCAGTTTCAACCTGATTTACTTCATACTTGGCATTCATACTTGGCATAAATGTTAATCAGGAGTAGTAGATGTGCAAGACGCAAATTTCATGTCCCTGTGACCTTCACCTTAATCTCTGACCTTGAAATAGGATTTTTTTTTTGTTAAAATCTAATCTGTTGTACTCCTCCTTCAGTTTCAACCTGATTTACTTCATACTTGGCATAAATGTTAATCAGGAGTAGTAGATGTGCAACACGCAAATTTCATGTCCCTGTGACCTTCACCTCTGACCTTGAAATAGGATATTTTTTTGTTACAATCTAATCTGTTGTACTCCTCCTTCAGTTTCAACCTGATTTACTTCATACTTGGCATAAATGTTAATCAGGAGTAGTAGATGTGCAAGACGCAAATTTCATGTCAATGTGACCTTCACCTCTGACCTTGAAATAGGAATTCTTTTCTTAAAATCTAATCTGGTGCGACATACTCCTCCTTCAATTTCAACCGGATTTACTTGAAACATGGCAAAATGGAGCCGTTTTGTGTGTCATTAGCCTGTCGGTCGGTCCAGATAAAAGGAGGAAATAGTACTTTATGCGGATTGTATTTTATGCATTAGAAAATGTTCTTGACAAAATTTCTTTAAAATTAGATTTGTATATTGCTTTTTGATATCATCTTAGTATTTCTTTTTGATACTGATATTCAAATTGTCTGGGTCAAAGATAATACTGTGAGATATAATATGTGTCAGTAGTTGGGGCCGGGGTATTAATCACCTTTAGTGATAGTTCTAGTTATATCAGTAAATATGAAACCCTACTGTTCTGACTGCTATATTTCCATTCAAAACTTCTGTAATTTTTAGTTCTCAAATACGTTAAACAGAAAGCACACTTAAGCTCAGTGGGTGCAGCCATTTTCTTTGCGTCACAGGTAGGAGAGTATTGGAAATATAAGAGTCTATTTGATTGGATTATGTGTATTCTATTCTGTTCTCTCAAAATTGCGAAAAAGGCAGTGAACAATCCCTCAGGTGATATTTTGAGTGTAGCGTAGACGATGATGATACAATAGCTATTGCCATAAGATTGATTTTACATAATTATACCCCCTTCGAAGAAGAGGGGGTATATAGGAGTCACTTTGTTGGGCACTCTGTCTGTCGGTCGGTCAGAAGCCATATTTTTTCCGGCCTATTTCTTACAAACCACTGGAATTCAATAAAATTTTACATGAAGCTTCTATACCAAGAGGAGATGTGCATATCCTAAAGGGGTTACAACCTCATCTGACAACGTTTTCTTCACTGTCATGAAATCTATTTGACACAGGCTGTATTATGGGAACAACTGTGACGGACAGCGTCCACATGTTGTCTGCTCCCTAATTCAAACAGTTAATTTTCATCCGATCTTCACCAAATATGGTGAACATGTTTGTGGGCATAATGTCTTGGCCAAGTTTGATAACCTGGCCCTAGGCACTTGGATTATGGCCCTTGAATTATCCAAAATTATCCAAAATAGGCCTCGTCTGCACTTTAACTTTAGCAGTTCTTATCCAATCTTCATCAAACTTGCTGTAAATGTTTATGGGCATAAAACCTTGGATGCATTAAAAAGAAAAAATCATTATGTACCTTTTCCCATGGATGGGCTCATATAGAATGGTCTAGTTTGAAAATTAACATCTTAGAAAAAAGAAATGAAAGCTAAAAAATTGGATTGATTATTTTTTACATGGTGTGAATTGGTAGCAATTTCTCTTTTTCTAAATATGATGTTAAATTGTGTCTGCTGCAGAGGTGTCAAGGGTTGTCTGTTCCTGGTAAAAGATTCATGCATCTTATTTATGGTTCGGCCACAATGGACAACTCTAAAGTTGGCCATATTTGGAAAATATTTGGGGTGGTTAACCCATTTCAACATACAACAAATCTGCAGACAACTTTGAAATCAGACCTGAACAAATTGGAAACTCACTTCAAATGAGAGCACAATAATTGAATAGTGTTGAAAACATGGTGACAAAAGGAGAAATTGCTTGTTTTGGGCAATTTCTTCTTTTGTTGCCATGTTTTCAAAAAGCCATCTGCTGCAGTGGCGTCAGAAAGTGTCTATATGAGGGAAAGGGTTAAAAATGACACTATTGTACTATATTTCAATATGAGGTAGTTTCTTATAGCTTGAGGAGTCTCAGGGAAAAGCTTTGTTAATAAGTTTAAATTCATAAAGATGACCTTTGTTAACTATTAGTAGAAAAATGAAGAAATTTCTTCATTTCCTAGTATGTTTTCAGGCCTATTTAATATGAAGAAGAAACTTGCCAATTTTCCAAATAAATTTTATAGCATACATCCTCAAAAATATCAATTGGAGTAAAAAACGTAAAGGAATTAGTTAATTTTACAAATGAAATGCACAACCCTTGTAGAGGTTGTATTTAATCTCATTGATTCACACTCCAACAACCAGAGAACAAATTATCTGCCTGACATTATCAACAACTAAAAAAACCTGACGCTGGGCATGTTTCATGAGTTCTCCCAATCTTGGAAAGATTAAATGCTCTGTTTAAATTTGATGCTGAAAACGCTGAACCCAATTTTGTTAAGTCTGTGCCATCAGTACAGAGCCATGTCGGCCTGCATGTCTGTGCCGTCTGATCAGGCTTTATACTTTTGGCACCTAAACTCAATATTTTGATATTTCATGTATCTTGATATTCCTTGTATTGGCTAGGGACTTTTCCAAATGCAGTGCTGGACAAGTGCATTTTAAAAGTTCAGTTTGAAAGGGTTCGAAACATCTCTGTTTTTATTGTTGTCTTTTATTTCGTTGAAACCCTTTCTTGCATTCAGTAAATCTGCAGCAGAAGACTTTGAACACATCTAGGCAAGCATATGGTAAATCTGTATCAATGAAAGTATTGAAAGGGAATAGAGTTAAAAACATTGTGGCAAGAGGAGATATTGCTTACCATAAACAATTTCTCCTTTTGTCGCAACATTTTCAATAGTCGTCTGCTGCAAATGCAACATAATATAATATACATGTGGGAAAGGGTAAAGAGCTTCTAAGTTCACTTCAAGTCAATCATGCTGTCGGAACAGGAAACATTTAGGGGGTATTTTATGGTATTTTTGTGCAAAAATGCAACATGAGTACCGAACCTTGTTGGTGAGTTGAGAATCTGATGCATGCTGTCAATGATTTATAGAAAAACTTTGAGGATGAGTTCACAAGGTCAACGTTCTTGCATCGGTGGATATAAAAAAATGTCACTGTTCAGGATTTTAATTGTTAAAAATTATAGTATTTGCAGGTTTCTTTTCTGTAGATAGAAAGGACATTCCTGCATGTTTTCATTTACTGCAGCAAAACTGATATTGCTTTTGATATTTTATGACTATTACAAACATGCGCCATTGAACCTTTCCCACATTATGACATTTTGATGCTTCTGCAGCAGCTGACTTTAGAAAACATTGTGAAAAAAGGAGAAATTGCTTATAAAGATCAATTTCAACTTAAGCCACAATGTTTCAAACTTTTTTCAGTAATCGTACTTTCATTTATAAAGATTCTCAGCTATTGATTTGTCATACATTGTAAAAGGTCTATGTGTTGGTTGTGTATGGTCATATAGGTCAAGGTCATTGTCTCTTAACCTTTACCAAGCTACAACAAATCTGCAGCAGACAACATTGAAAACACATCAACAAAAATTGGGAAAATGAAATGAATGGGTAATTATCGAATGGAGTTGAAAACATTGTGGCACATGGTGAAATTGCTCATTATGAGCAATTGCTCCTTACGCCACAATGTTTTCAAAACTTGTCTGCTGCAGAAATGTCGAAATATCGAAATGGGAAAGGGTAAATATTGTCGAAATGGGACAGATTTTCGAAATTGGAAAGTGGGAAAGGGTAAATATTGCAATAGTTTTGCATCTTTCAGCTGGTTTGGTTCAAGTTGGAGGTTACACTCTAAAGGTTCATAGATCATATAACTATGCTTCATATGAATCAATCTTTTGGGAATTTAATTGTTCTCACCATGATATCCACATTGCTTCATATGAATCAATCTTTTGGTTATTTAATTGTTCTCACCATGATATCCACATATTTGCCTAGTTGTTTTATCACTTTTTCCACATGCAGATACATTTTGACAGATCTACAGGACTTGAATACACATCGGCACACAGAGCTATACAGAGCTGTTTCTCCTTTTGTCACAATTTTATCTCATTTAGAAAAAATCATATTTCTTTTAAATGGCTTTTATGGATAGCCATATTTCTATCTTGATATTTTCAAAGTCGTTTGATTTTGAAAAGACATTACCAATTTGAGACCTAACTTACAAAGAATGGTTGAGTATAATTTTTGAACACCACTCCTTAACCCTTTCCCTCATATAGACACTTTCTGACGCCTCAGCAGACGGCTTTTTGAAAACATAGTGACAAAAGAAGAAATTGCACAAAACGTGCAATTTCTCCTTTTGCCACAATGTTTTCCACTTTTTGTCATAGGTTATCCATTCAATTATGGAGATTTTCTATGTTTTGACAAAATACGTTCAAAGTCATCTGCTGCAGAATTGTTGTATGAGGGAAAGGGTTAACCCTTTCCAACATACATTTTTACATACATCCAGTATTTTAGAAAACAATGAGGCAAAAGGAGAAATTGCTCATAATAAGCAATTTCTCTTTATACCACAATGTTTTCAACTCTTTTCAATAACTAAACTTTTATTTATAGAGATTTTATATAATTTTTCCTTCATGTTTTCAAAGATGTAGGCTGCAGAAAACAACCTTTCTTGATTTGTTAGTTCATTCCTTTCTTCAGATGTTCTCAATTTGGAAGGGAATATGGGTTAACTGCGATTTACTAGATTTATTAATGCAATATTGAAAAATCTAAAAGATTTAAACAATTTAAGTGTGATTATGGCTTGACTTAGACTACCCATAAGTGCTGATTATTTATTGAAATAATGCCAAAATTACAGCTCTATGTGTCTGGTTTTTGAATTGAAAATATCAAGGGAAATCACTGTTTTTTTAAATCTGGCATCATTAAACATAATCTGTGTTGAAAACATGGTTTGTGTGACGAATAAATGTCTTTCATCATGAAAGAATTTCTTAGATTTTGTCACTTTAATTAATTTAACTGATGTGATATTCATAAAGTCGTCTGCTATGGAAATAATATCTAATATCCTTTTTAGACACCAACAAACTGACAATTTTTTATCACTTTCCCCAGTCATGGTGGTATGTCCATGGGCAGGGCACATATTCTAGCCTAGTACTGGTTTGTTTAGCCAGGGATCATGAATAAATGTACTGTCCCTGTTATATAACTGAATTATGTTGAAAACTGCGTAAATCCCCAATAACCCATGTTGATTGGGGCTGAGTTTTTTTTGCCTTACATGGCTTGTGTGAAAACTTAAAAAATCTTCTCTTCCAAAAGTGTTTAGCCGATTTTCAAATAATTTTGTAGAAATATTCCTAGGACAACCCTCTATCAGATTCCTTCAAGCCATGTTGATTGTTTGAAAACGGCCGCCAGGGGGCGGGGCTTATATGGCTAAAATGAAAAGAAGAAAAAATCAGGTGAGCGGTCTAGGGCCATCATGGCTCTCTTGTTTGATAACCTGATGTCTGTCTTCAATCTAACTTTAAAATACATCTCCAAATGCCCTGTTTGGATATTGAAGAAACTTTGCAGGAATAATCCTTGGGTGGTAGTTCAAACTGCTCTGGTAAAGTTTCAAAACTTAATAGTGTGATTTTTTTTCTATTTACAGGTGGTCCTGTGCAGTCAGCCAGACTTACAAAGTGGGTTTTCCCGAGATCTGTTTGTAGCATGGTGTGGAAACCCTAAAAATAGTATCATATTGACAAGCAGAACGTCGGACAAGACTCTTGCAAGATGGTTGATTGACCACCCAGAAAATAAAACGGTCACTATGGAGGTAAACTTTTTAAACATTGGTTGAAAACTGATACAGATACAGACAACTTTTCATTACTATTCAACAGACTAACCTAATTAACCCTTTCCCTCGTATAGACGCTTTCTAATGCCTCAGCAGTAGACTGCTTTTTGAAAACATAGAGACAAAAGAAGAAATTACTCAAAACGAGCAATTTCTCCATTTGCCACAATGTTTCCCACTTTTAGTCATAGGTTATCCATTCAATTATAGAGATTTTCTATTTTTTGACAAAATATGTTCAACGTCGTCTGCTGCAGATTTGTTGTATGAGGGAAAAAAGTACAAGTTGGCTTTTGTGAACTGTGTGAACCAGATCATCCTGTTCATCTACACAGTCTGATACAAATCTACAATGTAACTTGTTTGAATCTTCTATCAACTTGTGTAGATTCTGATAAGACTGTGTAGATGTACAGGCTGATCTGTATCTATACATTTCATTAAAAGCCAACTTGTACCTCTTCTCATGGAAGGCTTCATGTAGTGTCATCATAACAGATTGCAAGCCGTGCATGCAGATGATGGTAAGTTGTCGGAACGATATGGAATAAGGAGATATTTCACAGTAGCAGCTAATAATTTCTACTTTCCCAAGATGTTTTCTACTTTTTACAAAAATTTAAATATTTTTTTTCCAGTTGATGCATTTTTAGCTCACCTAAGCACGAAGTGCAAGGTGAGCTTTTGTGATCACTCACCGTCCGGCGTCCGTCGTCGTCTGCGTCGTCGTCGTCGTCGGCGTCTGTTAACAATTTCCTACAAATGACTTCTCCTACTAAACCAATGGACAGATTTCAAAATAACTTCACAGGAATGGTCCTTAGGTAGTCCTCTTTCAAAGTTGTTCAAAGAAATTAATTCCAAGTAGAACTTTGGTTGCTGCGGCATCAGAAAAGGGGAAAATTGCCAAATCTTAAAAAATCTTCTTGTCCAAAAGTACTGGCCCGATTTGAAAATTATTTTGCACAAATGTTCCTTGGGGTACCCTCTACCAAGATTGTTCAAATATTTCCGATCCGTTAAAAAACATGGCCGCCAGGGGGCGGAGCTTATTTTCCTTATATGTGCATTGTTAAAAGTTTAAAAATCTTCTTGTCCAAAAGTACTGGCCTGATTTGAAAATTATTTTGCACAAATGTTCCTTGGTGCACCCTTTATCAAGATTGTTCAAATATTTTTGATCCGTTGAAAAACATGGCCGCCAGGAGGCGGAGCTTGTTTTCCTTATATGTGCATTGTTAAAACTTTAAAAATCTTCTTGTCCAAAAGTACTGGCCTGATTTAAAAATTATTTTGCACAAATGTTCCTTGGGGCACCCTTTACCAAGATTGTTTAAATATTTCTGATCCGTTGAAAAACATGGCCGCCGGGGGGCGGAGCTTGTTTTCCTTATATGTGCATTGTTAAAACTTTAAAAATCTTCTTGTCCAAAAGTATTGGCCTAAAAAGAGTAAAAACTTTGAAAACTATTGAAGTTCTATTAAATCAGGTGAGCGATATAGGGCCATCATGGCCCTCTTGTTTTCCATAACATTTCAAGTAGACAGATTATAGATAAGATTATGCTCTACATGTATCATTTGACAAAAAGAGTAGATTTAGATCAGCCTGCACAGTTTTAAAACTGGTTTTGCATTAATATTCAATAAGCCACATTATTGTCTCACAAAATTTCTGACAAACTTTTAATTAAATTGCATGAATGTTCAGGCAGATTTTTATCACCACATACAAAAAATCTGCGGCAGATGGCGCCAAGCCCTGGTAGCGACGCAGACCTTTAATCAAGGGGTTTGTAGCTTGAATCCCAGCTCCACCAACATTCTTTCCCATGTCTGACAAAAGTCACTGTGACATGCTTTCTTCTTCATTTACCAATGGGCTAACATTCTATGTGGAAAAGCAGTCATTTGCTTGGAAAGTATGTTGTGTGGAGTATTGGTGTGAGAAAGCAAGGAAATGCATTAGTCCGTGAACTGGCTGCCGTGATATGACTGAAAATTTAAGAAAACAGCTTTAACCCTTTTTCCCTCATATAGACGCTTTCGGACACCTCTGCTGCAGACAGCTTTTTGAAAACATAGTGACAAAAGAAGATATTGCTATAAACAAGCAATTTCTCCTTTTGACACAATGTTTTCCACTTTTAGTCATAGGTTATCCATTCAATTATAGAGATTTCTATTTTTTGGCAAATTACGTTCAAAGTCGGCTGCTGCAGAATTGTCATATGAGGGAAAGGGTTAAACAAAAATCAATCAAGCAGCAGATGGCTTTGAAAACTTCTAGAAAATAACATGGAAAACTCTTTAAATGACGGTATAGAACTGAAAAAAGGTTGAAAACATTGTAGCAAAAGGAGAAATTGCTCATGATGAGAAATTTCTCCTTTTGCCACAACGTTTTCAAAAAGTTAACTGCTGCAGTTGTGTCAAAATGTGTCTGCAAGTGGGAAAGGTTTATCACTTCTTCAAAGTCGATTTTCCATTTGCATGATACAAATAGTTTTGTTCTCACCTCACCCTTACATAAAATCTAACTGTTGTATTATGTATTTTAAGATGTATCGTCTTTGTCTCTTTCCCACATACAGATGCAACTGTTGAACAAACTGTGACAAGAAGAGAAACATTGCTCATAGTGAACAATTTCCTTTTTTGCAAGAATGTTTTCAATTCTTTTAAAAATTTATATTTTCATTTAAAGAAATATTCCATAATTTGCCAAGATGTTTTCAAAGTCGTCTGTTGTAGATTTGTTGTATGTGAGAAAGGTATACAAGCCTTTCCCATGCACTTACAATAAATCTGCAGCAGACAAGTTTGGATACACAGACGGAAATAGGGTAAATCTTTATGAATAAAAATAGGAATTTTGGATAGAGTTGAAAACATTGTGGCAAAATGGGAAATTGCTCATCATGAGCAATTTCACCTTTCGCCACAGTGGTTTCAAAAGTCGTCTGCTGCAGAGGCGTCAAAAAGAGTATATGTGGGAAATATCAGAGTATATATTATGAATATACTTCAGGTCAGAAGGAGGCTTAAACTAGAGGGTCACGACTTGGACGAATTCATGAAGAAGAAACAAGAAAGGGAAGCTGAGGAAACAAAGAAAAAAACAGCATTGAAAAGGTTTAACCCTTTGAAACATTATGGCAAAAGGAGAAATGATTCAAAATTAGCAATCTTTCCTTTTGCTACAATGTTTTAAGCTCTATTCAATAATTATACCCCTTCAAAGAAGAGGGGGTATATAGGAGTCACTGTGTCGGGCTGGCTGTCTGTCTGTCGGTCCGTCGGAAGCCATATTTTGTCCGGCATATTTCTTACAAACCACTGGGTGGAATTCAATAACATTTTACATGTTATTTTACAGAGTTATGTCCCTTTTACTTATTAAGTTATGGTGTAGGTCAAGGTGCTGTTTTGGGGATATTTATCATTTTCAGTGATAGTTCTAGTTAAACTTTAATTTATAGTGACTTTCCAAAAAATTGCCTGGTTGTTTACAAAGTTGTCTACTGCAAATTTGATGTGTCTGGGAAAGGGTTAACCCTTGCACTCATATGGTTGTTTACAGAGTTGTTTACTGCAAATTTGATGTATCTGGGAAAGGGTTAACCCTTGTACTCATATGGTTGTTTACAAAGTTGTCAGACCAAAGCTGTTGAAAGCGGCGTTAAACTCCAAACAAACAAAACAAAGTTGTCTACTGCAAATTTGATGTATCTGGGAAAGGGTTAATTCTTGTACTCATATGGTTGTTTACAAAGTTGTCTACAGCAAATTTTATGTATCTGGGAAAGGGTTAATCCTTGTACTCATATGGTTGTTTACAGAGTTGTCTACTGCAAATTTGATGTATCTGGAAAAGGGTTAACCCTTGCACTGATATGGTTGTTTACAAAGTTGTCTACAGCAAATTTGATGTATCTGGGAAAGGGTTAATCCTTGTACTCATATGGTTGTTTACTGCAAATTTGATGTATCTGGGAAAGGGTTAACCCTTGCACTCATATGGTTGTTTTCTGACGCTTCTGCAGTAGATGGCTTTTTGAAAACAAGCAATTTCTCCTTTTGTCATCATGTTTTCAACTCTATTCAATTATTTTACTTTCATTTAAAGGGAGTTTTTCAGGTATGTTTTCAAAGTTGTCTCTGCTTTTTATCTTTTTCAGAGATTTAGAAGATGAATCCAGCGATGACAGTGACACTGAGATGGAAATAGATGGTACATCAGCTGTAGCCAGTACCTCTAAAGCTAAACATGATATCATCATTAAACAGGAGGTATGAACATATTCCGTCTTACAATTTCAGTTTGCTCTCTATATCTATAGCCACACATTATATCTGCATAAGAGGTGAATAGATATTTCAGCCAACAGCTTCAATGTTGATGGTTAAAGTAAACATGATATCATCATAAAACAAGAGATATAGAGGATATTTCATGAGTGTTTATTTATTATCACTTTTAATAAACAAGTTTACTAATATGATATGCCCGAGCCTTGGCGAGCATCATATTAAGCTAAATTATCAAGTACCGGTAAACATAAATAAGATATTCGAAAACAATGTATGTACATGAAATTTGGCGTTTTGGGCGCCAAAGTGACAAACGCTATAACGTCAAATCAATGATGTGATGTCATTTTCATAGTTTTTCCGTGTTGTAACAAAGACTTGAGCGCATGACTGGAAACCAAACTAGAAGTGTCATATGATATTTATGTTATGGGATTTTGAAACTCCCAGAGAATGCTTAATGTGTGTGATAAAAGTAGTAATTACATGCCTGTACATTTTCCGGTGGAAATACATGCAGATTGACATTCGCAGTTCAGACACGACGGATTAAAATTCCGTATCTACACGCGGTGAAAATACAAGATTGTGACGTCAGACAGTGCGCTGACTACTTTCAGCGAGGTTCCCGTTTTGCATCTGCGCCACGTAGTAAAATATGCAGACAACCAGTACTATTTAGGAAAATTGTTTCTATTGTATGTATCGAAAACCTAGCGTCAAATTTAATAAAACCCCTCAAGTAAAGATTATGTTGTCATTTTCTCCCACAAAACAATGGAAATTTAATTTGATAATGTTATTGGGCGGGACTTACATATTAGCATACTTTCTAGGGGCGTGGCCTAAGTATTGTAGTAAATATTCACCCGCCATTCATCTTTTCATTTCAAGATTACAAAATTGTATCCCCAATAAAAAATATATTGAATCTGTATATTTGTTAGTTTTTTCGCTCTTCATAGATCGTAGGTATATAATAAAAGGAATATTACGTTGCGGGAGCGATAAATGTGTTTGTATTGCACAACTCGTAGCGTGGGAAAATCCATATCTTACTTCGGTCTCATAAGATATCAATTTATCCACGCTACTTGTAGTGCAATACAAACCCTTTTATCGCTCCCGCAACGTAATATTTCGTATATACAATGTATTCCATCATTGAATGATTTTCCTTTTTTTAAATCATGAGGTTTTACCTTACGGTCGTTGGGTTATCCAATTGAAATTAATATTACGATTGAATCTGGAGGGTTGGTAAGCATGACATTCAACTTCAGCTTTGCACTCTATATCTAAAACAAGTCTGATAATATCAGAAAACAATGGGTATATAGGTATTCAATCATGCAACTTGGGCTTTACTCTCTATATCTAAAGCAAGCCTGAATATATCAGAAAACAAGAGGTAAAACGGTCTTCAAATATTCAACTTGAGCTTTACTCTCTATATCTAAATCTAGCCTGATAATATCATAAAACAAGAGGTAAATAGGTATTCAATCATGCAACTTGGGCTTTACTCTCTATATCTAAAGCAAGCTTGATAATATCAGAAAACAAGAAGTAAATAGGTATTCAACTTGGGCTTAACTCTCTATATCTAAAGCAAGCCTGATAATATCATAAAACAAGAGGTAAATAGATATTCAATCATTTAATTTCAGCTTTGATCTCTGTATCTAATGAAAAACCATGATAATATTATAAAACAAGAGGTAAATAGATATTCCATCATACAGTTTGAGGAAAACAAGAGGTATTTAATCCTGAAAATAAAGTTAATGTGTTGTTCTTTGTAAATTTGGATTCAAACATTATGCCATCATAAAACATGCTGTAAAAAGATATCCGATTATTAAATTTCAACTATACTTAGGCAATTAAAGCCTAGCTTAATAAACTTACAGTGCTTTATGGGTGATAGCTTTGTTGCGCTGCTTATTTTTTAAAAGGGAAGTCTCATATTAAACCATAAACCTCTCACTAATAGATGCTTATAGGTTTTGTCTGGGTCTGTTACACAAAGAATATTGCTTTCTCTGTACTTTCTATTGAAAGACTTTAACAATTGTCGTAGTAACATCCCTCCTAGGCTCACAGGATTGCCGGGATAGCAGTACATCTGCTGCACTGGTGTCAGTTTTTTCTTCCCAGCAGTACTGGTCTTATACCCTGGAAATGTAGGGATATAACTAAAAGAATGTTGAAAGCGCTGTGTAAAACACCCATTTAAATGAATAATGGATGCCTGTAGGTGAGAAGTTGTCTAACTATGTAATCTACATGGTATAACTTGACCATATTGATCAACCCTTTCCCACACACCTGACACTTTTGAGACCCCTGCAGCAGAAGACTTTTGAAAACATTGTGGCAGATGGAAAAAAATGCTCATAATGGAAACTTTTTATAAATGCAAGTGTAATTACTGAAAATAGTTTAAAATACCTTGGCAAAAGGAGAAATTACTTATGATCAGCAATTTCTCCTTTTGCCACAATGTGTTCCAGTGTCGTCTGCTGCAGAGGCATCAGAAAGCAAAATACTGTTGTTAACCCTTTCCCACATACAACACCTATGCAGCAGACGACTTTGTTTTCCTTATAATTATGTGCATTGTTAAAACTTTAAAAATCTTCTTGTCCCAAAGTACTGGCCCGATTTGAAAATATTTTGCGCAAATGTTTTTGGGGCACCCTTTACCAAGATTGTTCAAATGTTTCCGATCCGTTGAAAAACATGGCCGCCAGGGGGCGGAACTTGTTTTCCTTATATGTGCATTGTTAAAACTTTAAAAATCTTCTTGTCCCAAAGTACTGGCCCGATTTGAAAATTATTTTTCACAAATGTTCCTTGGGGCGCCCTTTACCAAGAATGTTCAAATATTTCCAATCCGTTGAAAACCATGGCCGGCAGGGGGTGGAGATGGTTTTCCTTATATGTGCATTGTTAAAACTTTAAAAATCTTCTTGTCCAAAAGTATTGGCCAGATTTAAAAATTATTTTGCACAAATGTTCCTTAGGGAACCCTTTACCAAGATTGTTCAAATATTTTCGATCCGTTGAAAAAGATGGCTGCCAGGGCGCGGAGTTTGTCCTTATATGTGCATTGTAAATTCTTTAAAAGTCTTATTGTCCAAACGTACTGGCCCGATTTTAAGATAATTTGGCACAAATGTTCCTTGGGGGACCTTCTACCAAGATTGTTCAAATTAATCCGATCCATTGAAAAACATGGCCACCAGGGAGGGGGAGGGTTGCTTGTTCTTTGAAAACTATTGAAGTTCTATTAAATCATGTGAGCGATATAGGGCCATCCATCATGGCCCTCTTGTTTATAAATCGATCCACTTTAAGAGAACATGGTGTAAGATGTTTAAAACTGATAACATTGTAGGAAAGATAATCTTTGAAGTAAATGCTTCATTTTTTGGGGGATAGAATAAAAAAATATATGAAATTGTTTTTATAGGAAAGATTAAATTAGAAGTACATTGCTTTGAAAACAAAGTAGAAAACATTGTAGGAAACATATGTCTGAAGAATTTGCCAAATTTCTTCTAAACTGTCTTGTATTAGTTAGATTGTCTGCCTCTAGAGCTGAACAACAGGGTTTGGTTACTGGAGTGCTTAACCCTTTTCCTCATATAGACGCTTTCTGACGCCTCTGCAGCGGACGGCTTTTTGAAAACATAGTGACAAAAGAAGAAATTGCACAAAATGTGCAATTTCTCCTTTTGCCACAATGTTTTCCACATTCAAAAATTTATATTTCCATTTAACCATTTCCCTCATATAGACGCTTTCTGATGCCTCTGCAGCAGACGGCTATTTGAAAACAGTGACAAAAGAAGAGATTGCACAAAACGTGCAATTTCTCCTTTTGACACAATGTTTTCCACCTTTAGTCATAGGTTATTCATTCAACTATGGAGATTTTCTATGTTTTGACAAAATAAGTTCAAAGTCGTCTGCTGCAGAATTGTCGTATGAGGGAAAGGGTTAAACCAACAACTTCTGAAATGAAAGTATATGTATTGACTTTCTTCCTTGATGCTCAGGGTAGTGGGGAAAGCATTACAACTGATGCACTGGTGTCAAGAGTAACTTAAGTACTGGAATTTACCCAGGAAAAGCCATGCTAAACCTGAAATATGTGTACTTTTGGAAGTTGCAGAAAAAACACTAAACAATGTTTCTTTGTTTATCAGTACAGGTTATTGAGGCCTAGGGACATCTAGATAATTATGCAGTTTGATATGCACAAGTTGTGCAACCATGCAGTTTAATCATGAACTAAATCTTCGATTTATTGAAATGGGCAATAGATAAGCATGTAAAGTTACATGTTCTGTGGCAATATAGACTGCTCTAATGTTATATGAGTAACATCATGGTATAAAGACACATTCTGGCATTGGCTGATTACCTTTACACTGATATTGTTACTTTTCTGGTCTTGCTTTTTTCCCACATCCAGACACCTTTTGATACATTTGCATGAGAAGACTTGAAATTATTGTTGCAAAAGAAAAATTGCTAATAATTTCTCCTTTGCCATGATGTTTTTAATTTTAGAGATATCCATATATCTGCCTAGATGTTTTCAAAGCCGTCTGCTGCTGGTTTGTCGTATGTGGAAAATGGTTAAAGTTTGTAGTTCAGTGCCCTTTGTATAATCTAAGTACTGGAAGTGATGGAAGCCGAGTGGCCTAATTGTTTATAGGACGAATACAACTGATGTACAAAGTGTGATAACTACTGACACAGCAGGTTCAGAGAGTTAACTCAACTCACATACAACAAATCTGCAGAAGAAAATCTTTAAAAAATCTAGTCAAAAAAAGGAAAGAATATTTCTTTAACCCTTTCCCTCATACGGCAATTCTGCAGCAGACGACTTTGAACGTATTTTGTCAAAAATAGAAAACTCCATAATTGAATGGATAACCTATGACAAAAAGTGGGAAACATTGTGGCAAAAGGAGAAATTGCACATTTTGTGCAATTTTTTCTTTTGTCACTATGTTTTCAAAAAGCCATCTGCTGCAGAGGCATCAGAAAGCGTCTATATGAGGGAAAGGGTTAAATGGAAATTTTTGAATAGAAAGTTAAAGACATCGTTACAAAAGGTATAATTTGCTCATGTCCTCTTGCCACAATGTTTTCAAAATTCATTTGCTGCAGATGCCTCAAGATATGTCTGCATGTGGGAAAGGGTTAATTAACCCCTGTCCTATTAAGTTTATGTGATTCACTTGAATATTACTACCATATTTAATATACTGGTTTCATATAATATTAAAAGGATCAAAGGAGATAATATACTGGTTTCATATAACCCTTTCCCTCATACGACAATTCTGCAGCAGACGACTTTGAACATATTTTGTCAAAACATATATAACCTATGACTAAAAGTAGAAAACATTGTGTCAAAAGGAGAAATTGCTCGTTTTGAGCAATTTCTTCTTTTGTCACTGTTTTCAAAAAGCTGTCTGCTGCAGTGGCGTCGGAAAGCATCTATATGAGGGAAAGGGTTGATAAAGGATCAAAGGGGATAAATAACCTGTTTCCAGGAAATATTTTTGCTGTTCCCACTTTGTTGTTGGATATTATTTATGGTGTAATATGAGGAAACGGTGTTTAGTCCATTTTAAACCTTTCCCACATGCAACAACTCTACAGCAGACGACTTTGAAAACATACCCGAAATTATGTGGAAACTACCTTTAAATGAAAGTATATTAAAACATGGTGACAGAAGGAGAAATTGCTTTTTTGAGCAATTTCTTCTTTTGTTTCAAAAAGCAGTCTACTGTAGAGGCGTCAGAAAGCGTCTATATGAGGGAAAAGTGACGCCTCTGCAGCAGACAGCTTTTTGGTTATCCATTCAATTATAGAGATTTTTTATTTTTGATAAAATATGTTTAAAGTCGTCTGCTGCAGAATTGTTGTATGAGAGAAAGGATTAAGCAACTTATCAGGTCTGTTTTTCAGGCAGATTTTATATTTTTGTCACAGACTGGACTCTTTGAAATGCTTTAACTGGTCAGTTATTTAAAAATTTGAGTCATATAGATGATTCTTGATGGTTTTTTGCAGCAGTTGAATTTTGTAAATATTTTTGGAAAGGGAGCAATTTTAGTAATTTCTCCATTTCCAACAATTTTCTCAGTTTTTGTATTAAGATGATTCTTTAATATTCCAGATGTTAAAATCTTTTCGCCTTAAAGTGACACTTTAGTATTAAAGTGGAATGCTCAGATAAATAAGGTTTATGTAAAACCTTGAAATAATTCACTTCTTTGAACCCACATACTTCCTGATGCCTCTAAATAAGGTTTATGTAAAACATTGCAATAATTCACTTCTTTGAACCCACATACTTCCTGATGCCTCTAAATAAGGTTTATGTAAAACATTGCAATAATTCACTTCTTTTAGCCCACATACTTCCTGATACCTCTAAATAAGGTTTATGTAAAACATTGCAATAATTCACTTCTTTTAACCCACATACTTCCTGATGCCTCTAAATAAGGTTTATGTAAAACATTGCAATAATTCACTTCTTTTAACCCACATACTTCCTGATACCTCTAAATAAGGTTTATGTAAAACATTGCAATAATTCACTTCTTTTAACCCACATACTTCCTGATACCTCTAAATAAGGTTTATGTAAAACATTGCAATAATTCACTTCTTTTAACCCACATACTTCCTGATGCCTCGAAATAAGGTTTATAAATGTAAAACATTGCAATAATTCACTTCTTTTAACCCACATACTTCCTGATGCCTCTGTAGCAGACGAGGAATGAAAACAATGAGACAATTATTGAGAAATTGCTCATAAAGTTTTGAAGTCTTTTCAATTTATAGAGATTCCCATATTTGTGTAAAGATGTTATCAAAGTCATCTTCTGCAAAAATTGATAATGTGGGAAAGGGTTAAAAAAATATTCTCTTTAAAACACATCAGAATAAAAAAAGAGAAAACTGAATTTAATGTTTTTAGAAGCTTGAAATCAAGATATTCTTAAACAGATACTTTTTTTTCTAAATATGTTTTTAGATCACGTGAGCTATTCTGATCACTTTTTGTCCGTCATCTGTCCGTCATCCGGCGTCGTCCGTCATTAACTTTTAGCTTTAAACATCATCTCCTCCTGAACTACAGGACCAATTTCATCCTAACTTCACAGGAATGTTCCTTTGGTGGCCCTCTTTCAAAATTGTTCAAAGATTTAAATTCCATTGAGA
Organism: Serripes groenlandicus; assembly: GCA_031761405.1. NCBI lineage: Eukaryota > Metazoa > Mollusca > Bivalvia > Cardiida > Cardiidae > Serripes > Serripes groenlandicus. Next base: position 43,763,731 of record JASEVX010000001.1, on the reverse strand, counting down.
ACTTTTGTTGCTGCGGCATCAGAAAGGGGGCAAAATGTCCAAACTTTAGAAATCTTCTCCTCTGAATCTGCATGTCAGATTCCAATATAGTTTGGTAGAAATGTTCCTTGGGTGACCCTTACAACGATAATTCAAGGCATACTGTTTGGTTGAAAAACATGGCAGTCAGGTGGCATCAGAAAAGGGGCAAAATGACAAAATTTGGAAATTCCATTTTTTTTAAGTCCTTGTCTGATATTAAGAAAATTGAATAGTACAATTTACTTACTTCAGTGATCATCTACTTAATTTGTTCAAGCCGTATTGTTTGGTTGCACAATCACAGTAACCTCGCATCATCACAAAAGGGGTAAATTGAACTTTTAGCTACAAATAACAACTCCTACCATTCCACTCGACCAATTTCAACGTTACTTCACAGGAATGTTCCTTTGATGGTCCTCTTTCAAAAAAATTCAAAGACTTTAATTACATTCTGTGTAGAACTTTTGTTGCTGCTGCATCAGAAATTGAGAAAAATACGAAAACTTTAAAAACCTCCATCTCCAAAATCCATTTGTCAGATTCCAAGATAATTTGGCAGAAATGTTCTTTGAGTGACTCTCTGCAAAAACTGTTCAAGCCATATTGATTTCATTAAAAAACAGGGCAGCAAAGCGGCATCAGGAAAGGTGCAAAATGACAAAACTTTATAATTCCATTCTTATTAAATTTCTTGTTAGATTTCAAGGTACAAATGGCTTTTACTGATAAACTATTTCTTTAACTGAGTGTCCACTCCTTGCAGTTTCATTTGAACTCTTAATCAAATTTTCACAGATATTTACAGTTAAATATTTACTATCATTCAGGTGATCGATTTAGGGCCATCTTGGCCCGCTTGTTTTTTATAATGGTGACTTTTTACCACTTTCATCAGTATTTTAGTTATATCATGGTGTTTCCATGGTTAATTTACCTGTACTACATACATCAAAATAATATCCCTGAAACCCTGAAGGTCAAAGTATGGAAGCCATTTATACAATTTTTTTAAACTTTTTGAAATGACCCAACTGGGAACGAACGCTGGTTTCCCACTCCAAAGGCAGACACGCTAACACCTTGGAGATGGTAACTGTAACCTAAAGGTTTACCACCTTTTCACATACAACAAATATGCAGCAGACGACTGAAAATGTCTACTAAAAAATATGGAAAAATCTTCATAATTGTTGGTATAATTACTAAAAAAAAAATAAAATGTGGCAAAAGCAGAAATTGCTAATTTTGATCAATTCCTCCTTGTGTCACATTGTTTCAAAAGTAGTCTGCTGCAGATGCATCAAAATGTTAGAAAGGGTTATTAACCCTTTCCCTCATACGGCAATTCTGCAGCAGACGAATTTGAACGTATTTTTTCAAAAAATAGAAAATCTCTATAATTGGATGGATAACCTATGACTAAAAGTGGAAACATTGTGGCAAAAGGAGAAATTGCACGTTTTGTGCAATTTCTTCTTTTGTCACTATGTTTTCAAAAAGCCGTCTGCTGCAGAGGCGTCAGAAAGCGTCTATATGAGGGAAAGGGTTAATGAGGTGAACTAGGATTGAAAGCCCCCTCCTTAATTCGTACTTGGTAATCCAGAGTTAATTAACCTTTCATCTTCATATGAGCTGCATCATGCCAAAAGAGGTATTGTTGCCACTGAAACATAAACGCTTTCTCACATGCAGATGAATTCTGACTCATCTGAAGCTGCCTACATTGGAACATATTGTGGCAAATGGAAACATTGCGTGTAATGAGTAATTTTGTCTTTTGCCACAATTATTTTTACTCTACACAATTACTGTTCTTTCATTTATACAGATTTGCTATATATTTGACAAGATGTTTCCAAAGTCGTCTGCTGCAGATTTGTAATGTGGGAAAGGTTTAACAACTGAGTTGAGTTTGAATGTGTCCCTATGACAATCATACAACAGTCTTACTGCCTGCATATTGGAGATGTACAGAACTGATATAACTGCTGATGAAAAACTAACTAGAATTGTTTTTTTCATTCAATTTTCCCTTTTTGTGATATCGACTTTGGTTTTAACTTGGAAATGATTTGAAAAAGATTGAAATTGATTATTACAGGTTTCTCCCGTTTTAGCTCTCCTGGGCACAAAGTGCTTGAAGGTCAAAAATAATTAATTAAATTCCTTCTTTATTTCCATTAAGTCAACAAGTTACAAGTTCAAGTTTTTTACAGGTAGAACACCCTATATCATTGAAAGAGTTACTTTTTATAAACTATAATTGTTGTTTCTTCATTCCAATACCCCTTTAATTTTAACTTTGAGATTAAAATTGATTATTACAGGTTTCTCCCGTTTTAGCTCTCCTGGACACAAATTGCTTGTGTAAGTCAACAAGTGTCAACCCTCCATTGTCACACTTTCATATTTGTTTACAGGGAGAACACCCTCTATCATTGAGGAGTTACCTACTAGCTTTAAATTGATTTTTTTTTTTTTTGGAAAGTCATGTATTGTACAACAAAGAATTCATTCTGCAAGAATGGTCCCCATCATTTTGCACACAATCAGCTTGGGCTAACACCCTCTATCATTGAGGAATTAACTACAAGCTTTAAATTGATAAATCTTTTTTTTGGAAAGTCATGTATTGTACAACAAAGAATTCATTCTGCAAGAATGGTCCCCATCATTTTGCACACAATCAGCTTGGGCCAACACTTGTTTTCCACATACTCCATTTTCATTAAAATATAAGGTCAAAATGCTAACAATGATCAAATCAAACATTTCCAGTGTTTCCATGAAATTAAACTCATTGTCAGATATCCAATGCAGTCTGGTGGTATACAATCATTTCTAGGCAAACAATGTTTTTTTAAGGAATATTTGGATGTAGATTATTCGTCCTGTTTGCAGATGTATTTGGTATACTTTGTATTTGGTATACTTTGTATTTGGTATACCTTGTATTTGGTATACTTTGTATTTGGTATACTTCGTATTTAGTATACTTTGTACTTGGTATACTTTGTATTTGGTATACTTTGCATTTGGTATACTTTGTACTTGGTATACTTTGTATTTAGTGTACTTGGTATACGTTGTACTTGGTATACTTTGTTTTTGGTTTACTTTGTGTTTGGTATACTTTATATTTGGTATACTTTGTACTTGGTATACTTTGTATTTGGTATACTTTGTACTTGGTATACTTTGTACTTGGTATACTTTGTATTTGGTATACTTTGTATTTAGTATACTTTGTACTTGGTATACTTTGTATTTGGTATACTTTGCATTTGGTATACTTTGTATTTGGTATACTTTGTATTTAGTGTACTTGGTATACGTTGTACTTGGTATACTTTGTTTTTGGTTTACTTTGTGTTTGGTATACTTTGTATTTGGTATACTTTGCATTTGGTATACTTTGTTTTTGGTATACTTTGTATTTGGTATACTTTGTATTTAGTATACTTTGTACTTGGTATACTTTGTATTTGGTATACTTTGCATTTGGTATACTTTGTTTTTGGTATACTTTGTATTTGGTATACTTTGTATTTAGTATACTTTGTACTTGGTATACTTTGTATTTGGTATTCTTTGTACTTGGTATACTTTGTATTTGGTATACTTTGTACTTGGTATACTTTGTACTTGGTATACTTTGTATTTAGTAAATTGGTATACTTTGTTTAAGGTACACCTTGTATTTGGTATACTTTGTACTTGGTATACTTTGTATTTGGTATACTTTGTAGTTGGTATACTTTGTATTTGGTATACTTTGTACTTGGTATACTTTGTACTTGGTATACTTTGTACTTGGTATACTTTGTATTTGGTACACTTTGTATTTGGTATACGTTGTACTTGGTATACTTTGTATTTGGTATACTTTGTACCTGGTATACTTTGTACTTGGTATACTTTGTATTTAGTATACTTCAAACAACTGTGTTGTGATCACATTGTCATGGTAAAAACATGTGAAATAGACCTCATCTAAACTTAAATCATTTCCCATATGCAACATGTCTCCAGCAGAACATTTTATAAAATTGGAAAATCACCATATGACCAATTTCACCTTTTGCCTGAATGTTTTCAAAAGTAGTCTGCTACAGATGTGGCAAAATAAATCAGTTGGGGAGAGTTAAATCCCTTAAACATTTATGCATTTTCAAATCACATTGTTTAACTAGGTCAGAAGGCTGACTATCTCAAAGGTCAAGGCCAAATGCCTAAAAAGAATGAGATAGAGGCTGTCTGTGTCATAATTTTAAGATATCAATTACATCTTAAATGACACAACATATTGTTAAAATGGCGCGTTTATTCAAGTTCATTCTCAAGGTCACACTTCTAGGTCAAAGGTCAATAATTGGTGAAAGTGAGCTTGTAACATCACCAGGCATCGATTGGTATGCAAACAATAATTAACCCTTTACCACATAAAACAAATCTGCAGCAGACAGTTTTGAAACAATAATGGGAAATGAAAGTACAGTTAATGAAAAGAGTTGAAAACATTGTGGCCAAAGGAGAAAATGATCATTATGAGCAATATCTCCATTTGCCACAAAGACGTTTGCTGCAGAGGCATCTGAAAGCTTCTATATGTTGGAAAGGGTTAAGAATGATTGGTCAATTTGGCTGGCTTGATATTTTGCCCATGGGCAATTTCCCAGTCTCCTTTTCTTCAAGAATATTGCTAATCAATACCACTTATTTTAAAAGTTGTCATTCTGTCTTTCATATACAGTCAAACCTGTGCTAAAGACCACCTGAGAACAGTGATTCCTTGTCTATAGCAACCACACTTTTAGTTTCCCAATTACTCATTATCTGCATAAATGACCCTGCAATTAAAGACCACCTGTGAAAAAGACCATATTGTTGTGTTCCCATGGTTGGTCTTTGTACACAGGTTCCACTGTACTTGAAATTTATCTTTGCATGAAGTATTTTTGCCCATCTGGATAAAACTGTCATGTTCAATTACAAAATGCAGACTCTTGATGTTGGGCATATGTATAGCTGTCACCTTGTTTGTTGTCTAGAGTGGCTATTATATGCAATTTAACCCTTTCCCACATAAAGACGCTTTCTGACGCCTCTGCAGCAGACAAACTTTTAAACAATTGTGTCAAAAGGAGAAATATCTCCTTTTGCCACAATGTTTTCAACTCTATTCAATAATTACACTTTCATTAATAGATATGTTCCATATGTTTGACCTTTTCAACGTCGTCTCCTGCAGCTTTCTTGTTTGAGGGAAAGAGTTAAATTGAGCCTGCTGAAACCATCATATGACTGTTAAAAATAAAGAATTAAAAACAATTCAGCTCTGATCTATCAGAGCCTTCAAAACTATTCAGCATTGTAAGGGTTAATAATGTTTCGAAATTAACTTCAAATTATATAGCAAAAAAATTGTAAAATGTCTAAACATCTGTAGCTGAGGTTCAGGTGAATTAGCCCTTTGAGAGAAAAAGAGAAACAGTTCAAAATAAACAATTTCTTCTTTTCCCGTAAAATGTTTTCTTAGGTTTCCTGCTGTCAAGAAGACAAACCTGTCTGTTTCAGTGAAAAGGTTAAATGTGACATTATATATTATATATATATGATTTATATATTTGATATATAGAGTGGATTTATGATAACCAACGTGGGTTGAATATTTGGATTTACTCAAACCATTTCCTGGCACAGATTTGTCTCTTAACCCTTACCCTCATATAGACGCTTTCTGACGCCTCTGCAACAGACGGCTTTTTGAAAACATAGTGAGAAAAGAAGAAATTGCTTGCAATTTCTCCTTTTGCCACAATGTTTTCCACTTTTTGTCATAGGTTATCCATTCAATTATGGAAATTTTCTATGTTTTGACAAAATACGTTCAAAGTCGTCTGCTGCAGAATTGTCGTATGAGGGAAAGGGTTAAAAGCCTAACTGCTTAACCCATTACTTCACACAGCCGACAATTGACACCTGCCATTGAACATGACTTTTGAAAACATTGCAATAAAAAGTGAAATTGCTCCAAATGAGCAATTCCATCTTTTATTGCAATATTTTCAACACTTTATCGATATAAATCTTTCAGTTTTTTAGATTTATGGAATTGTTCAGATGATTGTAAAGCAGACAACATTTGAAAAGTCATGTGAAGTAATGGGTTAACCCTTTTCCTCATACGACAATTTTGCAGCAGACGAATTTGAACATATTTTGTTAAAAAATAGAAAATCTCTATAATTGAATGGATAACCTATGACTGAAAGTGGAAAACATTGTGTCAAAAGGAGAAATTGCTCGTTTTGAGCAAATTGTTCTGTTGTCACTATGTTTTCAAAAAGCCGTCGGCTGCAAAAGCCGTCTATACAAGGGAAAGTGTTAATTAAACAACCAATCAGAACTGCCACTGTGCTGTTTTTGTAATAATATTACTTTTAAATAATAAACACTGATGACAGTAGATGAATGATGAAGATGACAATGCATAAAATTAATGAAGTAAACAAAAGTATAGCAATCGCTCAAACACATTTATAACTCAAAGGAATTTATGTGTCTCTCTTGAGTTAAAACTATCGCCAATCTACACAGTCATTGATTTGGTTCTCTTTTAGGGTAAAGGAAGAAGCGGGTTTTTCAAGCAAGCCAAAAAATCCTATCCAATGTTTCCACACACTGAAGAAAAAATGAAATGGGATGAATATGGGGAAGTCATCAGGTAAGTATCAACGGCGGACATAACCCCTTTCCAACACACAGACGCTTTACGACGGCTCTGCAGCAGAAGACTTTTGAAAACATTGTGGCAAAGGAGAAATTGCTCATGATGCGAAATTTCTCTTTATGCGAATTATTTTTCAACTCTATGCAATAAAATAAATTTTAGTTATTAAGATATTCCTCATATTTACATAAATGTTTTTAAGGTCTTCTGCAGGAGATTTATTGTATGTGGGAAAGGGTTACGCTAAGGGACACAATATTAACCCTTTCCCACAAACAGACCCATTCGGAAATCTCTGCAGCAGACTTTTGAAAACATTGCAGTCAAAAAGGAGGAATTTCTCAAAATCAGTGAATTTGTCACAATGCAGGGATTTTCCATATTTTTGCCAAGATGTTTTCAATGTGGTCTGCTGCAGATTTGTTGTATGTTGGAAAGAGTAAAATCAGTTTGGTTACTCTGCTAATGTCTAATAATAACCCTTTCCCTCCTGCAGCAAACAACTTTGAACACATATTGGCAAATAATCCGGGAAACTCTGTGCATGAAGGTATAATTACTAAAAACAAGTTGAAAACATAGTGGCAAAAAGATAAATTGCTTGTTTTGAGCAATTTCTACTTTTGCCACAACGTTTTCAAAGGTACTGTACCGCTTCAGCGGTATGGTTGTTAGAGCATCCACCTGAGGAGGGGATACTTGCGTCTAATGCCTAGTCTACTTTGAAATAGGTGGAAGAAGATTATTTTAATAAGGAATTTTTATTTCTGATTTGAAAACTTAAGATTTTGTCCCTTTTCCCTGGTATGTATTTTTAGCTCACCTGAACACGAAGTGCTGACGCCTTTTGTCTGGCGTCGGTGTGCGTCTTCCGTCGTCCGTCAACATCTTCTCCTCAGTTACCAGTGGGTCAATTGGGATGAAACTTCACATAAAGCATCCTTTCAATGACCTCACCAGAATTCCTTCAAATTTTTGGGATCCATGTAGAATTCTGGTTTCCATGGCAACGAAACAAAAAGAACTTTAACATTCTTCTTCTCCCAAACCGGTTGGCAGGTTTTCAAATAATTTTGTAGAAATGTTCCTTGGATTACCCTTTATCAGCTTCCTTCAAGCCATATTGATTGGTCGAAAAACATGGCCACCAGGGGGCGGGGCTATTTTGCCTTATATGGCTATAGTGAAAACTTAAAAAATCTTCTCCTGAAAGTGTCAGGCCGATTTTCAAATAATTTTGTAGAAATGTTCCTAGGGTGACCCTCTATCAGATTCCTTCAAGCCATGTTGATTGGTAAAAAAAAATTGGCCAACAGGGGGCGGGGCTTATATGGCTAAAGTGAAAAAATAATAAAATCAGGTGAGCAATCCAGTGCCATCCTGGCCCTGTTGTTTAGTTATGTGTTAAGATTAACACTTTTCTGGAAAGTGTAATTTTGATCAAAATTCAAAACGTTGTTGTAAAAGTAAGAGCAACAATTACTTTCCCCGCACTATTTCATCATTTTACGGTTGCAGATGCATCAAAATAGGTATGTGACTGCCTCTATGATGTTGTGGTAGAGTGTTCAACTCTGATGATGGAGGTCACTTGTTTTATCCCTGTCAGGGTCAAACCAAAGACATTGGATTGGGGGATTACGCCTTTCCCTCATATAGAGGCTTTCTGATGCCTCTGCAGCAGACGGCTTTTTGAAAACATAGTGACAAAAGTAGAAACTGCTCAAAACAAGCAATTTCTCATTTTGCCACAATGTTTTCCACTTTTAGTCATAGTTTATCCATTCAATTATAGAGATTTTCAATTTTTTGACCAAATATGTTCAAAGTCGTCTGCTGCAGAATTGTCGTATGAGGGAAAGTATTAAATCTGTCTGGCTTGATGGTGTCGGGATAAGTGGACCTGTAGTAATGGTAACTTACCAAGGAAATTCCGAGGATTGACAAAAGTCAATGCGACATGCGTCATTCCTCTTCCACCAATGTGGAAAAGCAGCCAGTTGCTTTGGAAGATTGTTGTGTGGAGTACTGGTGTGAGAAAACCAGGAAATGCATGAGTAGGTGAACTGGCCGCCGTGATATAACTGAGAAATTGTTAAAAACGGCATTAAACCCCAATCAATCAACCAAGGAAATGCCATGATATAACTGAAACATTGTTGGAAGAGGTGAAAACCACCATGCAACAAATCAAAATAGGTCTGGATCTCTTTTTTTTCCAATCTTAATAATAATTACTTAACTGTTTCAGACCAGAAGATTATACTGTAGTAGAAGCTCCAGTATTAGAAGAGGAAATTAACAAGGTAGGAATAACCAACATTGTAATTAGAAATAACCGTTTTCCACCTGCAGACAACTTTTGAAAACATGGTGGCAATAGTTTTCAACACTTAAATCTTTATAGTTTCATTGATAGAGATTTTTCTTATGATTGCCTAGATGTGTTAAAAGCCTTCTGCTGAAAATTTGCTTTATGGAATTAAACATATAGCTGAATATCCCAGGAAAAAGATAGAGAATGTCTTCTTTCGCTACAATATTTTCAACTGCATTCAATATTTATACATGTACTAATATCTATAGTGGCATTCTATATTTTTTCCAAGATGTTTTAAAAGTTGTCCGCTGCAGATTGATAAGATCATGATGAGAGTCGGAGAAACTTCTTGTTTTGATCAATTTCTCCTTATTTCACAATGTTTTCAAAAGTCATGTACTGCAGGGAAGTATGTTATTTGAACTCTGAAATTGTGCATATACATGTTTAGCTATTGGATAAAAGTAAGCACTTTAGCCCTTTCCCATCCATATGCAGGTTCATTTTTGCACATCAGCAGCAGACAATTTTTGAAAACATTTCGTCAAAAGGACTCATAATGAGCAATTTTTTCTTTTGCCACAATGTTTTCAAAGATATTCAAAAGTATACAAAAGTCATGTACTTATTTATATCTATAGAGACTTTAAAAAAATTGCGAAGATGTTTTCAAATTTGTCTGCTGCAGTTTTGTTGTTTGTTTGCAAGGGTTAAACTTTTGGAGACACATTTTGACTGACATGTGTGCATGAAACTGCTTTTACAAACATTTTGGTTTAAGGAGAATTTGCTGATAATGAGCTATTTCCGTTTGCAACAATGTTTGCAAAACTATTTAATTATTAGACTTTCATCTACAGAGATTTTCTATATTTTGACCTTTGTGTTTTCAAAGTTGTCTATTTGCAGGTTAATTGTATGCGGGAAAGTGTTAATAGACTACAATTACATGTCAGGATGAGTTACACATGTTTACACTAGATTTTCAAGATTATGCTCTCTTATGGTACCACAATCATCAATATACATAAACTTGAAACATAGGAGAAAAGTATTTAGTTTCTAAAATATGTACCTTATGTCTGCTTTATAATAGAAAGTTATTGACTGTCAGCCACAATTAACACTTAATCATCAAGTGCTGAAATGGACTGTGAAAATATTAAATAAAGTCTATAATATTCTATCAGCTTTCATTTACCTGCTAAATAGATTGTTTTGCCAAACTGACATATTGTGATGGAAAAATATGTGTGACAAGAGCAAGGCTGAAATTAACCCTTTCCCACACGTAGACGCTTTCAGATGCCTCTGCAGCAGTCGACTTGAAAACGTTGTGACATAAGGAGAAATTGCTAAAAATATGCAATTTCTCCTTTTTGACACAACATTTTCAACTTTCTTCAGTAATTTTACCTTCATTTATAGAGATTTTTCACATTTTTGCCTTCAAGATTTCAAAATAGGTCTGATGCAAATTTGTTGTATATGGGAAAGGGTTAATAAGAGGGAAAAGGGGGGGGGGGGGGGGTCTTGGGGAGCTTGTTTTCCTTATATGTGTTTTGTAAATATTTTGGCACAAAGCTTCCTAGGGTGACCCTCTACCAAGATTGTTTAAATAATTCTGATCCAATGAAAAACATGGCCGCCAGGGGGGCATGATGTCATTTTTTGCTCACCTCCATTTCTCACTTCGGTCCTAATTGACCTCTTTGTGTTGCTGTGCCGTAAAACCCAACTCATTCATTCTCTAACAAAATATGGGTATGGATATTTCAGGTGAGCAATTCAGGGCCATCATGGCCCTCTTGTTATTCAGATGTTTTCTGAAAAATTCCTTTCTGGTTAATACATGTATATGGGAAATTTCTAATAATCTAGAGCTCAGTGGTGTAGAGGTAGAGCATCTGCCTCGGCTGTGGGCGGTCACAGGTTCGATCCCTGGTCAAGTCATATCAAAGACTTTATAAATGGTAGTAATAGCTGTCCTGTGCTCAGGAATGCGGGGTTGGCATTACGACTGACTGGCTGATGTCAGGATAAATGGACCAGTAGTACTCGTAACTTACCCAGGAAACGCCGTAATATAACTGAACTTTTTTTGAAAGTGGCATAAAGCACCAAACAATCAATCTAGACCTGAATGCAAGAAATTCTTAACATGATGTAGTAATGCATTGCAAAACCAAAGCAAAGATAAGGGTTAACCAGTTCCCACCTATGGATGCATTTTGGCTCATCTGCTCAAGACGACCTTTGAACACATTGTGAAAAATTGCTCATAGTCAGCATTTTCTTTTTTTTTTCCACAATGTTTTCATCTCTTTTCAATAATTTTCATCTCTTTCATTTCTGGAGAATTTCCATTTTTTGTCCTGATGTTTTCAAAGTTTACTGCTTCATATTTGTTGGGAAAAGGTTAAAGAATAACAAGATTCTATTATTTTCAATAGATGTCTTTGAAAAACTTGGTAAAGAAAATAAAGTGCTTTCTCCTATGTACTCTCGCATCACTTGAAAGACTATTACACTTGATTAACTGTAGCTGACAACATCAATTGCATATCAATTATTGTTTATCGTGAAGTGAAAAAACTTAAAGAAAACCTGATTGGTTTAATTTAATGTTATGGCGAGAGGAATAACCCCCCTTTCCCACATATAAGAAATCTGCAGCTGACGACATTCTCAATAATATCTGCATGTACCATGATGTGTCATTTTTAACTTTTCCATTATGCAGAAAACTGGAAATATCTGTAGCAAATAGCATTTAAAACTTATGAAAAGGAGAAATTGCTCAGAACTAGCATATTCTTCTTTTCTCACATTGTTTTTAGACTGTATCCAAAAAGTATATCCAATTTTTTAGAAGTTGCAATATTCATTGAAAGCATTTGACATAAAAAAAAAGAAGATAATTTTAGTTAAAATGGTTTTAAAAGCACTAGGCTGAAAGAGGACGCCCATTAATTTGAATGCTTTTCAAGATCATACAAAAAGAGATTTAAGTGCATGATATCTATTTTAAAAACATTTTCATTTTTTTTAAGCGAATTTTACAGCAAAAACCTCACTATGACACTGTTAAGGTTATGTTAATTGACCCTGACCTTTCTAAAATCAAAGTTCTGAAAACATTGATAGGACAATAGAATCACATAGTAAGATAGTTTTAAGCTCACTCACAGTGAACTATTGTGATCATCCTGTGTCCAACGTCAGATGTTTGTCGTTGTCAACAATTTCTTTAAAAACCATTACCTTTGAAACCACTGCTTCCATTACAGCCAAACTTCACAGGAATCCACCTCCGATGGTCCTCTCCTAAATTTGTTAAAAGAATGCATCAGCAGAAAAAGGGAAAATGGCAAAATTCTGAAATGATTCTTCTCTGAAACTGTTGGTCTGATTTCAAAATAATTGGGCAGACTTGTTCCCTAAAAAATCTGCAATAATTGTTCAAGCCATATCAAAAACATGGCCTTTCAAGGGCGGCTTAAAAAAAGGGTAAAATGCAAACACAAAAATCTTTCTGCTCTGAAAGTGTGTGTCTGAATTCAAGAAAACATGACATAAATTTTGCTAAGGTCATCCAGGGCTTAACATTAACGGTTGTCCTATAGCCAACTATAAGTAAAAAGTTTTCCTTACCAGCAGTTATTCAATCAGGCTAGTAAAATCCATTCTGAAACAAATATGTTACAATGTCAATATTTGATAAAAACATGTTGAGATGAAGGTGTTAAAATTTGCGATAAACAGGTTACAAAGAAATCTAGAAATAAATGCTGCACACTGGAAGTGTTAACAGATGCCACACAGGCTAATGGGTTATTCCCAAAAGTGTTATTTATAACACTTGACAACTTGTAAAGGATGCCTTCCAACAAATCAATACTAATATTTTATTTCAAGCAGATTGATGTTAAATAATTCTAATTAAGAAGTAAAGACAGACAAGTATATGATTTTTAAAGAATCCTGCTGAACATTAACTTAACTGAAGACAATGTTTGTTTTTACATGATTTCATAGGAAATTAAGTTCAATTGCCTATCTTTTATTTTTGCCTTATAGTTCTAAATGTCTCTTATTTGTTCCTTGATTTATCATTGTGTTAATTGAGTGCACCTTAGGTGTCTTTATAACACAAATCATTGCATTATAGTTCAGTTCCCACAACATACAACAGTTTGGCAGCAGACAACTTTGAAAATATCTACACAAAAATATGGAAATTCTCTATTTATGAAAGCATAATTATTGAATGAATGAATGAATGTATATTGTTTTATGGCGCATCGACAGCTAAGGTCATTTAGCGCGCAATTAAATTTAATTATTCATGATCCCTGGGTAAACAAACCAGTACTAGGCTAGAAAATGTGCCTTGCCCAAGGGCACTCCACCATAACCGTAGTGCCGCGACTGGGGATCGAACCCGGGACACCCGGTTTCGAAATCCCCGACGCTAACCACTCGACCACAGCGGATTCCTGCATAATTATTGAAAAAAAATATATATATATTTTTGCATAAGGAGAAATTTCTCCTTTTGCCTTATCGTTTTCGAAATTTGTCTGCTGCAGATGTGTCAGAATGCATCTGCAAGTGAGAAAGGGTTAAGCAATATTGATTGGTTGATTATCATGGACATCAGAAAGTATGCTTGTCATCTGAGATCCTGATTACCGATCTACAGCAGGTCTTATTATTTTTGCTTTTTATTTGTTTTACACAAAAAACAGTTAAAACAGACTAAATTAATTATTAAAACTAAGAGAAAATGGAGGTACTATGAATTAAGTTTATGATGTTTTAAATTTTAATAACTTTTGTTTGAAGATTTAAAACCATCTTTAAGTTAAATACCTAAACATTGTTCACTTGCCAATTTTCAAAAAGTAATTAAATTGATTTATGTTTTTTGTAAATTCTACTTAAAGTCTTGACTGTTAACCCTACCTTCCAACATACAACAACTCGGTCTAATACAGTCATCCTGAAAGCTGTAAAACGACTTTAGAGTGCAACCTGTGCTAAAGACCACCTTCTAATAGCAAGTCCCTGTCTATAGTGACCATACTTTCCTGCAAATGAAGATCATCAGCTGGAATCAATGACAATGAAGCTGTCTTCCCATGGTTGTTTTTTTTACACACAGGCTCCACTGTACATTCAAATCTTCCGGAAAATATACTTTTATTTGATTGAGCTTGAGTAATTCTAACGTTCATGTTGCTTTACAGTGTTCACTAATAAGAATTGAAAGCCTTACCCACATATAACAAATTGGCAGCAGAAGAGTTTGAAAATATATTATGAGCAATTTCTCCTTTGCCACAATGTTTTCAAATGTGGTTTGCTGCATATATATAGCATGTGGGAAAACGTTAATGTTGT